>CM039485.1:15998626-16380627 GCA_022433065.1 Begonia loranthoides
CCCACGCGGGTGACACCGCGAACAGAATGGCCTTAGGCCATTTTGTTAATTAAAACTGGACCGGTTCTTGAACCGGTTCAGTCCACTCAAATTCTTAATCCACTCTATTAATTTACCCACTCAATTAATTAAATTTAACCCATTTTATCAAATTACCCACTTAGTTAATTAAGTTAAATCCAATTTATTTTTTACTTTAAAATACCCCTCAATTGATTTAATTTAAATAATTAAATCCAATTTATTCTTTATCACTAAAATACCCCTAAGCGTAACGCTCCTAATATGCCTTGTAATATCCCAATAATTAAAAATATCAGTGTATTACATACCTCCCCCCTTAAAATAAATTTGTCCCTGAAATTTTCACCTTAACAATCACTATCTACCCGTCCAGATCCATTTACTAGCTACCTAATTGGTGTTCTAGTGGACTCTAGGTTTCGGCTCGATACTAACCCCTCTCGAATTGACCTTTACCTAACTCTAGCTAATAGATCGGTTTGACAATGTCCAAACTCATCTCTTCACACCGAAGTCGATCGAACTCACTCTTCCACGATTCTGTTGCGCTACTCTGTTACCCATTTACCCCTCTTAGGTTTCTAACCCATTTGTGCTTTCCTGTCTGTGTGTGAATACCAGTTTCCATTCCCTTTCTCATATTTTTTTCCAGAAATCACTTTGGAAACTTTGTTTTCGTTCCCATTCCTGTTTCAGGTTATGTTTCCATTCCCGTTTCTACCTCGGTATGCATTTCAGTTCCCGTGATCGTACGCATTCTCGTATCCGTTTCCATTTCCGCTTCCATCTCTGGAAATTTTATCTCTATTTCTATTTCTACTTCCATTTCTGGAGATTTTGTCTCTGTTTTTGTATCCACTTCCATTTCTGGAAATTTCGTTTCTGTTTCTGTTTCAACTTCCTTTTTTGGAAACTTCGTCCCTGTTTCCATTTCAACTTCCAATTCTGGAAAATTCATCTCCCTTTCAGTTTCCATGCTTATACCATTTTCGTATCCGTTTTCGTTATCCGAGGTTTTTGTTTCTATCCCCGTTTCCAGTTCGGTTTATGTGCTCGTTTGTTGAAAGGTTCAACAGACTCTACCATTCACGCACCCATACTCTACCATTCACACACCCATACTTGCGGTGTAGGGCTTCCTCAAGCCAAGAACACACCCTAGTTCTTACCAATTTTGATGAACTACAGCAGGGACATCAAGCTTCAGTTCCTTCAGCTCCCTTGGCAGCAGCTCCCACTGGATAGCAGCTGAACAATAGCTTCAAGACCACCAAAGCCATCCCTTGCCTTCCCTCTTACTATCTTGGCCTTCCAATATTCTAGAGAAGCTCACTATTGTCTCCTCTCACTCTCTATCCCTAATATCCTCCATCCAAGAGATCAAGTCCCCATCTTTTTAGAGGCTGTCCCCCCACGCCTTGTACATTTCTGGAAGAAATGATGAGTTGTCTGCATAGGAGGCAACCAACCACCCGAACCGGAAGTAGGACCACTGGCCTCTAGCCGGTCCAGTCTCGGACCGGAGCCACTCCAGCTTTCCCTCGCGAAAATGCAAGCCCACAAATTGCCGTGCTCCGACCGTCTGCCATCGCCAACCCGTCACCGTCGCTGCCCCTTCGTCGCCGCCAATCGGGCATTGCCAGACACCGAATCCATAGAGCGTCACTGGAAAAACTCGCCCACGGGAGTTCTAAGATCGTGAGCCCTAGCAATCCTGATGCTCGCCTCTGCGTTCGCCTGCAACCGCACACTGTCGTCTTTCCTTCGCCGCTGATATCGTTCGCTAACCGGCGCTTCTCCCTCGTCACTCGTCATCCCTCCCTCTCTTGTTCTCCCATGTCTCCCTCCCTTCACATCTCTCATGCCCACACGGGTGACACCGCTAACAGAATGGCCTTAGGCCATTCTCTTAATTAAAACTGGACCGGTTCTTGAACCGGTTCAGTCCACTCAAATTTTTAATCCCCTCTATCAATTTACCCACTTAATTAATTAAATTTAACCCCTTTTATCAAATTTCCCACTTAGTTAATTAAGTTAAATCCAATTTATTTATTTACTTTGAAATACCCCTCAATTGATTTAATTTAGCAAATTAAATCTAATTTATTCTTTATCACTAAAATACTCCTAGGCCTAACGCTCCTAATATGCCTTGTAATATCCCGATAATTAAAAATATTGGGGTATTACATGGTTGTCATTTGGGAAAAGTTGATATGAAATAATTGGGTAAAAAAAAAAAAAACACTATCTGAATAAAAGGGGTTTTGTGCGAAACTTGGTAATTTTGGTTGAGTAAGTCGATTGGACCATCTACCGAAATGTAAAAAATGCAATATGTAACGCATTTCAGTCGTAATCCTCAACTGCTTGTCGACTGAAAACCCAAAAATGCAATATGTAATGCATTTTGGTTGAGGTCCTCGATCGCTTCCTCGACCACTTGTCGACCGAAAATTAAAAATGCAATCTGTAATGCATTTTCGACCTCAACCTCAACTTCGACTCGACCAAAAATGTAGGGAGTAATCTGCAATGTATTTCAATTGAGATATGTGACTGTGTGCTCGACTGCTTGTCGATTGAAAACCCAAAAATGCCATCTTTTATGCGTTTCAATCGAGCTCCTCGACCCCTTCCTCGACCGCTGCCTTGACCAAAAATGCAATTACACAATCCTCATAAATTTTCACTCTAATAAATCCAAAAATATTTCTGTAATACCTCAATTTTTTTAAAGTTGGATAATTATTTTTATCAAGGTATTACAGAGGACGTATTTGTAAGAATTCCATTTATTAAGATTAAATGGAATTTACTGTAATTAAAATAAATATTAATTTAATGAAATTAAATTATTATATTTAGGATTGAGAATAATTTAATTAAATGAAGGATTTAATTAAATTAATTAAATGGAATTATAGTTTAAAAATGGAGAAATATAGTTTAACTGGTTTGGTTCGACTCAGTTCGGAACCAATTATGTGGTTCGGTTTTAGTTAAATTAAGAAGAATAAATTGATATTTATTGGATTAATTGGATTTAAGAATTAAGTGAATGATTATTGGGGAGATTTAAAAGAGAGATTAAATAATAATGGTATAGATTGGGTGAAGTGGAGGAATGAACCGGTTCACGTATATTATTGGCTGGAAGGAAATATGGCCTTCGGGCATTTCCTTCATAGACAGAGAGAGGTAGATCGACAGAAAGAGAGGGAGATAAATGAGAGAAAGAGAGAGACAAATGAGAGGGGGTGAGCTCGGGTTCCTGTGCGGCGATGAGGTGGGTTTCTGACAGTGTGTGACTCCAGGCATGCTGCGGCAGCGATGACGCGGATGTGAAGTTAGGTCACAGATTCGACGATTTTTGCGAGACGAATTGGAGTTCCCGTGGGTTGCGTTTTTCGGTGTGGATTCAAGGTATGTTTGGCCGGATATTCTCCTCCTCTGTTCTCTGATGATCGGACGTTGGTTGTGGCGATTTGCCGTGACAGGGCTGAGCGTCGGTTCACGATGAGTTTGTAGTCTAGCTCGCTGTTCAGTTCATCCTGTCTGTTCCTTTAATTTCTTGCATGGCGGTTTAGTTGGAATCTGAGAGGCAGAGGCATGGAGAGACCAATCCGAATAATCTACACCATCGCATAAATCGTGAGATAAGTTGTTATATTTAAAATTTGCCTTCTGTGTATAAATACAGTGAAGGGATGAGGGCACCACTACGAGAGATCAGAAGAAAGTTGAGCAGGCTATGGGGCTCTGGTGTCCTCCTCGGGTGTTCGAGTGTTCTTCATGGTAAGGTGATTGCTGTGTGTGAGAGTGTGATGGAGCTGCTACCATGTGAACTAGCTGCAGTGGAGTTGTTGTCCCTGCTTGTGTCTTCGGTGATGGTAAGGAAATAGGGGTGTCTTGGCCATGTGGAGGCCCTACACTGCAAGTGTGTGCGTGAGTTGTGTTTGTTTCATGGAAATGTTCTCTGCTATATAATTACTATTGTTAATTCCTTATGGATGCTCTGTAGGTTTTCCTTGCGGTTGATTGTTAGCTTTGTTTCCTTTCTGTGGTTGATTCTGTTATTTCCTTGTTGGTTGATAGTTCACCATTGATAACTTGCCTTTGGTTGTTAGCTCCATGTAGTTCTGTTTGTAAAAGATGTTTCAAATGTTTTGCTTCACCTTAGTTTTACTGTTAGTGAATGATGAATGAGAAAAAGATGAATGATATGAAAAGTACAAATGAACTGTTAGTTTCTTTGAGAATGACCTTGGCCTGTTACTACCCTTTATTACTTGACACGAGACGACCTAGAAAATGAAGCACGTGTTAGAAACCCACGATGAGTGACAGGGGAGGAGATGTAGACCCTTGATCGGATCTGGGAACTACCTAACGTGAGGTTCACGAATTCTAGATTTTCGAAAAAAATCTACCAATCGTAGGCAATGGTTCGGTTTTCCCTCGCTCAAACTCCCAATGGAAGTTTGAAAAGGGAAAACTTACGAGTTAGCTCAAGCACCACGAGCTTGCTAACAAGGAAGTCCTCTACTTCATCTCGGATTCGAAAATCCGAGGCTAACTCATGACAGGGTCGGGATTTCTCTCACAGAGGAAGAAGCTACTAATATATTAATCTGATCAAAAGTTCTTCAATACATCTAATCCATGGATATTTATAAGCCTAGGTGATGATGAGTAAGGGATGATGGACGGCCGAGATGAGGCAGGTGGGTGGCAATATGCATGATGTGCACGTGGCAGCTCCTGGATGTTTTCTTTGGGTGGCAACATGCAGTCCCTTGGATGAATGTGGAATGAATGGCCGAGATTAAAGCTGGTGGGAGATAACATGCATGGCGTACACGTGGCTGCAAAAGAAACAAGATCATCAGTAATTTGGCTAAGTAAAAGTAAGGACCTTGTTTGCGATCGAGTAATAGGCCTCGGCCCCCGAGGCATGTCATTACTCGCTGTCAATTCATGTGCTGTAATTCCTTAGTTATTGTTCTGCCGTTAAATATTCGTGCTACACCCTTAATCTAGCATGTTTAATCTAGCATATTTAATAAACGATAATTGAACTATGTTAGTTGAGCATGTTTAGTTGTTAAAAGGGTTATAATTGAACTATGTTAGTTGAGCATGCTTATTTGTTAATTGGCTTAAGTAATTATGTTAATTAAGCTCAACTAATTAATTGTTTAATCAAAGCATGTAAACTACTTAATCTGTATTTATAATCTTCCGAGCATGTAAATTGGCTAAGCATGTAAATCGACTAATAATTATTAGATTAATCTATTGTAATCTTCCTTCAAGCATGTTAATTATTATTTAAGTAAATCAATTAGTTAAGTATGTTAATTAACTAGCATCTTAACTTAGCTAGGTCTAGCATGTTTTAATGTTAATTAATATTGTTGTATGAGTATGTCAATTTATTTAAGTATGTTTGAGCATGTTAATTGTACAAAGGAGTCAACTTGGTCCTCTATAGTTTTGGGTTCAAGCACTTGTTCTTCTAGACATTCTTTCTCCTCTATTTGACACCTTAAGGATGGTGAAGGTTCTTGAGGTGTTGTAATATCTTCTTCGTTTTGTTCAAGAGTACCTTCTAATACCTTGTCATGGTCTTGTGCTTGTAAAATTGGAGTGCTCGGTATACTTGCTTCGAATCGTTGCATTATTTCTTAAAACAAGGTGCTAATTTTATCGAGTTGAGCTTGTCAATTTTTGGAAGAACTTTCATACTTTGGGGTTGGTGTTGAAGATGAGACAGTTTTGATAAAACATGGAGCATACCTTTGTCTCAAAAGTTTCCTTAACTCAAACCATGTTTTGATGTCGTTCCACATATTCTCTTTGGTAGGTAACCAAATTATTTCACCATAATAAAGCATTCCCTTGAAATTTAGAAGAAGAAATTTTTACCAAATCTCTATCCAAAAAGTACGCCCCTTGAATAATCTCTTGGATTTCATCCTCCCAATCGTAATAATCTTCGGCACCACTAAAAGTCGGAATGGATGGTGATGAATTTTTCTCGTCCAAAAAATAATTTCATGCCTAGCTTCAGTCCCGCGTCATTGTATTGAAAAAACATTATAAATTAGTAGGAATCGTATTAGCCTTGATACTAAATGATACACCAGTGGAAGGGGATTAGAATATAACTTGAAAATAAGTGTTGAAGTGTTGGAGATGTATGTTCAACCGAGGAAGCTGTTTTTAGAAGTGGTGGTCGATAGAGTGGTTGAGTACGTCGACTAAAATTTAGGACAATGGCAACTCTAAAAATCGGTCGATAAAGCGGTCGCAGAATCGGTCAAGCTGCTCGAATGGAAATTAGGTTTCCTTATTGTGGCCGCAACTCACTTTTGGCAAATCCAACTTTGGAAGCTTGTAACTCCTTCGTTTTAGAAGCTGTTGAGCATAAATTTTGACCACGCCTTCTTGGAAGAAATAAGAAAATATCCCTTCAAAAATTATGTAAATATGCACAACAGATTAGGAAATATGCTTGATAAAATTTATGTCACCAAAAATAGAAATAATTGAGATGAACACTTCTGCATGGATGATTTGTTGATCAAGCACCTTTGGAAAATTGGACACCACTTTACACCCTCTTCCTCCAAGGAGTAAGAACGCGAATGTCGATAAGAAAGGCTACCCAACTGACAAGTAACCTTAATCCCGTGATATAATGCACACGAGGGAAACTTTGGTTGTGACACACCAAAGGTTTGAAATAGGAATCACTCCAATTTCTAAACTAAGCAAAAACTTTTCTATTATCAAATTCAATTCCCTTAAACATGTACATAAAGTAGCTTTAAATAGCAAATTACAAACTTACTTAATAGAAACTAGGTTAATTAACTAAAAGAATACTTAATTAATATCTTCCTTTCTTCTTCTACAAGTTTAGAAGTATTTTCGCAACTAATCTTTGTTGGTGCTTGGCCACTTGGATGGTTTCCATGTAGATATTTCCTTGCTCTCCAAGTTTGGACACTTGAATTTTCCTTAATCTTTGCTCTAAGTTTTGTGGGCTTTTACCATAGCAAACAAACTTCAAATTCAACGATCCAACCCATTCTAGAAAGCTTAGGCAATCAGCTACAATATTCACGAAACACTATTTTTTCAATGGCATTGTTTCAAATGCCAAAATAGTCAAACACGTGTCAAAGTCAGAAAGACAATTTTGGAAAGTCCAAATATTCCATAATTATCCTTGGACTTCCATCTATATTTGACCTTAAATCTTTTCATGCTAATCTTGGAAACTTGATTAATGATGGAATTGACTCGTATTCCATCACTCTTGATCTTGACTACAATGGTTCTTTTATGGGAAAAAATATATATTCATTTTGTGATGAACTGCTTAAACCCAATAGGAATTTCTATAACTATACCCAATTTCTTAAAAAAAGATTTTATTCATAAAATAAAACATATATATGAAAATGCATGCGTAAATGGATTTATATTCAAAACATAACCCTTTTAAAAACTAGTTATAGAACCATCGATGAGGTAAGTGTCGAAAATTATGATCCATCATATATTGCAACATATAATAATTGTAATATCTCGATACCATTCTCCTCGTGTACGCGATATCAGATTTTGGAGAAAATTATATATGACATTTACGTTTTAATAATTGTTATATGATTAATAAAATAATAATAATAATAAAAATAAAATAAAATAAAATACATAAATAAATAAATAAAATAAAATAAAAAAGAAAAATAAAATAAAGGAATGCAGCCATTCCTTTGCGTCTGAAGGAGGGGAGAAATAGAGAGGGGGGATCGGAGGGGGGAAAGGGGACTCGACGGCGAGCTACCGCGACAGCGACGGCGACTCGCGAACGGACGGTGACGTCGTCACGGCTAGGGCTTGCGTCTGCTTTGTCCGGCGACATTTCCAGCGACAAAATTCAGGTATGATTGTCAAAGCTTCTCCTTTGCTGCGTTCTGTTGAATTATTGTGGACTAGAAGTGAAAATACGGGGGAAATCAACGAAATCTGATTCGTTGATGGGTCCCCCGCGCTGCCATGTGGGTTCGAACTCGAACCGTGACCCATGGAAGTTCGAACAAGGTTTGGCTGGACCGAGAAGCTGTCGCCAGAAGACAACTTCTTATAGACTCCCAGCCTGGAAAGGCAGATAATGTGGAGGGATTTTCTGAAATGCGGAGTGGGGTTTGTCTAGTAAGTATTGCCAAGAATTGAATAACCTTTGTCTGTTGGAGTTATTAATTTTTTGGTAGAATTGGTTGATAAAAGAGGCAGGCAGTGGGAGATAGGGGAAAAAGAAAAAGCATTCCTCCGTGAGTTACGAAGAACAGAGAAGGAAAGAGAGTTCTGGAAAGTGATCTGAAAATTTTAGTGCAGCGATCCTTCTCCAAAATTGGGTAAGGAATTGGGAGGTTTTGGCCATCAAAGCCCTACCCACAAGTTTACCGTTTTGTTCTTTGTAATTTCTTTTACTATATATATTGAAATTGCTAGTTAGAAGTTGATACGGGTATGGCTTAGTGTTAGTGAATATGATTATTGAATTCTCCTTACTGACATGAGCCGAAGAAGTTGATAAGAATTGTTCTTTTTGAATGAGAAATGCTCATTAATTAAAGCATGAATGGGTTATAAGTTCATTAGCCATAATTCTGTTTTCCATTCTATGCATACAAATGTTGTTCAATTCTTTAATTTTAGTTTACTAACTTGTTCAAATATTAGCTTGCTGTCGGTTATTTTGCTGAAATTAGTAAAATAATTCTGTTATATGAAATGTCTTTAGTTCGGTGCCATATGCTACTTGTTCACTTGCTGTCAAGTGTTAAGATACCTAAATTAAATTGTGTGTTGCTCACATCAATTGTTAATCTAATAGATTCAGTTTATGATGTTGTTATTTATTGGTTTTGGTTAGAAGCCTTCTGGTTTTAGTCGAATTATTGAGCATGTTTTGTTGATTTCGTTAAGCATATTGTCATGAAATGTTGTTTTTTTAGTTTTGCCCTCGTTATTAATTCGTTAGTATGCTCGTCAATTATAATTCGTCGTTATATTTCCGTCAATTTCGAAGCATGTTCGTAAGATCTATTTGCTGTTTAGTTCACTATTATATTATTGTTGAATTTCGTCAACTTCAAAGCATGTTCGTATATTTTGTTATATTTCCATCAATTCCGAAGCATGTTCGTAAGATCTAATTGCTATTTAGTTCGCTGTTATATATTATTGTTGATTTTCATCAATTTCAAAGCATGTTCGTATAATTGAATTGTTGTTGACTTGTCGTTATATTTTCGTTATATTCCCGTCAAATCCAAAACATGTTCGTATGTCATATTCGAGGTTACCTTCGCTGTAATGTATTGTTAATCTCTAGCAATTTAAAGTATTATTTCAGTATTGTTTGCTTGTCTAATTTAGAATGTTGAACACGCCTAGATTAGTTCTTGTGACCATATATAGCACTTTACTTAACATGTTTCATTAATGTGATATATTCTTGTCTATTTGTGAACGTTAAGCATGTCTAATGACTTCTTTGATCTTTGTTGCTGTTTATTGTCGTTCGAAACATGCTTCGGTGCTTTATTCGTTGATCGTACGCTGCTATGTGTTCATTTATTTTGCCTCATATTGCTTAGTTATTGGCGATGTTGTGATACATGTTTTTAAGTTCTGCTTCTTTCATTATCGATTGCCAATTCCTTAAATTATTATCAATTACTTTCTATATATGTGCTAGTGTCTTCATGCATTCACGATAATAGAAACAAAGTAGGGAGTGCCCCCTCGGGGTGGTACTCACATGCATTGAAAAGGAAAAATGATGAGAAAGAAAAGAAAAGGGAGTTGGGGGCTGGTGGGTAGTCCGGTCTAGTCTGGCAGCTAGGCATAGCCCCTACCTTAACGGAAACGGGACCTAGTATGCACCCAGGAGGTTAGCCCGGTCAACTATACCACCCCATAGGGTCCTCCAATCTCCAACTCGAAGTATGAGTAAATAACGAATGAACGAAATGAAAGAAATAAAAAGATTGGTTTGGGTGGCCCCCATCCCACAATGAACTAAAGAGAGGCATAACATAAGCATAACCCCATTTCTTTACTGGGCCATTGGCTCACGTCCTTACTTGTGGTGTAGGAAATGAAATAATAATACCGGAAGCAGAGGAGGAGGCCTTCCCCGTGGAGCCTGAGGCGTATCCGACTGAAACGCGACCGGAGTAGAGTGTGGCTGAAGAAAGAAAGAAATGTATGGTTGTAAGAGTTTGAGAGTAAAACCTTGTTTGTAAAAGACTAAGTATTTTCCTTCATTCTATTTAGTGTATGACATTTTAAACCTTGAATTTTTATTTATAAGTGTTTTCATTTTTACGTTTCCGCTACATCTTTACTATTTAATTTAACGTTTTAGTTTTGACTATTTAAATAAAACAATATTTTATAAAATGTCGTAACGATCGAGATTTTAAAGGGCACTCTGATATCATTTTCAACGAAATTTAAATCTTTTAAAAAAGTTTTGAAATTTATCGCGTTTTTCTTTTCATGAAAGGGAAAGAGAAAAATCTGGGTCGTTACAATAATAGTTCTACCATTGTTTTTTTGCAGAAATGTGTCCAAGTGAAAATAAGTCAACTCATGGAATTCACACATTGGTAACCGAAAGCATACAAGAAAGAATCAACTATCAAGATACTAGTCAAGACATAACAAATCAAAACCTTATCAAGGAGGATTTTTACCTAAAGAAGTGGAATCATAAGCTGCTCTCATGTATAACGCATAACGTACAATCACATTGTCACTCAATTTAAGATGCATAACAAACAAATGACCCAATCATGGATAAAATATAATCGAAGACTACATCCGATAAATTAATGAAATATTATGCATGGTGAAAAATAAATGTGTAAAATCACACATACTTTGGCGATGTTGAGCCTTCTTACCACTTGGAACAATAAACTTAGGTATTGGTTAAAAATTATCAACCTCCTCTAAACTTATAACAATAGTCATATTAGGACTTTCTAAATTTGAGGATAATGGTTATAAAATGTAAATATTTGTATAAAAAATTGTTTTTGTTTCATTATCAAATTATATAAAAGTAAAAAAAAAAACACATAATTATTTTAATTTTCAAAAAATAAAATATAGATAATTAAAATGTATAATGAGAATAAGTGATTTGTTTTAAAAAAATGAAATAGATCCTTAGATAATTAGAATTTAAAAGTATATTTTCTGGTTTTGAAAAAAATTTAAATTAATAAATACACAATCTCAAGCACATGAAAAACGCTCGCAAAGGGAGCCAAAGAATGGGAATTAAAAGCTCATCAACAACCCGAAAATAAAAGGGCAAGGCATCATCAATTTAGGAGTCTAAAGCATAGGAGTCGTCATTTTATTCTCTGATTCTAGCTGGCATTTTCTCACCAACCCACCCTCTTTTTCTTTTTCTTTTTCTTTTTCTTTTTCTTTTTCTGCTTTTGCTTTATTTTGAAAAGCGGATTGCTGATTATGCTTTCTTTATATATTGTGTCTGAAAGAAAATTCGCTCAGCTGTCCTTCCTTATCACTTTGTGAGCAATTATTGCTTAATGAATCCTATTGATTCTCCCCCACTCCAAATCGTTATTCACGTTTGCTTTTTTCTTTTTACATTTTTTAAAGATTAGATTGTTAATTATTCAAATGGATAAATCACTTTTTAAAAATTAATTTACCAAACAATTTTTCATTTTCTTACAAATTATTTTAAAAATACAAAGTAATTGCGACAATAATATCAACATGCCCTTAACCACAAGCTAAGATAAAGTAATTGCGAATAGTTTTTCCAACTTACTTTTTTTTAGAAAACTCAGAAATTAAAATTAAGCGTTCTTTGATCTTAAGCAAATATAATTGTAGTAGCGTCAAGAAGAATCTGTAGCAATGATTTAAACTACCTAATTATTGGAATCACAATCTGTTTTCCACCTTCGTTTACTGAATCTTTTTATAAAGAAAAGGACAATAAACAAAAAAACCACTTAATTATGACATCAATGATAAATCAACTATTAAATAATTTTTGCTTATACTTTAGCACTGAACTATAAAAAATGAACGGAGCAAACATCGCGGTTATAGTTTTCGTTAAAAAACATTGTCGTTCCGCTGCGGAACATTGTTTTTCTGCAGTAAAATGTTGTTTTTTCACTAAACAGATTTAAAATAATTACTTTCTGCTACGTTCATCTGCGAAAAGTGAAATATTGGTGATGATCACTAGACGATGATGATGGACCAGAAAGAGGAAAGAGAAGATATTGATGAGAAATAGACGGGTGAAATCATGAGGAGAGATAAGCCACCAGAAGATGTTCAGAAAACTAAAACTGTAGGAATTATTTTCAACGCTGAGAAGACCATGTCAGAGCTTTCCAGCATCGTTTTCGAAGGTAACATTGCTTTAATTATTGTGATTTTAGCATAAAACTAAAATAAAATTAAAATTGCAGATAGCAATGTTTCGACATCGTCTTCGCAGCAATGTTATTTTCAACAGATAACAGTGATGTTTGTGTTATCCATTTGTCATAGTTCAGTATTTAAGTTGTTAATAAAAATTGTTCAATGGTTGATTTGTCGTTTACCTGTAAGTGAAGATATTGTTTTGTTAGTTTCGGTGGACAAAACAATAACACAAAACAATAACATGTAACAAAAAAAGAAACCAGTTACTGAAAAAAACAGGCACTAAATTTTCCGAAATGGTCTGGTAGTATAAGTACTAGTGTCATCGTCTTCCCTCTTTCATACAACTTTCTGCTCACCCTCAAAATCTCAGAAATGTCACATCAATTTTACTTAACTCTTTTCATTTTCGCTTCTGTCTTCCTCTTAGGCCTTTCTCAGACTTGCCCACCGACCAAAACATGCCCGATTATCTCCCCACCACCACCTCCTAACTCTTTGATCACCCGTGTCCGACCAAGGCCGCCGCTCTACCCACCTGGGCTCAAACTAATGCCTCGCCGCCCGCCTAACAATCCAGGGCCATTGGCCAACAGGGCGAGGATATTGTTTATCACTCAAGAACTCAAACGAAACATCACTTTCGACCCTTTTGGCTACACTCAGACCTGGGTCGGCAACAATTACTGCCTCTTCAAAGGATTCTACTGCGACACTGTGCCGGATCTCAACATCACCGGCCTCGGAGCTATCGATTTCAATGGCGCAAACTTGGGTGGTCCTTTTTTGAACTTCTACCGTTTCATACGTAATTTGCCCGATATTGCTTTCTTCCATGCAAACTCCAACAGTTTTACCGGAATGATCAACCGAAATATAAACCAGTTGCGATATTTATACGAGGTTGATCTGAGCAACAACAAATTCCCCGGTGGATTTCCGGCCTATGTTCTCGGCATTGGCAATATAACCTTTCTGGACTTACGTTTCAACACTTACAACGGTTCAGTCCCTTATAGATTATTCAACATTGACACCGATGTTCTCTTCATCAACAATAATGGCTTCTCTCAACAGATTCCGGCTACGTTTGGCAATACACCGGCATTGTATTTGACTCTCGCAAACAACAAATTCAGTGGTCCAATCCCTTCTACCATCGGACGAGCTTGGAGAACTCTAAAAGAGGTTCTCTTCCTACGCAACTCCCTCACCGGTTGTCTTCCTTTCGAAATCGGGTACTTGACAGGCGCGACAGTTTTTGACGTGGGGTTTAATCTCCTAACAGGACCAATTCCTCAATCTTTCGGGTGCTTAAAAAGCTTGGCGTTCTTAAACATGGCTCACAACCAATTTTATGGCGCAATTCCCGAGTCTTTGTGCAGGCTTCCTAATGCATATAACTTCACATTGACCTACAACTTCTTTACCCAGATTGGTCCACAGTGCATGAGACTAGTGAGAGCGAGGAGGCTTCACGTCGGAAGGAACTGCATTTTGGGTCTTCCATTTCAGAAATCATCTACAGAATGCGCTGCTTTCTTTGCGAAGCCAAGGAGCTGTCGTCGGCCAGGTAGCTACAGCATCGTTCCCTGCGCCGCTCCCACCACCGCTTTTATGGAAGATAATGTTGTTGCTTCGTTTGAAGATATGGTTCCTCCTCCTTCTCCTCGATCATACGCTGCTCTTGAAAGACCACGGCATTGATAATCGTGCTCTCTTTTACGTGTGATTGAGTTCATGGCTTCAAATAAGATTTACCATTATGGTTCAAAGTCTTGCCTCTTTTCTTTCTTTTTTTGTGCAGGATCATAAATAAGTGTTTTAATTAAGGTTTGTACTGAAGTTTGATTTTATCGTAGTTGTTGCTTTGGTCTTTAATCTCTAAACTTAGTAAGAGAACTTCTATACCTGGCGAATTTGTCCTTCTTGCAACTACGATCGCCAATCTTACCACATTGATGCATTATGTGATAACTCTATTTTATAAAATTATTTGGTTATAATTTTATGGGAAATTAACAAATCAACTACTGTACTTTATGATTAACGACAAGTCAATCATTAATGTAACAACCCGATCTTAAGTTTTCCGTTAAACGATGTAATCAAACTTTGGAAGTAAAAATTTGAGTAATATATGCCACGACCCGAAGACGGGCCTAACAGAACTGTCGGGTCAGGCGACCCGATCCTCATAGAGAACCCGATCACCCAGCCCAAGGCGTGAGTTTTCGCGGAAGACTTATAATATTTAATTCGGCCCAAGATAATATGGGCCTAGGTCCGAGTAGGGATCACAAGAAGATAACAGTGCATAAATTAAAATGAAATCCAAGTACTGTGCAACAAATCCAAAACCAACTGTGTTTAAGGTTTACAGACCCAAATGGAAACATAAATGTCCTCACCAAATAACGATGAATCACTCAAGTAGAAATAATAAAACGCTTCAACTCCTGATCCTCAGCTACTCTTTGCCCTTACCTGAAGTTTTGGGGGAGGAGTCGTTTGGGGTGAGTAACTAACTCAATAAAGTATGGCTATACTAAATGCACCTCATGCAAAACTGGTATTGTACATTTTTCGAGAACAAAGTTATGTTTCATACTATCGTACATGGATTTTTAAAATCACTTCAAACTCTTTATCATTTTACCAAACCGACCCAAGGGCCATCGATGAGGCTTTTATTAAAAATCTTGCTGTATAAATAGACAGCTATACCTCGTAAAATAGGCCATCATCGTTTTCCAATTTGAAAACATCGTCAGTGAAAAAGGGTGGTCACTCATGGACTCACCCGCCACACAACATAGAAGAGGTGGTCACCGGTCGATGACAACACCTTATGAGGCAGGAATAATGACGACGATCCGAAGATTCCGTACGTCACCCGAGTTGCCGGCGCACCTGGCTGCACGACACAACTCGTATAATCGTATAATCAAATAAAATGGATACAGTTGCTCGCTATATGTGGACTTAGGATAAACAAGTCTCAGCGATTGACAACCGTCTGATCCGTGGGACAAATCCTGGCCAGGTTTAGGGGCTTGCGACCCAAGGAGGCGTCATCACCCTCCCATACGAGGTTTACGACTTTCAGGAGTTTCAACCTGAGGACACGTCACCAATGTCCCACCTATATTTTTCGCACGTCAAACAATCAACCTTCACGCAGCAGAAGGTATCAAAGGGGATGGCAGATCCATCCCTCAACATGTGCACAATAAATCTCAAACCATGTACGGAATTAAACTTGAGAAAACATACTACTAATAAAAACGGACGTGCTGTCGAACAGTCCCCGTCATTTTCCAAGTGTGGTAGTCCACAAAATAATTATTTTGGAAAACCGGATAAGATGCAATATAACGCAAGAGGTATAGAAATCCCTACCTTTTCGGCGTTCTTTCTTGTTGAGCGGAGCAACTATCTCTTCAGGAATGGTGGCACACTCACCAAAATCGTCAAAGCCTGACAAAGGTAGGAATGCAGGAATTTATAAATTAATTCTAGAAAATAAGCAAAGGGCCCTATACCAGGATTAGATGCCCAACCGAAGTGTGAGTGATAACCTCAAATCCCAATAAATTTTTCCAAACCTTATTCAACAACATTCTTTAACCCAAAACCCAACTTTATATACCTAAGCGATTTTAAATATCCAATTCCCATTCACTTAAACTTGACAGATTTTCACTTCAACCAACTTGAAACTAAAACTTTTAAATTTCATAACCAACTGTAACCTCAATAAGTTTAGCCACATGATCTATTTAAAAATCCAGATAAAAATTATGAACCGACTAAAATATCCAACTTTAACATATTGACAAATTTATCCAAAAATCAAAACTTCTTTCACCAACAGAACCAATCCCACAACGGTAACATATCAGTGTATAATATTTCAAATCCACAACCAATATATTTCTCCTAACCAAAAATAAATCCACATCCAAGTTTAGAAATCAAAATGAGTAAGCCCAACTAAAAATGTCCTCACCAATAGAACGGGATCTGCGTCCTATTCTCTCGTCGAAAAATTTGAATATGTTCAGATCCGAATCTGCCGTCGCCGGAGGTTGTCCGTTTGAAATCCCTTAGATCAACCACTGTAAACCCATAACACAGATTAACCAACGATTCTCTCAAAAATGGATTTAACATCGAAGTAAAACTCGGATCGAAACCTCACCCACTAAACAGATCGGAGCAGTTTGGTACCGGAAACGAAAATCTGTTCGTCGTCGGAAATGAAAGTTGGGTTCGACCTCAGAGTTGCTCCGTCACAGATCCGAACTCGTCGCTGCCGGAGTCGGGAAATGGGTTCGGTTTCGGAGCTGCTTCGCCACGGATTTGGAATCGTCGTTCGCCGGAGTCGAAGAATCGGCTCAACTCGGAGTTCCGGTCACAGATCTGAACTCGCCGGATTTGCTCGGGATCGGGAGTTCGTCGTTCGTCTATTCGGGGAAACGACTGTTTGCTCTCGACCGACGTCACATGCGTCGCGGTTCGCAGCCGAAAGGATCGCCGGAAACCGAGCTCCCTGTCTCGGCTGGCATCGCTAGCTCACGGAGTTCTCGCCTGCTCGCCATTCGCAAGTTGCTGTCCTCGTCGTCGGGAGTCGCCAGTTTTGATGGTCGACGGGATCTCCCTCCCGTTTCTCTCTCGGTCTCTCTGTCTCTCTTCGGCCGTCACTAGGAGAAGTCTGGGAAGAGGAACAGTTTTCCTCTTCCCAATTTTAGAGTTAAACCATTTTTTTTTCTTTTTTTCAACTTGAACCTTGAACTTTATGGGTTCAAAGGCATTGGGCGGGATTTTTCCCCCCAAACCTTCCCTCTTCATTTCCCAAATATTTCTACTCTTATTTCACTTCTTCCAAATTATTTATTTTACTTAATCCCAATTTCCTAATTTCTTTTCCATTTAAAATAAATGTGTATCCCCAATTTTATACATTATCAATTTATAATCTACCCAAACTCTAAATTTAATTCAAATATCATCCATCGATGTTATCGCTCAATTTTGACTGTCCAATATCGTTTATTAATTCAATTCTTTACTTGGAAAAATCTAATTTCACTGACTTTGACCAGTTGACCAAATTTGCGTACGTGGAATTGACCAAATGACCAAATTTGCATACGTGGCTGCTACACGACAATTCGGTCTACTTCAACGCTATGACCGATTTTCAACGCGAAGAATTTACACGTGGAATTTATCATTAAAATTTCACAGCTTTTACAATATATATGTACATCGTCCCTATACGTGTTGAGTCGTGACTTGTTATTTTGTGGGAAATCTGATTCAGATAAAACTTAATCGAAAATGCAAAGGAAATGGACTTGCGGTCTGTTCGAACGCCTGACGACGACGTTGCGAATGTGAAGTGTCCTCCGCAACACAACTGGAATGTTGCCCCGACTTGGGACGACTTCGGGGACGAGATGATGCGTCCAAACTTCGGCGCGATGTGGACTTCCGGACGACCTCGGACAAGGAAGAATGCGTCCGCATCAAATCTGTTTAAGTCTGGATGCTTTAGGATGACGGATGCGGACGACGCGGACGAGGCAGCACTCGTCCCATTTGAAGCTGTTTAACTCTAGAAACTTTCGGATGAGTCCGGACACCAGCGGACGAGAAAGGACCTCGTCCGATTTGCCTCTGTTCGATTTTTGGATACATTCGGACGATACATGTGGATAACATACGAACGCCGAATGGCATCTGAATCCCAATTCAGACGGTACAAATGGAATGGGGACGCAATTTCTCGTCCGAGGCCCCATTTTAGCCTAAGGAATTTGGTCATGCGGATGACATGCGGACGAGACTAAGTCATCTGCACTCGTCCGAATCGCAGCAGATTAGCGACAGAATAAATTAGAAACAGAACGAAAATGACGAAGAAAACAATCAAAACTCAGCTTGACACTTCTCACTCCCACGATCCCGACCTGTAGGGCCTTGTCTCCTGCTCCTCCCCCTGCCAGGCGTACGAGTTGTTCCCCCAGCTGAGCCTATTTCTCCAGCCATTCATCTCCTTCTTCTTCATTCTCTTGTTCTTCCTGAAAGGTTGGTGGGTTTCTACGTGGAGGGTGTCGCCTGAAGAGCTGCTGTCCGAGTGAAGAGCTACCTTCAAGAGTAAGGAATGGGTAGTCGGTGGCTATTTGGAGGCCCTACACCCAAGTAAAAGTGTGTGTAGTGTTTTGTGGTGGTAGCAAATTCCTATAAAACTCTTGTTGTTTTATTCATATGATTTCTCTCACCGCTTTCGATGTTTTACCTTATGGTTATACCCTGGATATATCTATTTAGAAGTGTCTATATGTTTCACTATTAGTTTTCATTTTCTACAACCTAATGCTTGAGTTACAGTTTTGGAAGGATACGTTGGAAGTGTTAAGTCTTGAATAGTGATGAAAGTAACGGTAGAGAATCTTGAGCTAAGGACTTTAGAATCCCGAAATGATACATTGTATAATGTTGCTTACTTGTAGGTTTTGTTTTTATGATTTGTTTTGTTCAGAGCATAAAAACCACTTTTAGTTGTTCATGATTTTCTCTCTGCGCTAATCAACTGATTTGTTGTTGATACACATAATTTCTATGTTATTTCATGGATCTGCTCAATCATTTCATCACTATATTGTTAACCTTAAGAGCATTTGTCCGCTAGTCGTTCGAGTGCATCATTCACCATTGTAGGAACTGAGTAAAAACATGCTTAGATTATATAAATTGCT
Organism: Begonia loranthoides; assembly: GCA_022433065.1. Taxonomy (NCBI): domain Eukaryota; kingdom Viridiplantae; phylum Streptophyta; class Magnoliopsida; order Cucurbitales; family Begoniaceae; genus Begonia; species Begonia loranthoides. Next base: position 16,017,937 of record CM039485.1, read on the forward strand.
ACTGTTTTAGTTGGTTAAAAGCATGCTTAAATGTTGAAATTTGTCACTGTTTTGGTTGTTTTACTAACATGTTTAGATACCATGAATTGCTACCGATCCAGTTGATTAAAAGTGTGCTCCGTGTTCAATTGCTCCTGTTCATTTTAGTAGTTGAAGAGCATATTCTCGCTGTGTTATCTTGATATTTTTCACTGATGTTATGTTCGATCAAAGAACATTTAGTCATTCATGTTTTCCGCCGTTATGTTTGATTAAAACATTCTTGGTCATTTATGTTTCTCCGCTATCATAATCGACCAAAACACGTTTAATTGTACATATTTTCTGCAGCCTCGCTTTAGTCATAAAAGTGTGTTTAGTCCTTTTGTGTAGTCGAATAAACGCATGATAATATTCACTTACTGCTGTTTTGTTTTGTTAATTAAAAGCATATGTTCGCTGCTTCGTTCGATAGTATTCGTTGTTGTGTTACCAGCATGTCCATGACCCTACTTCGCCATTAAGAATGTTGTTGTTTATCTTGGGTTTAGAAGTACGTTCGCTATTCGTTCGATTCAGTATCTACTACTGTCATTAGTGGATCAAAAGCATACTGCGCTGTTTAGTTTGATAATGATCTTTGTCGTTTCTAGCTGTTCAAGAGCATGTCCCATAACGTTATGTAGTTGTATACCATCACTGTTTTGATTGTTGCTTGAACGTAGGATTATCACTATTCTCTGCTGCGTTCTTGATTTATCCAACAACATGATTAACTGATTTGGTTTCTATGAATATGCTCATAGTTTAAAAAGCATGACCCGTTGCCCTATCTCCGTTACTTCTACTGTTCTATCGTCGTTAAGAGCATGATTTGACATTTGATTTCATTACTCGCACCATAGATATTACTATAACATAATGAGCATAACCCTGCTGTTCCGTTCAATATTTCTCACTGCCGTTAGCACCGAATAAAAGCATGTCAGATGTTGTAAAATTACTATTGAATATAGTCGCTGAGTTCACATGTTTTGCTGCTTTTTCCTTGAGATTTTATTGTTGTTTAATTCCTCTTTAAGAAGCATGTTTAGTTACTTCATTTCGTGATTCGTTGTCAATAATCATGTGCTGCTCTAAGTAGTTAAAATTCGTCCTGTTGTGATTTACTGTTATACGATTTCGTTTCGTTTATAAGTATGTAAGCTATTAGTCTCCTTATCATGTTAGAGAAATTTATTGTTGGAATGCTTTCAAGAATTTCTTGCGAAGTTCGTCATGCGCGCTTCTTCGGTTGCCTTATATATATATGTATGGATGCATTTACGGATTTCTCTTGTGTGCCTTGAATTCCGCTTGTCTATTGTTAATTGTAGGATCTTCAATGTATTGTCTTTACTATCCATGTACGTGTTAGCTATTTTAGAGGTGTCCCATGCATTCACGTTAATAGAAACCAAGTAGGGAGTACCCCCTCGGGGTGGTACTCACATGCAGGAGTGAGGAAAGAAAAACGATAAGAAAACGAAAGAAAAGGGAGTTGGGGGAGGATGGATAGACGAGTCTAGTCGTAATCTAGCCAAAGCCCCTCCCTTATCGAAAATGGGAGTTCTAGATTGCAAGCAAAGGGTTAGATCCGATCAGCTATACAATCCCATATAGGTCTCCCAATCTCCAGCTCGAAGTACGAGTAAAGAACAAACGAAAGAAAGAACATAAGAAAAGACTTGGTTTGGGTGGCCCCCATTCCAAAAGAAACTAAAGAGAGACATATGCATTTGTTTTCCCTCATTTCCTTATTGGGCGAAAGCTCATGTCCTTACTTGTGGTGTAGGAACTGAGATGGTTGTACCAGGAGCGACGAAGGAGGCAATACCTATGGAGCCTGCGGCGTATCCAGAGGAGACGCAAGCTGAGTAGTAGTGTGGCGTCAAGTAAGAAAGGAAAGAGTAATTTTGTAAGGGCTAACGTCGGATTGTTTTATGAACGTTAATTACCCTTTACCCTTATTAAAAACTTTTTCGAAATATTATGTAGGTTTCACCTTTGATTTAAAAAATTATTATTTATAGCTGATGCTTTTAAATTATGCTTCCGCTACATTTCTAAATTAATGTTTTGAAGTGGTGATTTCCTAATTTCGTTTCCGCTAAATATATATTGCACATAGTTTTTCCTTTAATTTAAATGGACCGTTTTAAAAGGGTTGGTAACGATCGGATTTGACACTCTGATATTCTTTAAGAAAAGATTTTTAAAAGAAAAATTTAACATCGAAACTCGTTTTAGCAAATTTTAGCATACTTTTAAAACAATTAGAAATCTGGATCATTACAATTAAAGTATTTTCGCTAACAAGTTAACCACTAAATTATGAGAAATAGGCGCTTCAAACATCGCTGTCACTTTTGCTGTTAAACATTTAAATTTTGTTCCGCAGTGGAACGCTATGCATTCCTCCGCAGAACGTTAGTACTAAATATACAGCTTATAGTTTGTTGTTCTATGGCAGAACGTTACAAGTTCCAACGTAGAACGTCAGTACTAATTAAAATTTATCCTTTTTTTATCATTCCCCTATGTGAAGCATCATACTTTCTGCCGCATAATGAAATCTTCTTGCAACGGAAAGACATCGTTCATGGGCAGAACGTCATACATTATTTTGGATTTCGTTGCCCTTGTATATATAAATTGACATTTCGTACTCTAGTGAGAGCAGCGATTTTCCTCAACAAACCCCAAACCTTTCGTACTCTTAGTTCGATTTCCTCATTGTTTTATCTATTTCATTGGATTCTAGGACGACTAAATTGACTTTCAAGTATAAAGGTGATTCGTCGCAATCTTACTCTCAGCCTCAACCTCAGCCAGAAACGAACTCGAACCATGATCGTAGACGAAGTGCAACTGAGTTCATTCGTGCTTAGTTTCAGTGCAATGCACCAGCCGCGATTGAAGCAGAATCCGAGGTTGAAGCAAGCACAAGCCCAGATTGAAGCCCAACCTCAACTTGAACCTCAACCTCAATGATGAGAAGGAGTTCAATTGGTTCGTTTCGAACCTGTTACAGACAGGTTCCACTCCTAGCTCTACAGGACTGCGGCAGCGAATGATAGGTATGAAGCCAATATTAAACATCGTTTGATTATTATATATAGAAGAGCAAACTTTGATTCGCTGGTTAAATTGAAAATTGAAGAATTGGATAAAGGGGCTGGCTTAGCCAGGTTGTGCAGATTGGAACTATCCACCCACCAATTAGAGGTCCAGACTTTCATGTTTGGACGGGAGTTGAGGCTGACTCCCAATGACATTAACGTGCTCATTGGATGCTTCATGGAGGAACCAAGGGAGGAATATTACTACGTGTCTCAAGAGCAAGATTTCATTAGACAAGGAGAAGGTTTGACAGTGCTCAGACAGTTGCACCGTGATCCCGAGATTGTAGTGTTCATGAAGCCAAAGTCCAATGACTTGAACACAAAAGCCCAAGTGATCCACACCATCATGACGCACACCATTTTACCTTAGGATGGATATAGAGATCATTTTAGATGCATAGATCTCTATATGCCGGGGAAGGTGTTTAGCCGAAAGGAAGTGAACATCGGCTATGTGATTTTGAGTTACATGTACGAGGTCCTCAACAACCTGGCCAAGAGTCTTTCCTTTAATTGGCTCATTTAGAGGATTGTTAGGCATAACGGGGCACTAGTCTCGGATGTGGAGCCGAGAAACCAAGAGAAGGCTGACGACGTTTACAAAAATTGAAAGTGAACCGCATGTAGATCTCCAAAGTGGGAGGTGAATAAATATGCAATCCTCCATCCAAGCCCCCATCGAGACTCGAGCTAAAGTTACCTATCCTCCAGCCCTTTCAGCCATACAGCCTCCAACCCCATCAACCAAATAGCCTCCAATCCCTTGGCAGGACACCCTCTGATGCACCATGGATAAGGGGATAGATGGTAACCCCTTATAATGTGCAATTATTAGAGGCATGAATCTGTCTAGAATTTAGCCAAGTTTTAACTCGCTCAATACTTGTTCAAATGATGTGAAATTTGGACCACTTTGTGTTCTATGAGTGAAAAAGGATCTCTCCAAAAATCACATGGAAAGTTGATCAGAGAAAGGAGTTATGGTGGAAGGGATGCTACTGGTTTAAATTGGCACCCAAGGCAGAATCAAGTCCTGAACAAACAATGATGAACTTGGTCTATAGATGTTCAAATGGCGTGAAAATTTGACCATACTTAATCAATGAGGGAATATGATGCCCTCCAAAAATCACAAGGAAGTGCTTTTTGAGGAGGAAGTTATGCTGATGAATTGTAAACTAGTTCGGAGAGATATCAAAGGCTAAATCGACTTGAAATGATAAGAAGCACAACTCGCTCAATATAGGTCCAAATAGGGTGAAATTTGAACCACGTATGTAATATCCGGAAACTTCGTTATACTAAGTATACAGCTCAAGTGATAATTTTGGGGATAATAGGAGCCGAATTGGACAGTTAAGGTATTGATTAAGATAAACATATTTGGAAGAAGTAAATTATGATATCCCGAATTATGTTCATATTAAGCTTATGAGGATGATTTAGGATTTATTGAAATTAACTTGGGTAATTTAAGATATTAGTCAAGTGAAACAAATTTGGAAATTTAGTGTTGAATAGTTTAGAAGAGTGACTTATTAAGGATATGGATATTTATATATATATCTTTTGAGAAGAAGTAATATATATATATATATATATATATATATATATAATTGGAAAAGAAACATGGGTGGTGAATAATAAATTGAGTGGAGGTTGATCTGGATGTTAATTGTGATCAACCTGGGTGATCAACCTTTAGGAAAAATATGGGTATGGATGGGTATTGAAATGGCAGTTGATCTAGAGGTTGATTGCGATCAACCTCTAGGAAAAATATGAGTATGGATGAGTATTAAAATGGCGGTTGATCTAGAGGTTGATTGTGATCAACCTACGTGATCAACTTGTAATTCAATAAGTCACAGGTTATGAATGATTAGTGGTCGATTGGAAGGAAATGGCAGTTGATGGCCAACTTCAAAATCATGAACCGACGTTAAATTTATGGAAATGTGCTGAATGGTTGGCGGTCGATCACCCAAGGGAATCGATTGACTGCAACGATCATCCACTGAATTTTAATGAAGGAAAATTGTGGTCAATTGGCTGCATGGTGGTCGATTGGCTAACTAAAGAATCATGCAACCACCAATTTGTGATGGTAATCTAGAGAGGTTTTAACTGAGGTGAAGATGAAATGAATTGACATCTAAAACGTCTGGATGTCAAAGGGTTGTTGGATGTCGAATGGTTGTGGGATATTGATGAGTTGCCATCCCTTGGCCTTCTGTATTCACGCAGACGTTGAAAAGTCATGGATGTGGCCTATAAATAGAGAAGGTTGGCAATGTAGTTTCGCATAGAAGAAAAGGTTGGGACACCTTTGCTGAAATGAAGAGAGATAGTGAGGGTATTCTGGATTTGTTGAAAGCCGAGAGGGAATTATGAAGGTTTAAGAAAAGTGAAACTGTGTGTGTGTCTGAAAGAGGAGATTCTGTGATTTTTTGAGGTTTACAGTGAAGGAAAAAGAAAAGAGTTTTGTCTTTGGCTTCACTAATTCGCACGAATGCTTCAGGTAACAAACACTCTTCCTATGTCTTGTTGGAGTTTGAAGGTTTTGTTTCTGCATGCTATGGTTCTGGCAAGTAATAGTATTGAATATAATAATTAGTCAGGGTTATGTTTGTGACGCCCCGTCAAAAACTGTTCTTTCTTAACTTTTCTCTTTAAATTTTCCGTGTAAATTTTTTTTTCATTTTTATTTACTTAAAATGGGTGAAAATAAAACTTAAATTTAACACAGAAATCTAAGAAATATAGATAAATTAGAGTAAAGCGGAAACATTAAAAGCATTAAATAAAGTTCAAGTTTTAAAACAGAAATATAACTACTAATCAAAACACGGTTCAGTGAATAGAGTAAGAGTTAATAGTTTTTACAAAAAACAATACCCTTCTCAATTTATGTCAAAAGAGTGATTTCTTCTTTTCTTCCTTTGAGCCATAATTCTACTCAGATTGCGATTCATCTGGATAATCAACAGGCTCCACAGGAAAATGCATCCTCCTTTGCTCCTGGCATTATTATTTCTTGACTATTTCCTACATCACAAGTAAAATGTGAGCCTAAAGGCTCAGTAAGGAGTGGGGTTATGCAGTATGTTATGCCTCTCTTTAGTTCTTTTGGAGTGGGTACCGCTCCAAACCAATCTTTTCTTTACTTTTGATCTTTCATTCATTTGTTACTCGTACGTCGAGTGGAAGATGGAGGAACCCATGTGTGAGGGAATAGTCTTAGTCAGATTCTAACCTCTTGTGTGTAATTGGTCTCGTTCCCGACGAGGGAGGGCCATAAGCCTAGTTACCAGGTTAGATCCGAACTACCCTCCGTCCTCGATCTCAACATTTTCTTTTCTTTCTTTTCTTTCATTCTTTTCATTTATCATTTCCTCACTTCATGGTGGTGCTTCCTACTTGTTTCTATTATCGTGATGTATATTGATACAGAAATAAATAACAGAATTTAAACAGCGCATAAAATTGAATATCAGCAAAATAAAAGTGAATAGTGGAACGAATATGACAAAGACGTAATTAGCAAATAACATGTATAAATTTACTGAGTATAACAATAAAAGAAATGACATGTTAGCATGCTTTTAACAATGAAAATAGACAGACAACATACAATGATTTATCATGCTTCTAATAAAGAAATTAGACCACCAACAAACAAGGATTTATCATACTTTCAACAACTAATTTAAATAGCCAATATATAATGACTTATCATACTCCTAATAAAGAAATTAGTAACCAATATAGAAAGATTTATCATGCTTCCAACAACTAATTTAAACAACCAACGTATAATAACTTATCATGTGCATTTTTCAGTCAAACGATCAAATTGGGTTTTTTCGAGCGATAATTTAATGGCGAGAATATTTTTGATAAATTATTTTGACTAAAGAATTATTCTCGATTAGTGTTTTGAAAAGTCAAATTTTAAATTGGAATTTAAATCGGGTTAATATAATATATAGTATACGTTATAGTGTATATTATTATATAATATAGTTTTTTATTATGAAGAAATGAAGAAGAAGAAGGCATAACCTTCTTCTTCATGCAGTAGAAGGAGAGAGAGAACGCGATGGAGAGGAGGAGGAGCCGATCGGACCTGTTCCAACATCTGACAATAGATTCGCGTTCCCGTCGTCTGCGCGAGCAACCTTTGTGAAGGCAATTTGCATTTTGGTGAGTTTTTTCTCCTCGTTTTCCCGTTTTGAAGTTAGGGTTTTGTACTATCCGAAAAATCCATATATGCGTGATGTAAAGATTTTTTTGTAATATATGTTTTGTTAGAAAAAATGTGTTTCGTAATAATGAATTGTACACTTGATATATTTGAAAGTTTTACATATATATATGTATAAAGTTGAATAAGAGGGATTTCATTTAAATAAGGAGCAGAATGAAGAAACATAGGCTTTTGAGGGGGTGGCGGTCAATCACAAGGAGGGGTGATTGATCTTGGCCATTATAGATTCTTACAAATTGTAGACATTTTGGAAGCGATCGATCAATTGAAGGAGGTGATCGATTGGTTCAAAAGCAGATTTTATACAGATTATAAAATGTTGGTCTGCGGTCGATCTTCCACTAGAGAGTGATCGACCGGTTCTTCTGGAGAAGGCAAAATTACGGTCGATCATCGGGGAATTGTGGTTGATCGTGGTCATGACTTTGAAATTTGCAGTCTATCACGTGAAGGAGTTGATTGATTGGAATACCAATAGTCGCATGAAAAATGGCTTCTGCCACAGCTGCAATGGAGGGAAAAAGTTAATAGGTTGTTGCCCTATTGTGTGCCACCTCTTCTTATAATGCCTATAAGGAGGAAAGATGGGAGTTAAGCAGGAGAAACATTGAAGTTTTGGGTTTTCCCTCAAGGCAACTCCAGAGGGCTATTCTTGTTCATCAAGCCACTACTGTGCAAGTAAGGAGCTTCAAGAGGGGAGTTTTTCGAAGAGACGGTAGGGGATAATGTTTGTGTTTTACCAGAGGTGATCTACACCACAAGATTAGAAATGTTTGCTTGATATTTAGGTTTTCTATTCTTCATTTGTTCTGTCTGGTAGATTTATGAGGCATGTTGTTCATGATAAAATTGTTAAGGATAAGGTGTTGGTGGTTTGAAATTGATCCTTGCATGTAATCATGTTGATAGAAACTGTTTGAAGATAATGTTGAATCTGTTGATTACTACCTTGTTAAAATGTTGAGTTGTAGCAAATATTGAGATGATTGAAATTTCCCTTATTGTTTCCTGCTTTAAGAAACTGTTAAGTAAATTGTAATGCCTTTTGTTTTCATGCCTAATAAACTGTTGAGTAAACTATTGAGAATAGTCCTTGTTGAATTGATTCACTCTCTATGGTCTCAATGTTTGGTATGAATTTTTGAATTGAGTGAAGTGCATTCATAACATACATCATGCATAGAAATGTTATGATAAGGTTGGCATATACATGCATTATTATAAATGAAATGAGTTGAATAAACGTAAATGGGTGTTTGGGGGTTTGGGAGTTTGGTGACGGTCTTATTTGGTAACTCCCCTAATGGATATAGCTCATCCCACGTCGGAATCGAGTGACGGTTAAGCCGAACATGGACCAGAGGATATATCTTTTCTCCCGTACTAGAAATCCCCAATGTTTGGATTGACAAGTGAAATGTAAACTGAGAAACATAAAAGATAGGTTCTTTTCTTAGATAGATTGAATAAGCTTACATTGATAATTGCATTTCATTTTATCCCTTACTGAGCGTTAGGCTCATAATTCATCTTGGGATGTAGGTTATGATTATGATCCTAAAGAAGTGCACATGGAAGAAGTGTGACACGATGAGCCCTTTAGTTACCTGGCGTGTGTTGACCCTGGGGGTTATGGCTCACAAAATGAAACAAAGTGTGCTAAAGCATTTCAAGGACTTTAAATGGTTTTAAATGTGATAAATGTTTACTTTAAATGGTTTTAAATGTGGTACATGTTTTGTTAACTAAGAATGACTTCTGCTTTTGCTGACTATATTTTCCCTTCACATGTTTTTAAAAATAAATTTTAAAAAGAAAAAATTTAATATGGCTAACGGAAAGATAAATGTAAAACGAGAGTGACAATTATGGTATTAGAGCCTAACCGAGTCAAATGTGGTTATGTAGACTAACGGTAATGCAAGAATTATCCTGGAATACTTCTTTGACTGTAAGTTCAATTTTATTGGTTAAATTGTCTTGTTTAATTTATTGTTTCATGATATGAAATTGTTGTAGGACAATAGATTGATATGAGATTGTTTAATTTATTGTATTGGAGCCTAACCTGGTCTAATGCGGTTCTGTTGACTGTCGGTAAGGCAAGAACTATCATCGAACACTTCATTGACTGTAAGTTTAATTTTATTGGTTAAATTGTCTTGTTTAATTTATTATTTAATGATACGAAATTGTTGCAGGATAATAGAATGGTGAGGGGAATTAGAGGAAACGTACAAGATGATAATGTGAAGAATGAAGCTGTCAGCCAAGAAAATGCTATTGGCTAAGAAAATGTTTTTACTCGGGATGAAAGAAATGAAGTAATGGCAACTGACTACTATAGTGGAACGATAGTTTCAATATATTGAGTGTATTATGGAAAGAGATAATGGGAATCAACGTCAAATGGTGGTTCTCGAGGATGCCAGGTGGAGAAATTCAGGAGACTCAAGTCTCCAAGCTTTAACAGAAATATGGTTGATGTCATGGGAGCTGAGGAGTGGATATGGTCTCTAGAAGATATGTTTGATTATGCAAAGATTAAAGAGACTGAGAAAGTATCATATGCTGCATATCTACTGATCCAAGATGCACGATTCTGGTGGTATTCTATCAAGACGACACAGGATGTTCGAACTCTGTCATGGGAAAAATTCAAAAAACTCTTTTACAAGAAATATTTCAACCACACTATCCAAACTAAGAAATTCGTGGAGTTTGTACAGTTACGTCAAATAAGGACTGTATCAAAATATATAGAGAAATTCGCAGCGTTGTCTCGATTCGCATCAAACCTTGTGGCTAGCAAGGAGCATAAGGTCTATTAGTTCGTTCAAGGGTTGAAAATAGAAATTTTCAGAGGAGTTAAAATCTTTTGCACTCAAGATGTTCCATATATGAAGATTGTCTCCAAGGCGTTAGAGGTTGTGGATGCTGAATTAATGGTGGCTAGGAAGCAAGAGATAAATCAGAGGTTCTTGAAGAATAATCAGAATCAACAACAAAGGGGTGGACTACCTATGAACAAAGGGATGAGAATGCCATCAGAAAATGAAGAGCATTAATGGAAAGACAAACGCATTATGAATGAAGCAGTTGTTGCCCCATCCAATGTTAGAACAAATCAGCCTAATCAATGTCCAAAATGTAAGAAGAACCATTATGGAGAATGCAAAGTGGGCTCGAGACTTTGTTTTAAGTGTGGAAAGTTGGGACATGTTGCTAGAGTTTGTCCAACTTTGGTGAGAGAACCAAAAAGGGTAGCACCAAGAGTCTTCTCTTTATATGGGAATGAATAAGAAGAGGAGCAGCCTGTAGTCATTTTAGGAATGGTTTATGTTAATAAAATAGCTATATACGTTGCATTTGATGTAGGTGTTACTCACTCTTTTATTGTAATTTAATTTTGCATAAAAATGAATTGTTTCTCTGGTCATGTCAGGTACAATTTATGTTAATGACATATCTTGTAGCGACCTTATTTTTCTTACATTTAAATTATGCAATTTGAAAACATTTTTCCTTAGGAAATCTCATAAAGTTAAAACTTTTCTTTTCACAGTGGAAGACTTATCCTTTTAATGAAATAAATAAAGACAATGGATAAAATCCTTTTCTTAAAAGCATTTACAATTTAGAACACTTTACAAAACTCTTTACAAAATGTTTTCCTTTAAATCCTTCCTAGCCAGCCATAAGATCAGCACGTATAAATCCTTCATCAACTGCTCCTTAACATGTTCATCATCCTGATCTCAAATGTATACCTACACCACAAGACTTAACTAATGAGCCTAAGTGATATAAAATAGAACGTGAAATGCATATGCGATGTAGCTTTTAAAAACAATGCAATTTCTGTTTTCGTTTCCTTTACTGTTGTCTTGATCTTTAGTTTACTTTATCTGGAGGCGTTAGAGATGTCTAAATTTGACGAGGAAGAGCGACCAAATTAGCCTCAAATCTCAGCATACCTATTTATGTTTCTTTTATTTTTGTGTCAGGCTTTACCTACCGGTCCACAAAAACATCTAAATACATTTCATGTCCGTTTTATTTCTGTTTCTGTTTCCTTTTCAAAACATGCTTAAATACCATTGTAACATCCTAATTCCATTTAACATTTCCATAAAAGTTTTCTCATTTCAAACTCATTCAAAAACACTTGAAGAAAGTTATCAGAGTAAATACACGCGGAATAATTAAAACGTTAAACTATTTTTAAAAACAACATCGTCATCAACCAGTTTAAAACATTTAAAAACCATAATATAAAGTCTTTGAACGTATTTAAACACTTTTATTCTTTCACGAGCCATAACCCCCAAGGTCGTTCTGCGCCTGGTAACCAAAGTCTGCATCACATCATACTTCTTACATGTTCACTTCACAAGGATCGCATTGAATACCTACATCACAGGAGGAATAATGAGTCTATTGCCCAGTAAGAGATATAAATGAAATGCAAATGCAATGCCTATGACCACTCTATATGCACATGTTTGATAGAACAGAACCTATCCCTTCTTTTTAATTAAAGTTTCACTTTCAACTAGAACATTGGAGATATTTCGCATAGAGAGATATATACAGCCTCGGGATACAACTTGAGCAATAACTCCTGAGCCATCCCTACATAGGAGGAGGCAAGTTCTCTTAAGCAGATCCGTCGCTATACTCCCTAACCCTTAAATGTGTATTTATATATATTAAATCCATTATTATCCTGTGCAATGAATGATATGCTATTCTAACTGACATGTCTATATGATATGCATGAATGTCACACAACAGTTCATATATCGCAAGCAAACAGTACAATCAATTAACAAAAAGTGAGGCATGAATTATGTATCAACTTTGATTTAATACTAAGCATGCTATCACTAACATATTATAAAACAATGAATTAATCTGTTTCACAAATAATCAATGCAAGTTTTATATCACTCTCTATAATCAACTATTTCTATCAATTCACATTAACAGTCGCAGTAAGAGAAATGCAATTTATCAATCACAAGTTATAGCTAACAATTTCTTAATGAAACAACAACACCTACTATGTAATTAGAACTATGCAACTTATCAATCACAGACTACAATTAACAAATTAATAAAGGAACAACAGCTAGTTTATTTCTTACAATTACAGCCTTAGTGCTCATAGAGAACGATTCCCATACTATGATATAATTTCTCATCAGAGTGTCAATGAATATTAACCAACATATTCCAATTATCCTAAATCTTACAGAGAGCATTACAGAGAGTATTTACCCAACAGAAAGCATCTTCACTCAAAGTGTAACGACCCAATTTTTCTTACATTTGAAAACGTGTAAAATTATAAAATTTTCTTTTATAAAAACAACAAAAGACTTTTCTTTCATAAAATCATTTTAAAATACAATAAATAAATCATGCAAAACCCTTTTCTCTTTCTTAAATCCATTAGTAAAATTCTTTTCTTAAAACCTTTTATAAAACACACCGTAGAAGATAATAAGTGAAATCATTTTCCTTTAGAATGAAATAATGTTACAAAACCTTTACAATCATTTTTCTTTTTTTAACCCAATAGCTTAGCCAGCCACAAGATCCGTGCATGTAAATCTTTCATCAACTGTTCCATACTGTGTGTCTCTTGATCTCGTACATACCTACATCCACAAGTCTTATACTAATGAGGCTAACGCTCAATAAGTGATATAAAGTAAAATCTACAATGCATATACTTTGATCTTTTAAAATCTGTTTTCTATTTTTTGTTTCTGTTTTTGTTTTCCTTTATCTTTTACATTTAAGTCTTTTTTTTGTTTATGTTTCTATTACTGTTTTCGTTTCCATTTATGTTTCCGTTTCTGTTTTCTTTATCTTTACTTTACCTTTCTTTTCTTTTGTATCTGTGCAGGGAATTACTTATTGGTCCATAAAAATCGTTATTTTTACATTTCGCTGTGTTTCTGTGCCAGACATTACTTACCGGTCCATAAAAACTGTTATCATTACATTTCGCTGTGTTTCTGTGCCGGGCATTACTTATCGGTCCATAAAAATTGTTATCTTTACATTTCACTATGTTTCTGTGCAGGGCATTACTTACCCGTCCACAAAAACCATTATCTTTACATTTCGTTGTGTTTTTGTGTCGGGCATTAGTTACCAGTCCACAAAAATCATTATCTTTACATTTCGCTATGTTTCCTAGCTGAGCATTACTTACCAGTCCACAAAAACCGTTATCTTTACATTTCGCTGTTTTTCTGTGCCAGTTATTACTTACCGGTCCACAAAAACTGTTATCTTTACATTTCACTGTGTTTCTGTGCCGGACATTACTTATCGGTCCACAAAAATCGTTATCTTTACATTTCACTCTGTTTATATGCCTGACATTACTTACCGGTCTACAAAAATCATTTTCTTTATATTTCGCTGTGTTTCTGTGCCGAACATTACTTACCAGTCCACAAAAACCATTATGTTTACATTTTGCAGTGTTTATGTGTCGGACATTACTTTCTTATCCAAAAAATCCATTATTTTTACATTTCGCTGTGTTTCTGTGCCGAGCATTACTTACCGGTCCACAAAAACTGTTATCTTTAGTTGACTTTACTTAATCATTTACTTTACATTTATTCGTATTTCATTATATTTTCCATTTCTTTTTCAAATCATGCATGAAAATTATTTTCGTAATCTTTTAAAAACCATGATGCATGATGCTCATAAATGCATACAGTTTCTATATTATCCATAAAATCCTCGATACATGATCATTATCAACATCCTATAAATCTCAAACAAGATCATCATCAATAACATTTAATATCTAGTAAACATGTCATTAAAAAAATCTATTTCTAATAAACAGACAACGAACATCATTACATCCTCAAAGCATATCAATATTAAAGCCCTATAATCCTCAAAGCATGTTCTATAACATAAAGAATGTAATTCTATTAAACACAGCATCATACAATTTCTTAATTCTTATGATGTAGGGCCTGAAGACTAAAACACATACATATTACTTACCTCAAAGCTTTAACATGTATTAGCACTTAATCGTTATCCTTCCTTCTTCTGAATACCTTCAAAATTATTAATGTCACTACCCAAATGGGACCCGAGACAGAACGGAGAACGACCTGGACCAAAGGACCAAATCATTCAACCATTTTTCTCTTAAATTTTTTTAATTGTCAGCAGAAGACTTAAAATTTTACTTAAAAGTCAAGGCCCCAAGAATTATGGCTTATCAGGTCCAACAAGTGATATCAGATAATAAAGCAATATAAATTAAAAATGAAATAACCGTGCAAAAATTAAGAATAAGAATTACAGTTATCTAGATAAAATATACCTCACAAAAATCTCTCAAGGGAGAATACTAAAATAAAAATAAAACTTCGCTAGATCTAAACTTGACTTGGCAACTGGAAATCCAACCGATAAAATCCTAAAAGGTGTCATTGGGGTGACTTGACTAAACTCAATAGAGATTATGTTTTAAAGAAAAATTTAATTAAAAAGATGTTTACGCATGCATGAATTTAAAACTCACATTTTATAAATTCCTTTCAGAAAAATGTGTAAAAAAGGGCACATGTATGAAATCACCCACTAGTATATGGTACTTAATTAAAAATACACCATTGTTGTACAAATTAAAAATCACAATGAAAATGAAGTCACTCACGAACTCCAGGCAAACCATGCCATAGGCATATAACAGAATAAAGGCAATGCTCGGCAATTGCAAAAGCCAAAGAAATACTCTGATCATGTTTAGGGATTCGCAAACCAAGGCCACGACATACACAGCTGTACTATTATCTATTTGTACTTTAGGGATTCGAACCTAAGGACATTTGAAAAATCTCCTATTATCTAATTCAATAACAAACAAACACATTACACATGGTAGAATGTATGAAAATAAAACGGACCCCAAGCTGGGTCGATCAAACTTGATTCGCACGACCAAGTTGATCTATAAATATTTAAATGCATTCTCAATTGAAATGTGCACAGTGAAAATAAAATATAATATAAAAATCTGACGGTCATAAAATGGACGCGTCGATTTAGTATGAGATAATCTCAAAATATTCACTTTTAAAAATAATTATGTAATGCAGTGCATAAAATAAACCCCTAGCTTGAAATGATCTTACACTAATTAAAGCCCAGAAGTTTGAAAGTCCAAGTTCAACTGTCCATGGATTTTTAATTAAAGTGGGGTAGCTATCCAAAAATTAAGGTACTAATTTTTTGGTCAAATTATTATACCTTAAATTCTTAAATTTTAAATTAAATTTCATCCAATTTAATTGATATAAAAATATCCCACAAATCTAGTCCAAAATATATGTAAATAAACCAACTTAAGCCCCTAGATAGGCCCAAAATAAATCCAACAATAAGCCCAAAAATGGGCAATAGACTACAGCCCAGCTGACTGCAGTCCAAGGCAATCTTTGGCCCAAACTAGGCAGCCCAACATCTGGACTTTGGCCCGTAGGGCAGTCCATTCATCTGTGACCCATAGAGACGAGCGTAGCTTCCGAACACTGCACGTTCACAGTTGTCTCTGCTCGTTGATGAGGGCATCATTTTTCTTGGACACAACTGTTGTAGTTCATCAACGTGAAAAATTCCAACTATGGTCGAGGTTTTCTCGTCTCAGCCAATCGCCTCATTTGGTCGACAATGGAAGGGACGAATGCTGCGACTCAACGTTTGCTTAATCGCATTTCAGTATTCCAAAGATGATGTTAATCAGCGATTAAATCACTGTTTTCGTCCAACATTTTGGCCAGCAACAAAATTCAAAATTTCAACTAGAAAATCTCAATTCATCAATTAGAAATCCAACTTTCCAACATTCCAGAATAACACCAGTAAACAAAGTTGAAAACAGAAAGGAAAGATTTGATTTTTACCTCCAACACTCCCTGATTTTCCAACTACGAGAGTCCCGATTACAACCGTAAATCGCACAAACACAACCGGTAATGGAAACCAAAGTTTAGAATTTTGATTAGGGAATTGAATCACAAGGTGGGGAAGAGGATAGCTTACCGAAGGCGACACCCGCTCAGTTATTGAGTTCTAAAGCTGATCCAAAATTTGACGAAAAATAATCTCTGCCCGATGGAATAGTTTCGACGCAAGAGGGAGTTGGAGATAGGGATGGGAGAAAAGCAATTGAATAGGGAAAGGAGAGAGGCTCAGAGGAAAATCATCCTTGCCCATTAATCATTTGCAACTCAGAGAAGATAGTGAATTCGAGATGTTGAAAACGGTAGAGGAATCAAGGGAGGGAGAAGTTAATAATTTTTAAGGAAATTGAAATGGAGGATTTATGTTGGAGAGAAGGAACGTTGGGGAAGGGAAAAGATTTGGGAGAGAATCCCTCACTGCTCGCTATCCTATTTTGAGGGAAACATTTTCCATAAACGTTTTCCCCGAAATGAATTTATTTATTTATTATTATATTTATTGTTATTATTATTAAATTAAATAGCAGATATTACAATTAACATTTAACCATCAATAACTACAGACTTATAATTTGAGACCATGCATACCCATTTTAACCTTATTCTCACCCTTCTCTATACCATTAAAATCATTGGTTATTAGTTTCAGCATCAATCAAATATAAATAACCATCATCAACAGTCCCAATTCAAACAACAGAGCACTCATCTATCATGCAGGACCGAACCTCACCACATAACAACATTTCACTAACATCATCACGCAACACAAAGAGCATAACATTCGATAATCCATTATCCTTTATCCTTTACAATTATTCGACTGAAAATCCATAAACAGAGAACCTAAAATCCATAACAGCACAGGGCCATCCAAAACCAACATATTTTATCCTCATCCAATATCCAACCATGCAGAAAAGAAATACAGAACAAATCTTTAACAGAAAAAATTCCTCATCACTGTTCGAAATGCAGTACCACAAAAATAATTCACTTTTACAGGCACATGTCTCCATTGTTCAACAACAACAATCAACACACATGTCTCCTTTACAATTATTCAACAATCAACAATCGCCCGCTATCTATCATTGTTCGTTCGCAGCTACCGACAGCCGAGGGAGTTGTTCCTCGTCCACTCGCCACTTGCGGGCTTCCGCTTGAAATGCACGGACATAGTCGCTCGTCACCTGGAGGAGTCGCCTCCTTCATCAGTCACCACTTCCCTCTCTTCGCAAAGGGGTTCACACCGTGGGAACTTCTTCCCTGTCTCCCAAGTCCCTCTCTCTCTTTTCTCAAAAATGGCCATTGGCCTTTTCTTTTCTTCCCCCACTTTTCTTCTCAAAGCTTGACCAGACCAGTGGAAACCAGTTTAATCGCCTTCCTATTTCCTTCAACCGATTTCACTTCTTCCTTCCTTCTATTTAAATTCTTCTTTTTATTTTATTCCTTCATTTTACTTTAACTCCATTTACTTCATTAATATATAAATAAATTAAAATATATATATACACATGTATGTGTCAAATATTCGTACCATATATTAATCGACCCAATTCTAATTCCCGACTTACTACGAACATCGATTGACAATAATTATGGGTCATGCTCATTTCCTTAATAGTTTCGGTTATTATCTCTTTATAGATAACGGGTTGAGCTCATAATTTCTTTTGAATCTCCAAGGTGTCTTGTGATTATTCCGCGTTGTTGTCGGGTCTCAGATCTGTAATAACCGTTGTTCACATCAATTTTTGAGTAAGGAATTGTGAAATATTTGATGGTGAAAGTGTGGAGGAGTTACTCGAGAATCGAGAGAAGTTACACTTTGGAAAATTCTACATTAGGAAAATTCTTCAAGAGAAATAGGATGCAGTGGCCAGTGGAGACCCTACATCACGAGATTTTATATTTTCACTTACTTTAAATTGTTGTTGAAAATACTGTTGGAATTATTCATATAAATTAATTATAAAATAAATGTTTAAAATATCATTGGAATTATCATGAAAACTATCGTTAAAATAATGTCAACATAATTACAGAAATTATTGTTGTAATTAATGCACGAAATAACAAAGAAAATACGAGCATGTAAAAATGAATAAAAATATAAACTGCCTTAATTTCATATATGAACTATTGTACTGCTGTTAATTCCATTGTATTGTTATGAACTGTACATGCATCATGATAGGGCTTATGAAACTGCTGACATATACATAGTATGAAAATAAATGAACCAATAAACATAAACAGGTGTATGAGATCAGTGGTGACACCCCTAATGGATGTATCTCCTCATCGGAGTGACGTTTAAGCCACAAGACAGTATAATGGATTCAACTTTCCTAGATTAATAAGATCTCATACATCTTGACTGTTAAGTGAAACTAAAATTGCATGAAGAGGGGAGACGTTCTTCTCTCAAAACGACTGCATAAGTATTGCATAGCATATACATACATTCTATTTCTTGTTGGACCTTGGCTCATGGTATTGCCCATGATGCAGGTATTAGGGTTAATGTTATTGCCGGGAAGGAGGACATATTGCCAGATGAACTCTTGGGTTATCAACTGGAAGGTTATGGTTCAAAGAAAATAAAAAAAGTTGTTTAAATTATAGTTTTATTTAAGTAATGTTTTGTAAAATAATTCATATTCTTTAATGCTTTAAATACTTCCATTGCATTTACTAAAAATGCTTCAAAGAGATGTTTTATAAACAGAGTTTTATTAAATAATGTTTTCATACTATTCCACTAATTTACTCTGATATTAAATAAGTCTTTTAAAAGAAAGAAAGCAAAAAATTTATTAAGAAATAAAAGGTTTTATAACGCGGGGCGTTACAAAGTTCAAGTTCAAACATAAAATATTTGAGGGACTTTCCAAATCTGCCTACTTCTTGGCCTTTGATGAGTGTTTGATTGTTTTGGCATTCAGAACGATGTCATTTCAAAAAGAGTGCTTCTTAAATGATAATTTTGGGATGATAGGAGTTGAATTGGACAATTAAGGTATTAGTCAAGATAAACATATTTGGAAGAAGTGAATTATGATACCTCGAATTTTGTTCAAATTAAGCTTGGAAGGATGATTTAGGATTTATTGGAATTAACTTGGGTAAGTTAAGATATTAGTCAAGTGAAACATATTTGAAAATTTACGGTTGGATAGTTTGGAAGAGTGATTTATTAAGGATATATATATATAATTGGAGAAGAAACATGGGTGGCAAATGATAGATTGAGTGGAGGTTGATCTAGAGGTCGATTGTGATCCACCTCCAGACAAAATATGGGTATTGAATTGGAGGTTGATCACGATAAACCTGTGTGATCAACCTATAGGAAAAATATGGGTATTGAAATGGAGGTTGATTTAGCGGTTGATTGTGATCAAATCAACTTGTAATTTTAAAAGAAGAAATAACATATGAAATGATTGATTGGTCTGAGGATTAATCAATATGTTGTAAATAATGGGTTGGCGAACGATCTGCCGGTTGTTTGCCCAATTTCAGTGATCGTCCGCTGTGATCATTCGCCAATCTAGAAATAATGGATTCTGTGGTTGATTGGTTGACTGGCGGTCAATCGGCTACTGAAAAATTCGATAGACTGCCATTTATGAAAGTCATCTGGAGAGATGATAACCAACGTGAAAATGAAAGGATTCATCGTCTAAGCATTTGATGATAGAACGTCTAAACCTTTTGCTTTCTGTCTCCCTTTAGACGCTGATGAGGCATTTTGGTGGCCTATATATATATATAATGAAGAAGAATGAACGGGGAGAATGAGGGTAAGCCGTGAGGAAACTTTGTTGAGGTTTTGTATAAAATGGTGCTTACTATGAGTTGAGAACGAAGGGCCGTGAGAGTTTGATGATATGTGAGATTCTGAAGATAGTGTGGGTGTGTATGTTTGGTTCTGGAAGCAGTGAAGGTTTGAGAGTTTGTGGCAGACTTGAGACCGTGAGTAAGAAACTAAGAAAGGAAGAAGATCTCAGTGGTTATTCTCTATAATTATTCAGGTAATTGTTATTCTCTACAAGTCCTTGCTTCGGTGATGGTTTTATGTGTTTTATGCCACTCTGTTGAATTATTTTCCATTGGTTAGATGATAGGAGATATGTTGTTAGTTCTAAAGAGAGATATTGAGATGACTACTACTTAGATAGGATGTTTTTAGTTTATGTTGGGGGAATTGGATCTTTGTGATTAAAATTACCATGAATTGTTAAGGTTATAGTTGTTGAGAATAGTCAAAGCAAGGTTGGAAGTGTTAGAGTATTGCTATGGTAAGTTATGGAAATATTGTTGATATTGTTAATATACTATCTGTTGGGTTTTATTGGATATATGCATGATTACTGAGTTTTTCAGCATCTTGTTGGACAAAATAAGAGTTGTTCTTAAATGTTATGTTCTGGAGGGGTCTCTTTGCTAATGACACTATATTGATTAAGGCTTTGTTATTGGCTTGTTTCTCATTTGTTAGCCACTGTTGTTATTCCCACATAGGGAGCAGTGAGGTGAGAGTTAGCTACTTGGAATCTAGGGTTCACACTTTCTCCTATTCTGAAACCCCCAACGTCTTTAACAAAAGTGAGGATACCGGCATGTGGAACACCCCCGATGGATATATCTCCTCGTCGGAGTGACTGGTTAGGCCACATGACCCTAGGGAGTATTCCACCCTGACTTCCAGAAGAGATATTGTTCTCTTCTGTAATGCATTGTATGATCATGCATATCATCTGCATTGTATTTCATTTTATCACTTACTGAGCATTAGGCTCATTAGTTAGGTCTTGTTATGTAGGTATGTACGAGAAACAGGTGAATAAGTCAAAGATAGTTGATGAAGGATTTGCACGGGTGGATCTTGTGGCTGGTTGGGCTAAAGAGTGTAAAAAGAAAATTATTTGTAAAAAGGGGTTTGTAAATTACTTAATATTCTTTAACATTTTATTTTAATTCCGCTACATTTCATAAAAGGATTTTATTACTTCTGCTGAAATTGACAAGTGTTTTGAGTAAAGATTTTTAATGATCGGGTTTTATAAAGTAAGAATACTCTGATGTTTTCTATAAAAAAAAAAGTTTTAAATTTCACGCGATTTTAAAGTAAATAAAAACCAGGTCGTTATAGTTTGTATCAGAGCGTTCTTGGTTTTTTAAATTGATTTGGTATAGTGCCTACCAGCACAATCTTCAACGTGGAAATACTCCATCGACTATAAGTATTACAATTAGTTCTTTCATTATCAAATTATTTTATTGTTTGTTGGTGGGACAACAATCCCGTCACTTGGAGAAATTATGGAAAAAGTAATGAAAATAATACAGTATTTGGGATACTTGTAATGGATGTAAGCAATTATGGTTCTTTTGATAGAGTAGAATGATAGATATGATAAAAGATAGATGATACTGGAACTGCTTGGGTTTTGAGTGCAGGAATTAGCTTTGGGGGTGTAAAGAAACAAGGGAAACTCTGCCCAAATTTTTATAAATTGGAAGGGGATAAATGGAAACTAAATTCTTCGTGAACTAGATAGTCTGGCTAGGTCGTCTACATTGCAAGGAATTCGATAAGGGGGTGGATTGTTATTAGAAGGAAGAACATTGAGGATTAGTGAATAAGCTAAATTATGAGGACAATAAATTGTTAGTCAAGTGTTTATCCACTTGGTCAAGATTATTAAAAAGAACAGTGGACAAGTTGGGTATTTGATATCGAGATCACTACCAACTTGGTTAAGCTAAGACTCTACCCTAAATTAGGATAAGAAATTTGTTTAGGTTAAAACAAGGAATCGAATAGTTGTTGTTTCCTTCATAGGCTAGATTTTGTCATTGTTATGTTGGAAATAATATCTTGGCAATTGGTTAAGTTAGAAGAAACTTAAAATGAGCAGTAAGGTCTGTGTTGAGTTTGGTTTAATTTCTCCATTTCGGGTGAGACTCAATCAGGACAATCAAAGATGTGACTATAATGATGAGGATAGAGTTAGAAAAGAGTCTTTACGACGAGGACCTTACTCACGCAATGCGGACGTGCAAGTTAATAGGATTCACCCAATTTCGACTAGAGGGAACGGTTACATTGTATGTATGTAAGTTGGAGCACTGTCATGGGTGCCTCGAATCGTATGAGCAATAATGGCATAAGTTACACTAGTTTATGCAAGGACATAAGATAAATATTTATAGAGGTGTAAGATATGAAGGAATGTTGTGACTTAGAAAACTGTTGGGGTTCATGTGTAATAAGTTAATTACTACCTCAATGATGGATTCCAAATTGCTTCTTGTAAATTGATAGATTTTGAGGAACAGTTAGATCAAAAGGTTTTAATTTATGGATCTTAGGGATTTCTTAAAATAGAGAGAAAACATGTTGTGTGCCGAGTGGATAAAGAACATGTCTAAGAGTTTAGGTAGCACACTGTATGTTCATGTATGGCTAACATTAATAATTGACTCTGATCAAAAGTTAGAAATGTATGATTTGGAATGATTCAATTTCTGTTCTAAATTGGAGTGGGGAGTTTGTCATATATAAGGTATCCGTTGTAGAACAAGATATAACTTTGAAGATTTGTTAAGTCGGTACTTTGCACATTCAGAGGGTTGGCTTACCGTGTGAAACGGAAACAGAAACAGATACAGAAATAGAAACGGACACGGAAACAAAAACGGAGACAGAAACAGAAAATGGACATGGTAACGGAAATGGAAACAGCAACAGATACGGAAACAGAAATGATCACAGGAATGGAAACGGAAACAGAAACAGACACGAAAACGGAAACGGAAACAAATTTCTAGAAACGAAATTTTGGGAATGGATACGGATATAGATACAAAAATAGATACAGACACGGATACAGAAACGGATACAAAAATGGATACGGATACAGATACGGACACAGATATGGACACAGATATAGATACGTATACGAAAACGGATACAAAAATGGATATAGATACATATATAGATACTGAAGCGGATACGGATAAAGATACGAATAGGGAAACAGATACATATATAGAGACAGATACGGTTACAGATACGGAGACGGATACAGATGCGAAAAAAAATTTTATTATTATTATTATTAAAATTTCAAATTAGGTGACAAAGACTTTAACGACTTAAGCCGCTATAGTTAAAGGAGAAGTTTGTGATCTAACAAACTTGGAGGGATGGATCCGAATTGTAAAGTGCATGTTTGTGCACACTAAGTCAAAAGAACAAAGGTGAATGAGATTTTATTCTACACTACGATAATGGTTCGAATGAGAGGAATGGGTGAAGTAAGTTGAGATTTTATTCTGCACGACGATAATGGTTGGAAAGAGAGGAATGGGTAAAGTGAGTTGAGATCTTATTCTTCACGACGATAATGGTTGGAACGCACTAGGACTGGGCAGTGTGTGGTGGTATGTTAAAAATAATGTAGGAGTTTGTAGTGTATACATTTTGTTAGAATTGAATGTGAAGATGTACAATGATTGTTCTCACCTTTTGTTGGGTATTATTGATATTGGAAAAGTGAAGAACGATTTAGATAAGGGTAAAATACACTAGGAGGAATACAAGGTGATAAAAAGTAATTACTTGTTCGTAGAGAATGAAATTGTATAGTATATGCATAGGTATTGTCAAGACTTTATGTGATGTACTCGATGCTTGGGATAATGAGGCACAATTGACTAATTTAATAATTGTTGAAAACATGTCACTTTATGTTTGAGGAATTGGATTTAAAGTTTGGTTCATACCAATGGATGAAGTTTTATGTAACACCCTGGATTTTTAAGTTGGACAATTATCGGGGTTTTACCGAGGACGTGTTTGAAGCATTATGTCAAATAGTAGTTCGGTAACATTTTCCTCGTATACTTGATGTAATGGGATCACATGTATTTATGGGGGAAATGTTGTGGGATTAGAGTAAGTGTGACAAGTTAGAGAAAAGTTGGATTTAGAGTGTTGCGGACGAGGTGAGGAAGAGGCAGAGTCGTCCGCAAGTGCATTGTCCAAGCATCCTTAAGTATAGGACGACTCAGGACGCCATATTTCGTCCTAACTTCACTGCACACTGAAGTTGCGGATGCGTGTCCCAGACGGTGCGGATGTGGAATGCTTGGTATGCAATGAATCTATATAAGTCTGGAGAGTTACAGACGATAGCGGACGAGGGGACCATCGTCCGAATTGAATCTGTCTGATTTTTGTGATGTATTCGGGCGCTTGCAAACGCGTTGTGCGGACGCCGTTTGGCATCCGAATCCCTTCTTCGGAGGGTACGGAATGGTTTGAGGACGCCAGTCCTCGTCCATGATCGCGGGTTGCCTGTGAGATTTTGTTCTTCTGGACGAATGCAGATGCAAAGAACAAAGTCCACACGCGTCTGAAATAGCCAGTTCTGCAAGAAATAAGGATTTATAATTTGAAATCCTTTGTCGTCTCACTATGTATTCCACACCCAAGAGACACGGACGGTGCTCCCAACGCCTATAGGCCATAGCCCACGCTAGAAGGCGCCTCCTCTCTACCTTTAAGCATCCAATTTGTCTCCTCTAGTCAATTATGGTTTCTCCCACCTTTCTAGGTATAACTCCTCTCCCTCTCCATTATTCAGTGGGTGTTCTTCCTTTGATGAGAGACTTCTCTCTTGGGAGAAGTGTTCCTACATGAGAGTGAGTTAAGTGAGGAAAGCTGTGAGGAAAGCTGTGAGAAAAGTGAGAGAGCTGTGAGAAGAGTGTCAAAAACGTGAGTGAGCTGTGTGAGAAGTCCTTGCACGTATGAGTTAAAAGAGGGAGCTGAGAGATTGAGAGAAAGTTGTGAGTGTAGAGACTAAGCTCCCTGAGCTGCTGGAGCAACTCTGTCCGTGAGCTGCTGAGGTGGAGCTTGGTGTGCTATTGTTGATGGAGCTGGAACGTGAAGGCCTAGATCCTTTGCTATCCCTGCTCCGTGTCTTCGTAGTGGTAAGGAAATAGGGGTGTCTTGGCCAGAGGAGGCCCTACACCACAAGTGTGTGTGTGTGTGTGTGTGTGTTTGACGTTGGTTTACTGAATGTTAACTGTTGAATGATGTTCACTACTTTTAAATGATAGTTTATTGATCTGATATCTTCCTCGGATGATCTACTGTGAAGAAATTGAGTAGATTAATATATCGAACTGCTATAAGTAGATTTGTATGTCTTGACCTGCTGTATTATTATTCTTCTTGTGCTTCCTTGTTGGTTGTCATTTTCTGTTGGTAGTATAGATTTCCTCTACTGTTAATTGTTCATTGACTGTTGTGATAAATGTTTAAGGTTTAAATATGAAAGATGAGGAAACGTAAATGATTAATGGGTATGAATGGGTATGAAAAAGCTTGAAAATGAGTTAAAGAGTTCTATGATATTTTTGGATGATTTCCTGTTATATGTCCTTGATATGTTTTGTAAATTTTTAGTTAAGTGTTGTGATGCTTTCCTTCTCTTATGGTTTGCTTGTTTCATTTTTAAGTAATACAAATGTTTAGAAAACAAAGAGAAATGAGGAATGTTAAAGTTTAAGGATGAAGAAGGTTCAAATGTATAAAAATATGGATGGTTGATGCATAGTTTCCTGTTGTTAGAAGTCCATAATATGTTATGTTATTTCCTTGGTGTAGTTAATAGATTTTCTTGCTAGATGAATTATTCTGTGATAATATTTCTTTGTTGTTAGTACGCTGGAAATTATAAAAGGCTTAGATAGTGAAATGAAAGCATAGTAAGTAAAGCCTGAAAATGAGATAAAAGATTATTGGATGTTCATATGTTGTGTAGTTATTGTTTTAATTTCTTAAGCATGATTAGTTGGCTGTCAAATCAATTAGAAATGCATGTTAGATAAATATGAGTAACTAAACATGTCAATCAGATTTGTGTTTTCCTTACTACCAAGTGATATTGTTGTGAAGGATGAACTCAAAAGACTAATGCATAAAAATGAGATAGAGTTAAGAGGTTATTCTACTATTGGATGTTTAAATGCTAATAATTCTTCCATTTTGTACTGTCAATTAAGTTTAACTAATTAATGGTTTTATCAAGCATGTAAACTATTAAATCTGTATTTATAATCTTTCGAGCATGTAAATCGGCTAAGCATGTAAAATGACTAATAAGTATTGGAGTAATAAATTATAATCTTCCTTCAAGCATGTTAATTATTGATTATGTAATAGCATGTTTTAATATTAATTAATGAGTATGTTGATTTAATAGGATCAAGCATGTTACTTAATATGAATAGATAAATAGTAGATAGATAGACTTAAAAATGTTAATTGATTTAAAGTAGTTTTATAACTTAAGCATGATAACGAATTAGTCAAGCATGTAGTTAACTTAGAATAATATTGCATGACAATTAATGAAGATATGCCATGTAACAAGTTGTAATGTATTCAATTAGTATGTTAATTATCATTTAGATAATAAAAGTATGAAGCATGTAAGTGGACTAGCTTCTTGATCGTCTCTTTACTGCCTATCTAATTACAATTACCATTATTTATTATATTAGTTTGCTTTTAATTTCTTATAGAATGTATGTTATAATAATGAAGATGAAAAGGAAATGAAACGAAGTTGAAAAGAGAATGAATGACATGTGAATGAGTTAAGGATCTCAAGGATTTCAATTATAGTGTGAATGTATATAATTGCTTTTGTTATTGTCTTCTTGGTAGGATATTGTTTATAATCTAGAATGAAAGCATTTTATTAATTTACAAAGCATGTTAAAATGACTTGGATAACCAATTAAGCTAATGACCTAGAATAATAAAATAGGGAGCATGTAAATGGACTTGTTTTGTTCTCATCAGGAGTGTGTTAAAGGACTTGAGTAACAGAATAGAATAATTACCTAGACTAATAATGGTAGGGAGCATGTAATTGTTTTAGGAAGTTAACAAGACGATTGACATGTTAATTTATAAACTCTATTGTGTATTGTTCATGTATGGATTGTCTTCATTGCTATGCGCTTTCAATTCCAATGATTCTTTTATATGTACTTTTATTTCAGCTACTTCCATCTATGTGCACTTTAAGTTACGAATGCTATGTCATGTCATCATGCATCAGATAGGTTGAGAATGTATGGACATGCATCATGTTAATAGAAAGAATTGGACACATGCATGAGCGAGGAAAATGCAATAAGAAATGATAGAATAATAAAGTGGTCGGGTCTAGTCTGACAGCTAGTATGCACACATGAGGCCAATGGCCTGGCAGCTAGTATGCACACAACAGACTAGTTTCTAGCCAGACATATAAAGCGCACACAGGAGGCTAGTTATAGTCTGGCATCGAGTATGCACACAGGAGACTAACTCGCCGAACGAATGAATGAAAGAAAAGTAATAAACGAACGAATGACGTAATGAAAGGATTGGTTTGGGTAACCCCCACTCCAACAAGAACTAAAGAGAGTCATAAGCATAATGCATTAACCCTTTTCCTTACTAAGCCTTTGGGCTTACAGTTACTTGTGGTGTAGGTATAGGTATAAGTATGAGGAAAGAAACACACAGACTTAGGAGTAAATGGGAAAGACGACGAAACATTAATAAAGCAAGCATGAAGGATTTGCACGCGCGAGACTTATGGCTGGCCAGGCTTAAATGAAAAGAGAAAATGGTGCAATTTAATGATATTTAATTTGTCAGTTTCATTTATTAAATGCAGTATTTTAATTAAGTTCATTTTATTAAGTTTCTTTCATTCAATTATTTACGCTTCCGCAATATTTTGAATAAACGATTTATTTTACGCTTCCACATTTCATTAAATTGGTTTTCATCATGAGTTTAATGAAAGGTCAGTAGCAATCTAGTTTTAGGCACTCTCTGATTTGTTTTAAAAGAAAATTTTCAAATTTTCACGCATTTGAAAGGAATTACAAAAATCCGGGTCATTACATTTTAGTAAACTATATTGGTCAAAAAGGAATCAAGTGATGAAATGACTAGAGAGTGTAGGAATGTCACCTTCAATTTAATGGTAGAGTAATGAAGGAAATCAATTTGATAGATGTCATGCCGGATTGAAATGACGTTTTAAGTGAAATGAAAGTGGTGGTCATTTTATCAACAATTCTCATGTTGTGACTTATAAAATCAGAAGTGATTGCCCGAAGTTATATTTTATTGGAAATGACACAAATAAAGGTGGAATTTTATGAGTCAAGAAGAGATTTTGGAGGATTAGAACCACAAAAATGCAATAAAGTTATTCTCATTACTGTGATTTGACATAAATTATTTGATGAAAAGAAATAAATTTTGGAAGGAAGCATTTCTTTTATGACAAATGAGGTTAGCGATTTAATAACTCAGATGTGTAATAGGAATTTCTGCTACATTTTGTGCTCTATAGAAGTGAAAATGATGTAATTTTGTGGACGTTTCGTGTAAACGTAGGTTACGAGAAGTTATTCTGAGTTGTAGATCGAAGAAATAGTTACACTGAGCAAATTTTGAAGACGAAATTTCTATAATGAGGGAGGATTGTAATATCCCGACTTTTATATCGGAATTTTAAAATGATAAATTGGAAAGTAATTGGATTGGTCGAATAAATTATTGTGATATTACTATGAACGTAATTGTTAGATATGGACTGAACCGGTTTTGGTTTGGCTTAGTTCAAAATAAATAAGTAATTCAGTTTTAAATAAAAATGGAGAAAATAAATAATGAGATTAAATTGAAATAATTAAGAAGTGGAAGAATTTAATAAATAGAAAGACAGAAATTAAAATAAAAGAATAAATATAATGAAGTTAGGAAGTATGGACTGAACCAGTTCATCCTTGAATCGGGCCAGTTTGGGGGAATTAGAATGGCCTTCGACCATTTGAGTGAGAAGAGACGAGAGAGAGAGAGAGAAGCAGGGAGAGGGAGAAAGGCGAAGCGAAGACAATGGACCGAGAGCGATCGGAACCGAGGGACGACGGCAAGCGAAGGGAGTTCACGGCGACATTTGGCGAACGTGTAACGGCCGGCGACGGTGTGGGATGCTGCAGAGATCACAGGCATACCGTGTGGGCTAGGGCACGGGGCGAATTGGAGCTGAGAACAATCTGTGGAGGTAAGTTATTAGTTTCACTCTTTGATTTCTTCTACCTAGCGTTCTAAACTGGACGATTTGGCAAGTGTGGCCTTGAATTGCTTTGGTTGACGAGGGCAGTGACGAATTGGTGATGGCAGGGGTGAACCGTGATCCATGTGTTCGTGATGGACAGGACTTGACCTGCTCCTCTGGCAAGCTTTCCACATGGAGATTGGACAATGGACCACCCCTCCTTGAAGTGTACAATTTTCCTCCAGCTTTGTGTCTGTGCAAGTCATCTCTTCGACTATAAATGGACGGCAGCAGTGAAGTGTAGCAAACGATATACTCTGTAATATTACAGAGTGATGGTGATGTTGGGCCACACAAAAAGAAGAAGATGAAGGAGTGGAAGGATGGTCTCTGGAGGTTCTCTCGGGTCCTCTTTGGCTTCTTCAGGTAATGGCCTTCTCTGTTCCTTGGTATACTTTCTGTGATGACCAATTGAAATGAATGAAATGTGGTGCGTTCTGCTGCGTTGAAGTTCTGTTTTTGGATTAATGATAGATGTTGGTGCTGGAAATTGTGTTTGAGTTTCTGAAGATTCTGATGAGTTGTTCTGCCCATTGCTATCTTGATTATTGTCCTGTGCATCGGTTGGATTTTCTTTTGTAAGGTGGGTCTGCCCTTATTATTGTGAATTCTACTGATGAATAAGTCGAGGAATATGATGCTGGAGTGTGGTTACCGATTGCTGTAAAGGGTGTTTTGCCACTGTATGTGATTTATGTTTTGGTCATTCTCTGTTTGATGTTAGTTTGGAGCATGTTATGAGTAACTATCTGAATATGGGATTGGCCTTGTGTTGGATGTCTGTTATATGCTAAGTTGAACTGTGGTTAGATAAGTTGTGGCTATTGGAGAGTGTTTAGTAGTTGAGCCTTTTAATTGTTGTTGGGATTTTTTGTTTGGCACGAAAACGATAATGTTAAGCAGTGAGGCGTGGCACTAATGAGTTTCGTTTCAATAAAGATAAAAGAATATGTCATGTAGTTTAGGAATGAGTTTATGTGTTTTATCGCTTGGATTGATATACTTCATGGGTCGAGGAATTCATGCTTCCTATTACGGATAAGTATGGAAATAATGGTAAAGGTAATTGCGTATGTACTGTCATTTACTCTGCTGTGGGAAATAAGTTATTGTGATGAAATATTATTTGGTTTCTTGAAATCAATGCTCTGTATTTTTTTTTATTGCACATTGATGGAATGAGCAACTTTTTGTGGGTTATTGCTAGTTCTTTGTACATGTTTAAAATATTGGAGGATATGGACTGTAGAAGTAAGGTTATTACTAATTGATTTTAATGATGAGTTATTTAATAATTTTGAAGGTATTCAAGAAAGGAGAATGACGATTATGGGCTAATGTGCATTTCGGACGCCAAGTAAGTTGATACTTATTGTGCTTTGGTCTTCGGACCCTACATCGCAAGAATTATGATTGTATGCTGTGTGTGTACTAGATTTAGGTTCTTTTAATGATATGTTTACTAGACATTTATATCATCATATAGGGTTGTATGTATTCACGAGCATATAGCATGACATAATTAATATATGTAAATAGGCGTGTGGGGGTTCGAGTGATTGGTGACATTCCATACGGTAGAATACTCCCACATAGGGAGCAGTGAGGTGAGAGTTAGCTACGTAGAATCTAGGGTTCACACTTTACCCCATTCTGAAACCTCCAACTTCTTTAGCAAAAGTAAGGATACCAGCATGTGGAACACCCCTGATGGATATATCTCCTCGTCGGAGTGACTGGTTAGGCCACATGACCCAGGGAGTATTCCACCCTAACTTTCAGAAGAGATACGATTCTCTTCTGTAATGCATTGTATGATCATGTATATCATCTGCATTGTATTTCATTTTATCACTTACTAAGCATTAGGCTCATTAGTTAGGTCTTGTGATGTAGGTACGAACGAGAAACAGGTGAATAGGTCAAAGACAGTTGATGAAGAATTTGCACGGGTGGATCTTGTGACTGGCTGGGCTAAAGAGTGTAAAAAGGAAATTATTTGTAAAAAGGGGTTTGTAAATTACTTAATATACTTTAACGTTTTATTTTAATTCCACTGCATTTCATAAAAGGATTTTATTACTACTACTGCAATTGTCAAGTGTTTTGAGTAAAGAGTTTTAACGATAGAGTTTTATAAAGGAAGAATACTCTGATGTTTTATATAAAAAGAAAAGTTTTAAATTTCACACGATTTTAAAGTAAATAAAAACCGGATCGTTACATAAGTGGTACTGCATGTGTTTTGTCCAAAAGGGCTTACATAACGTGAATTAGGGTTTGTTTGATGCTTATTTATTAGATGTATAGGTTATGTTGTTTATTGGGAGACATACTGCTGATTGATTGGTTGTTTTATGCTTGCAGTTACTAGAGATATAGGTTATGTTGTTATTTTGGAGATGTACTGCTGATTGTTGCTTGATGTTAATTGTATGTTTATTACACCTAAGCTATGTTCCTTAGTTGGGAATGGAGCACATCTTGAGGTTACGATAACACACACGATAGATAGAATTGTATGCTTGCACCCTTGTTCTTATGTTGCCAAATTAAATGTAATAAACAAGCTTGTTGGGTGAGTTCAGAAACTAAAGAGATTGCTCTTACTTAACGAGTGAGTGAGTTTGGAAACTGAAGAGGTTTCTCTCACCCCAATTTATAATAACTCATTTGGATAAGTTTGGAAACTGAAGAGGTTGCTCTTATTCAATAGGTTGGTGAGTTCGAAAATTGAAGAAGTTGCTCTCACCCCAAATTATAAATAGCTCATTTGGGTAAGTTTGAAAACTAAAGAGGTTGCTCTTACTCAATGGGTGGGTGAGTTCACAAACTGAAGAAGTTGCTCTCACACCAAATTGTAGATAATTCGTTTGAGTGAGTTCGGAAACTGAAGAGGTTGCTCTCATCTAACGGGTGGGTGAGTTAAGAAACTGAAGAGGTTGCTCTCATCCAACGGGTGAGTGAGTTTAGAAACTGAAGAGGTTGCGCTCACTCAAAAAGATAATTAAAGGAAATAAAAGACAGATAAACAAAATAAAAAACTGTATGTATTTGAATAGTATTGCATGAGCACGTTTTACTTTTATATCACTTACTGAGCGTTAGACTCATAGTCAGGTCCTGTGATGTAGGTATGCATGGATTGGAGGATTGAAGCAGTTGATGAGGTATTTATACGTTGCGGACTTGGCAGCTGGTTAGGCTAAAAGGTTAAAGAAGAAATGTAATTATTGGTAACGTTTTGAGGCAACTGAACCTTTGATATAGTATTTCGTTGAGAAGGTTTCCAAATTGTGTTTAATTCTTTTGGCATTATTAATGCAAGTCTTCCACTGTTGTAAATGTTTTAAAGCTTTACAGTATGACAAAAAGGTGTTTTAAGTAATAAATGGTTTACAGTATAACATCCTAGTTATTTTAAGTAATAAATGGTTTAACAAAAAGGAGTTTGTTAATGCACTTTTTATTTAAGCTAGTTTTCAAATGAAAAGTCTTCCGCTTTGATTTTAAAAGAAAAAGTTTTCGAAATTATGAGTTTTAAATTGTAAGAATAACCGGGATGTTACATCTAGAATGGTTTGGATCGTTAAATTTGGAGTTTGTTTGCTTTGTCAAAAGCCTATGAAACAGAGAGAAAATATTGTGCAAAGCCCAAGTGTCTAAGTTTGGAGACAAAAGAAGTCTATACATGGAAACCATCCAAGTGCCAGAGTACCAAGAAGGAATAGCTGCCAAAAGACCTCTAGATTTGGAGAAGAAGAAAGGAAGAATGAATTAAGTATTCTTTTAGTTAATTAACCTAGTAACTATTAAGTAAAGTGTCAGACTAGCTTATACTATAGCCAGTTTAGTGTTATGTTGCTTATTTAGTTGTTTACCATTCATAGTGTGTAATTGGTTATTTATAATCACCCTATGTAATTGTTTTAGATAGTGAAGATTAAATATAGAAAAGCTTTTGCTTAATTATCGATATTTGAGTGATTCTTCTTTCAACTCTTTGTCATACTACAACCAAAGGTTACCTTGTGTATGTTACATCTAAGATAAAGCTCACTTGTTTGTTGGGTGAGTTCTATTATCGGCATCCGCATTCTTACTCCTTGGAGGAAGAGTGTGTGAAGTAGTGTCCAACATTCCAAAGGAGTTCTATTGGTGAATACATCCATACGAGAGTTACAAGTGGCACCACTTATTATTTCCTGCCAATCGGCTTCTTCAGCGTATATTTCCAAATCTGTGGCAAATCTTACCATTCTTTTTGGAGGAGTTATTCTTCACTTATCAACGTGGGTACTGCCAAATTTTCAGAGGAAAAGCTTATAAAACGAGAGAGTTCTTGTTTCTCAAAGTCAAACTTTCTATATTGTGTTTTGCGAAAAATTAAGGAAACTTTGAAGGACCAATCGATCACCCACACTGAAGCCGACCTACCACTCGCCAAATCAATAGCCACTGTATTGTTTTTCAAGTTGATGATCGACCATCCCATCCGATCACAAATCTCCAGCTGATCAAAATTGCTTATTCCCTATCGATCTCCACCTATGCTCTCCACTCTTGATCAACCACCTTGCCTGCTTCTTTCAAACATTAATTGATCAACTTCAACAACTTCTTTCAATGTTTACAAGTTATATTCCTATTCCCTTCTTCCTTACCTGCTTCTTTCAAACATTAATTGATCAACTTCAACAACTTCTTTCAATGTTTACAAGTTATATTCCTATTCCCTTCTTATGGTGCATCAATTGGTTGACAAAAACTTGAAGATTTACATGTAACGGTCAAATGGTGGTTGACCGAAATGGTTAGGTGGTCGACTGCTCAGTAGCCTGGCTAAGAAATTCTATAAACAGAGGAAGACTCCAAGTGAAGATTATCTTGAGCAAGCTATCAAAGTCGAAGTGCTGCAAAACAGTGTGACCACTTGAGTCTTCTTACTATTGCTTAATAAACATCATTCCTTGTCTAATCATTGAAGATTTCTATATTGAGAGTGAGGAATTGTTGTGTTGAATTTTGTAAACAAACAATCGATTGTTGAGTGTGAGTGACGTGATTCCATTGTAATGTTCGATTGATGCCGTGAAGTTCAGTCAGTTGTAACCCATGAGGTTAAAGTGAAAAGATCTTCAAGGTGGAGCCTTGAAGCGCGGACGTCTGCGAGCTTTGCTGAACCACGTTAACAACTCTATTGCATATCTCTAACCCTTATCTTTTATTGCATTTGGTTATTGAAATGATTAGCCAACAAATTTGTGTTTAAATATCTTGAATCAACTAAATTAACTTGGCTATATTAATCACCGGGAAAAGTTTTAAAAACCTAATTCACCCCCTCCCCCCTCTTAGGTTATTTCGATCTTACATTCTACTTATAAATCATTTATTTTTTACTCTCCCAAGCGATGTGAGATTGTAGACTCCCACTAGTATGGATTTGACCCTCACAATCAATACTATATTGGGTCGTCTATACCTTCACAAGGAGCAGATTGTCACAAGTAAAGCCTAGTGAGTATTCAACAAAATTATATTAGTCGTAGGGGAGTCTATGTATATCGCCTTTGAAAAATTTGACTAATTGCTAACAAAAAAAAGTTAAATAGTAATAAAACAGAAAACAAAATGGAAATTCTAAACCTAGCAAAATAACACTCAAGTGGAAAGTTCACCACATGAAGAACTCGTCAAAGAAATGAAAATTACATGAAGAATCTCTAAAGATTGATACTATAGTTAATGCCACGGGCACAATATTTTTGGTGATCTTAATCTAGGAGTGCAAACTCGATCGCCGCTCAGACATTTTTGTGCAACATCACATTTATCTCATAAATAGAGTTAGAAAAACTTTAATGAATCCAAATGCCATGACAATTCAATTATAGAAATAACTAAATTAGTTAGAGAGAAGAAAAGTTCTGAAATTAGTTTGAACACTTCCAGTTAATCAGCTTATGGACCTGGAACCTAGTGAATAGTCGAAGTGGCAAATCATCTAAAGGTTTATTCTATTCTGAACTGGGCAATTCAGGTTTTGGCATGGCGACTTCATGATTGACGTCTTAGGCGTTGATTACTTAATGATGAAGGTCCACTCAAACTAGATGACCTAGTTCACACTCTGTCTTCCCTAGATTAGAAGACATTCTTCCACAACCACTTGATGATATGCTAGAGGGTAAGCTCTTCCCCAAAGCTATGACCCCCAGAACACGATGTGTAATACCTATAAAAAAAAAAAAATATATATATTAAATTATATATAAAATAATAAATAAATGGTAAAACTCAAAAAGAAAGAAGATATTTCCTTAATATCATAAACATCTCCTTCCCTAGAGCTTTGCGATTGGGAAGTTTCCATTTTGTCTCCCTCATTCACTCCTCTCTTCAAATCAACTCCCATTTTCGTTCTTCTCTCGCGGAGAACCTCTTTCTCCCGAACGACGCTGTCTCCAGAAGATTTGGTCGATGTGATTGAATCTTAGCAATTGCAATATGTGCATTTCTTGAACCCTGTAAATTTTGAGTTGTAAATTGAAGTTCTGAACCTCTGTACTACATTGTCAAAAGAAGTTTTTGGGAGCCGAAAATGGATTAACTTGGATTCTAGCAGTTGTGATGGAGGATTTCAGTGATTGGAAAATCAGAAGTGTTGCAAGACAAAATCACCCGCGAAGAAGACGGTGGAACATGTGAGCTTCGGCCACAGTTCTGCTCGTGTATAGATTTTGGGCCGAGAAATTCCTTAGGCTTAGTCTAGGTCTGCAAATTGTAGACCAGACAAATGGCGTAGCCCAATTAGATCTTGGGTCTTGGTCTAGTACGTAAACTGTAGACCAGATTAGTGGGCTATGATTTTAGATTTATTTTGGGCCTAATATAGGACTGTTGAGCCCGGTAAACTTTGCCTAATTCAATTGGATTAAATTTAAATGAATATTTGAGAATTTAAGGTATAAGAAAATGACTCGAAAATTTATGTCTTGATTTATTGATAGGTACCCACCTTAAAGTAAATTTGTGGACTATTGGAATTGGCCTATTTAGACATTTGGACTTTAATTGGTGTAAACCCATTTGAGGTAGGGATTATTTATGCACTACACTTGCATATTATTTTCTTTAAATGATTCTTTTAATTTGAAATTAATATCCTAATGAAGCATTCATTTTCAAACATTAGAATTTTCTTATATTATATTTTCACACATTCTATCTTATGAAATGTGTTTGTTTAATTTTGAAATGGTTAATAGGGGATTTCTTTAGAAATGTCCTTGGGTTCAAATACCTAAAGTGCAAATAGGTAATAGGACAGTTGTATGTGCCATGTCCTTGGGTTGCGAATCCCTAAACCAGATCAGGGTATTATTTGGCTTTTCGATCACCGAGTATCACTTTTATTCTTTTACATGTCCATGGCATGGTATGGTGTCACGCCCCCATTCTTCAAAGGCGTGATTCGGGCCGAGGGCCCAAACATGGAGGCTTTGGAAGTCTCCAAATGCATGCTGGGCGTGCATTGTGTTCGGACAAATTAGTTCGGACAAAGGATGGTTTTAATCGGGACAAAGTGGCGGCTGGACAAAGCTGTCCGGGCTTCAGACAGCGCGCTGGGCCGCGCCAGCGTTGGGCCGCGAGGATGAGGCTCCAAGTTTGAATTTCAAACTTGGATAAGATCCGATCCAAGAATGATGGATCTCAAGCTTATGTGTCCGCAGCTGAAGCAGCAAATCCATGTGGGGCCAAGATGCACTTGAAGCCAACCAATGGGAGCACGCCACACCCGGGAGATGATGTGTCTTATCCTTTTCGAATTTGAATGTTATCCAGGGGATTCAAACATTCAAATTGGCTTATCCTAGGTGACACATCACGACCAATGAGAAGATGCCATCGTGGAGGATGACAACACTCGGCCAATGACATTGTGACATGTCATTAATTATGTGTAATTGACTATGTGGCTCGAAGAGCCTCTCTATATGTTCATACCTTGAGTCACCAGCTAAGGAAGGAATCCATATGATAAGTTGGATTACTACTTAGAGTTTGTGGTGTCCTTGGTGAAAGAGTTTCCTAGGTTCATCAATAATAGTGAACGGGTTGGGACTGGGTCCCGTAAACTGAGTGAGTCTTCTCTTCTTCTTCTTGTTATTCTCGAGCTAAGGCAATTCGGAGGGCTGGTCAAGAAGGGTTCTTGGCGCCATCACCCACTTCATCGAGATTCCGCGCGGTGAAAAATCCGGGGTGACATATGGCCAGAGTCCGTGAGTGGCTCCATATTCACTGTGGTTTTAATTAGTGCAACTATAGTGTATTTTGATTACATACTACGTACTAGTGGGTCGTTTTAAACACGCACCCTTTAGTACAATTTTCTATCAAAAAATTGAAATTTTATAAAATGTGATTTTAAATTTTATACATGCTTAATAAAAATCTTTCTTTTAAATCTAAAAATTTTAAATCCCTACTGAGTTTAGTCAACTCATCTCTATAACAAAAGTTTCAGGAAATTATCCGCCAGACTTCCAATTGTCGTGCCATGAATAGATCCAACAGATTTACTTAGTTTCTATTATTTAATAATTTTTTTGAGAGACTTTGTTTTTGTGAGGTATATTTTATTTGGACACCTGTAATCTTATTTTTAATTTCTGTGCAGTTATTTATTTTGGATTATATTACTATGCTATCAGATATCACTGTTGGACCTTTTAAGCTCATGTTTGTCGGGCTCTGACTATAACTAATATTTAAGTCTTCCACTATTAATTAATAAAAATTTAAGAGAAAAAGAGTTAAGCGATTTAGTCCTTCGGGCCGGATCGTTTCCCGTTCTGTCTTGAATCCTTTTGTGGGTCATGACACGATGTATCTTATACGACCAAAAGTATTGCAAAAGTAATCATGAATCTCGAAAAGATCAATCAATGGCAGTAACAACTAGCATGTAAAGATGAAAAATGACTAGTAATTTTAAAAGTCTGGTATCCACAGAGGTATCAAACAAGCCTTCAAATAAGGGATCAAGCTTTAGTTGTTGACCTAAACTTGGTTTTGAAATAAGAAAAAGGAGTGTACATTTGTTTAGAGCAAATCATCTTCATGTTATAAGAAAACACTAAACCCTAAACACTAAATGGAGAGATAGAGAGAGGACCATCCAGTTTGTGGTAGTGGAAGAATGGACAAAGTTAATGAAACAATGGGCACCCACTTCTCATTTTGCATATGAATGGGACCATCTCTTATGGAAGGACTCGCCCACTTCACCCAGCGGATGAGTGATGGACCATCCCCTGCCCCTCTACTTTGTGTGGATATCTTCTTCTTCCCCCCTATCTTCTCCCTCCATAATATCTCTTTTCAACCAAAACAATAACTTATAAATATTTTTCTATATTAATATATGCACTTTTTACAAAAAAAAAAAAAAAGGTAAATATATTTTATTAATTTGGAGTTATTTCACAATTTTATTATTTATGAGTGATTCTCAAGACATTCTCAAATAATATTTATTTGAATATGACATTAAATGAACAGTGTCAAAATAATATCAAACAAAAAAGTTTCATGTGGTTCAGTTTCATATGTATCTATTTTAGTCGGGCAAACTAAGCCAAGCTAGTATTGATTTATGTTATTTTTGAAGGTTTTATGGCTTAGCTTTCTTCGTCACATAAATGAACTACTTTTACTCTAAACTCTAAAATTTGATGACTTAAGTTATATATATATATATATATTTGTATTTAATTATGCATCCAATGATACTAATTTAATTTAGCAACTAGAAAGAACATGAAACAAGTTTTGGCAAAAAACCAAAACTAGAATCATTATCCCATGATGTTTTTTATTCTTGTTTTGTTTGATTATTGCCAATGATTCAATATGATTTCATGTTATTATTGGACAAAGTTCTGTTTGGTCCATCTTATGTCTTTTAAATCAAATTGATTACAACCATATTACATTTAAGTGACAACTTCTCATGTCAAATTAATAATTTTCTTGACATTTTCTAATATATATAACATGTTAATGTGATTTAAATTGCGTAAAAAAGGTGACTTGGAATGTATCGATTTTAATGCATAATATCATGAAAATCTTTGTAATTCTAGAGTCTTCTATGATTAAAGTGTTTTGATTTTTTAGACCTAAAGTTGCATGGGAAAGTTGGTTTTGGTAAATGATTGGAATAGAACGAAGACGAGAGAAAGGGAAGAAAGGATACCAACCAGCCAACCACACAAGGCCGAGAAACATGTATTGTCATTAAATTAAAGCTTTTGGGAGACCAATAATGAGGAGTTGCTTTCCTAATTAATTGAGATTTCTGCTACTCTGGTTTGTCCCTCCTCTGATGACTACGAACCCCATTGATGGATTTGAAGAAATGGGTTTCTCTTCTCCATCTTGGTTTGCATAGCATGACGTTTCTAACTTCACATCCGTGCTGGAAATCTTCGCCATTTTGCCTGTTAGATGTTTTATACCCGACGCCATTAGAGGGTGCGACAGGAGAAAGTATTCTCTGAAAATCGGTTAGCTGAGACTTACGTGATGTAGATTGTGGGAGAAATGGAATCGGCGAGATTGGCGATTGTGAGATGCTATTTTGTGGTATATTCCAGCCCAAATTGATGGATTTGAGAGGCGAATCGTTGTGCATTTCGCCGAACAATCTTTTCATTCCTGTAGTGTCGCGCTTGCTGTAAGATGGGAAAGGTTCATCGTAGGTTTCGACAATGGAGGCGTTCTGTTTGGGAAAATTAGGGTTTTGACTCGGTAAGTACGGCCTCTGTGCAGTAAATATGCCTGGAATGCTCTGGAGATAACTGAATTTCCTCTGTACGCTAAGGACTAGATTGAGATCTTCAGATATCTGATGGACAGCGATTAATGTTCGGATTTGATGAAAACATTCGTAAAAAGACAGAAACAGACAGGGTGAACCTTGTGGAATGAACCCAGTTGAACAATTCCTTCTCCAACGGCGACAATGGCTATTGTCTGAAAACAAAAAGTCAAAAACTTTTGTGGGCTCTCTCTTTCAGGGCTCTATATTCAAGTTTATTAAGATGCAAACCTGAATGCCTGATTCAAAGTGAGACTCCCAGACTCTGGGTTGCTGGAAAACAGAGAAAAAGTTTAAGATTCAATTTTGAATGTTTATGGCGCTCTAAAATGGTGACAAATTTCTTACTGGTTCGGTGGCTGAATTCCATGCAGAGTTGAAGTTAGAATCAGTTTCATTTGGGGTTTCTCGGAACACCCATCTGTGACTGTTATCTGCTGCCACTTTTCCTATCAATCTGTAAACATGGCCATTCAAATTGGCAAAGATTTTAGACTGCAATAGTACAACTTTTGAGAAACATGAGGACGAATTCTGACCCTTCACCAAAACTGTAAACTTCATGGGACATTTTGAAGAAGAGCTCAGCTCCGAAATTCCCTTTGATGCTTCTATTTCGTTCTCTTTCACAGTCGTAGAAATCACAATACCCATCTTCCCAAACAAGAATCCTGCAAAAATAAGAAGAGGACGAAGAAGAAGCATTGAAGTTTGGTCTAGAAATGGCGAGATTATGAGAAAAGCATGGGTTATTTCCCTACCAATTCCTCTTGTTTCCTTTAGAACGATCGAGAATACTCCCATCGTATTCCCACCTGCAAGAAAACCGTAAGAATGTATGGAAAGCGCAAGCAAAATTGAAGTCGGAGAAGATTAGATACTTTGGTGGAGGAAAGTTTCGAGGCAAGATTCTCCAAAAGATGGCATACACCCATCTGGAAGATGGATTAGAAGAATCTGAGTACGAACAGAGGTTCCTTAAAGTATGCTGCAATAGACAGTTAAGCATGGGAACTCCACTTTCCATTTCAGCAAAGAGAGACAGTTTGTCTTTGGAGATTGTCCTCAGGTGGAACACTCCTTTGATATTTATGCTCTCTTTCTCTCCCTAAACATTCTTTTTAATTGAGAATCTTCTTTGATTATCATGGTTTGAGTTCTAATGATATCAAACCTACCAAGTACAGTTATGAGAACAAAAAATCCGTCATTTTGTTTCCTGATAATACATCACTTTTCATTCAAATCCAGACACTATATCTTTCAATTCCAGTGGTCCCTTGAACAAATTTATTTCGTCATCCTGCTCCAAACTCAGACCTTCCAATGGCGCTCCATTCCCAACTAGTTTGAGCACTTCCTCTCTCTTCCCAGTTATCACTGTGAGAGAGAGAGAGAGAGAGAGATCCTCACTACCCACTTTTATTTTGGGTCCCTTAAACAAGAATTGGACTAAATCTACAATCCTGAATCTCAAAAAAGTACTATTGTTGGAGGATTGAGGTCCATTCACAGTGAAAACAAGAAAGATATTCTCCACAAAGTTGGCGTTGTAAACTAAAACCACATAAATGAAAAAGTAGAAGGCATTGGGACAAACCAACAAGAGATCGCTTGTAATGAAAACGTCCCATTATTACTGCAAAAGCGATAGGTGTCCATGATGAGAAGCTTATTGTTGGGCAATGCGCCCTATTAGGAAGGCACCTAAATCTTTATACAGCTACCATGAAGTTCGACTAAAGGCCATGCTCTTAATCTGTACAAGGACGTTCTTGAAATGGTCCTCACTGTGTCTCTCCCACAAAAACTTATTCCTTTCCATAAACATATTCTAAGGGTTAAATAAGGAGATATGCCTACTTAATAAAATGTGTGGTTCATAGTTCATTTTCTTGCGTTCGCTCACTATGTGACAATAATTATAACCTAATATCGTATTCGTCCTACAACCATGTTTCTCTTGTTTCATCTACATTGTCATCAACCCAAGTTGATAAGAAACCCAAAAATCAAGGGTTACAATTTCCGTTGTAAAAAATGTCTTGGCAATTTTTGTGATGGAAAATGGCAATGCAATTGGTGGAAAATGTTTTGGAATCGAATATGGTAATTAGGTAGTTTTTGAATGGATTTCATAATGAATAAAAAAGAACTAAATGAATGAATTTGGGAACGATTTTTTGACACGATAAGAAGCAATAGATGAAGAGAATACCTTCAAAATTTCATATGAAAAATCGTAGGGAAGGCAAAGATATGGTCAAAGAGATGAAAGTCGAGTAGAAAGATGCTTAGTTACAACTTTCTACTCAAAAACTCTCTTCTTTCAAAATGAGCACTCCAACTTGATAAATTGTGAGTTTTTACAACTTTGATAGGGCATTCACTTCATAGGGGAGGAAAGAGAAGACTGCAATAAAAAGAAAACTAATTTAACTCTCACAAAGAATTAGAAATCAGAAACAAAACAACGATTGTCAACAACCAAGTGTAGTGTTAGTTTTTGCTCAACAAGAAGCAAAGAGAAGAGGTGAAAAAACAACTATGAAAATTGAATAATCTAAACTGAGTACAATGAGCCCTAAGGAGAGCTTAAATAGCTCCACCAAAATTATGGTTAAATTATCTCAAGTTATTACAAAATTACCCTCACAAAGATACTTACTTGGCTGGAACATTCCCTAACTGAGTGACTTCAGCAACTAAACAATTAATATGGCAGCCCGCCCTGTGAAGGCCAGGAAAAGCGTAGGTGTGGGTCCGGCCCATATCAGTGGGGGTGCACAATCCCACATCGCTTGGGAGAGTAGAAAAGACATGGTTTATAAACATAGTTCTCCTCCTTACCTAGTACAACGCATTTTTGGCTATCCCCAAGAATAAACCCGTGCGGGTTTCGGCCCAAAGTGGACAATATTGTACTGGGAGCAACGTGGGACGTTACAAATGGTATTAGAGCAAAATCTCAACTGGAGGTGTGACCGACGAGGATGTCGAGTCCCCAAGGGGAGAAGATTTTGGCGGCCCGCCCTGTGAAGGTCAGGAAATGCCCAAGTGTGGTTCCGGCCCATATAAGTGGGGGTGCACAATCCTACATCGCTTGGGAGAGTAGAAAATGCATGGTTTATAAGCATGGTTCCTCTCCCTACCTAGTACAACGCGTTTTGGGCTAACCCCAAGAAAAAACCTGTGCAGCTTCGGCCCAAAGCAGACAATATTGAATTTGGAGCACCGGAGGACGCTACAATTAAACTGTCTCAACTCCTCATAAAATAAATTAACTCTTTCAACTCATATGCAGCAATGGTCTAAGAAATTATCTACAAATCTCTTCGTCAAGTTGCTTTCTGTTTAAAGTTAGAGTAAAAGAGAATGTAATATCCCGATTTTCATATCGGAATTTAAAAATGATAAATTGGGAAAGAATTGAGAATATTCGAATTAATTGAATAAATTATCGGGATATTACTAATGACATACTTGTTATATTTGGACTGAACCGGTTTTAGTTCGGCTTGGTCCGAAATAATTAAGTGACTCGGTTTTAATTAAAAACGATGAAAATAAATAAAGTGAGATTATATAAAAGGGTAATTAATTAGAGATTTAATAAAATGATTATGTGAAGATTAAATGTTAAATTCATTGGAATAATTTATGAAGAGAAAATTTAATAAATGAAATTAAAAGAATTAAGGAAAAGTAGGGGAAATGAACCGATTCAGGATGAATCGGTTCAACATAGAATTAAAGTGGCCCTCGGCCAGTTGAGAAAGAAATGGAGAAAGCGAGAGAGAGAGAGAGAGAGAGAGAGAGAGAGAGAGCCCAAGAGATTGGGAGTGGCGAAGGCGACGCGAGGGAGAAGGAGGGCGTTGGAGCTGGGGATGGCGCCAGGGTGCGTTGTCCGGCGTCGGGCGGCGAAGGGACTGCTGCGAGCGACGGTTGCTACGAACGGTTGTGGCGTCTAGGGCTCGGGAATGGAACTCCCGTCGGTGAAGGTAAGACAGTAATTTCTGCCTTGAATTCTTCTTCTTGGCATCCTGAATTGGGCGTTCCTTCAATGGGCATTGCCCGTGAATTTGCGTCGGCTGGAATTGAACAGGAACGACTTGACGATGACAGGGGAGGGGTGAACTGGACCGGACTGGAGCTTGTTCCCTGGAGTTGATCCT
This sequence comes from Begonia loranthoides, assembly GCA_022433065.1. Classification (NCBI taxonomy): domain Eukaryota; kingdom Viridiplantae; phylum Streptophyta; class Magnoliopsida; order Cucurbitales; family Begoniaceae; genus Begonia; species Begonia loranthoides. The sequence goes on from CM039485.1 coordinate 16,062,653, forward strand.
CTGGCAAGTTGTCCACTTGGATTCTGGGCATTGGACCCCTCTCCCTTGAAGTGGGCAATTCACGTGGGATCTCATTTCTCTGCCTATAAGTCGATGGCAGTGGACAGGACAAGCGGGGTGCAACGTTGAAGACCGAGAGATGGAAACGTGAAGGTGATGGGCAGCTCGGGTGCGTTATGATGAATGCTCTTTGTGAATGGAGTGACCGAGAGCATTCTGTACAATGGTAAAAGGAAGTGGAAGAGGGAAGGGAGCCGTGAAGACAGTGAGGTTTCTGAAGCTTCCTCTCGGGTCCTGTAAAGTCAGAAGGAAATGAGCTCTGTTGGTATTGCTCTGGATTGCAACAGTGAAAAAAATTGCTTGTGTACTCTACAGGTAATCTTTCTCTACTCCTTGCTATGCCTTCTATGATGATCAATTAAAATGAGTGAAAAATATTGAATGTTCTGCTGCGGTGAAGTTCTATTTTTGGATTAATGATAGATGTTGGTACTGGGAATTGTGTTTGAGTTTCTGAAGAGTTTGAGTTGTTCTGCCCATTGGTATCTTGCTTATCCAAGACTTGTGCGTCGGTTGAATTCTGTTTGTAGGGTGGGTCTATCCTTTTTATTGTGATTTTTGCCAAGGAATAAATTGAGGAATATGATGTTGGAGTGTAGTTACCGATTGATGGGAAGGGTGTTTTACCACGGTGTGATTTATGTTTTGGTCATTCTCTATTGATGTCAATTTGGAGCATGTTAGGAGTAACTATTTGGATATAGGATTGGCTTTGTGTTGGATGTCTATTATATTCTAAGTTGAACTGCGGTTAGATAGGTTGTGGCTATTGGAGACTGTTCAGTACTTGAGCCTTTTAATTGTTGTTTGGATTTATGTTTGGCACAAAAATGATAACGTTAAGCAGTGAGGCGTGGCACTAATGAGTTCTGTTTTGATAAAGATAAAAGAATATGCCATGTAGTTTAGGAATGAGTTTCTATGATTTTGTCGCTTGGATTGATATACTCTGTAGGTTGAGGAAATTGTGTTTCCTATTATGGGTGGGTATGGAAATAATGATAAGGTTAAATTATAATTCTGTGTTAAGATGGAAGTTAAATAGTTCTCTACTCTGCTGTGGAAATGCAGTTTTGTGATAAAATGCTACTTGGTTTTGTAAAGTAAATTCTTTATTATTTGGTCACATTGACAGAATGAACAACTATTATGGATTGTTGCTAGTTAGTTACGCATGTTGACTATGGAATTATTATGGCGTGTTAAGTTGTTATGTTCTTCATGTGTGGGTTCTCATTAATGGTGTGAGATTGCTAATGGTCTAATAATTGTTCATTTAACAGTTTTGAAGGTACTAGGTTGATTGACATAATTGCATTGAAGACTCCAGGTAAGTTGATACTTACTGTGTTTTGGTCTTCGGATCCTACATCGCAAGAATTAAGATTGTATGCTGTGTGTTTACTAGATTTAGGTTCTTTTAATGATATGTTTACAAGACATTTATATCATCATATAGGGTTGTATGTATTCACGAGCATGTTGCATGACATAATTAATATATGTAAATAGGCGTGTGGGGGTTCTGGTGAATTGTCACTTTCCATACGGTAGATTCTTCCCATGTAAGGAGTGGTAGGTTTAGAAGTTGGCTACGTGGATTCTAGGGTTCATAATTACCCTGTTCTGAAACCCCCAACGTCTTCAACAAAAGTGAGGATACCTGCTTGTGGTAACACCCTCGATGGATAGATCTCCTCGTCGGAGTGACTAGTTAGGCCACATGACTCTAGGGAGTATTCCACCTTAACTTCCATAAGAGATATGGTTCTATTCTGTAATGTATCGTATAATCATGCATATCATGTGCATTGTATTTCATTCTATCTCTTACTGAGCGTTAGGCTCATTAGTTTAGGTCTTGTGATGTAGGTATCGTACGAGAAACAGGTGAACAGGTCAAAGATAGTTAATGAAGGATTTGCACGGATGGATCTTGTGGCTGGCTGGGCTAAAGAGTTTTAAAAGGAAATTATTTGTAAAATGGTTTGTAAATTACTTAATATTCTTTAACGTTTTGTTTTAAATTCCGCTGCATTTTATAAAAAGGATTTTATTATTTCTACTGAAATTGATAAGTGTTTTTAACTAAAGAGTTTTAACGCTCGGGTTTTATAAAAGAAAATTTTTAAATTTTACGCATTTTTAAGTAAATAAAAACCGGGTCGTTACAGAGAATGAGCTTCTTTAGTAGAAAAAGCTCTATGTTTTGAACCTGATTTATCATAGCAAATGATCTTTAAATTTTACAAAACACCCCATTATAGATAGCATGATAAGTCAGCAACCATCTTTATAAGGAATACTTTGTGATATGATAATGTTAAGACTACTGTAAAATCTCGGTTTTTATTTTCTTTTAAAATCGTGCAAAATTTAAAACTTTTTCCTTTTATAAAATCAGAGTAAAACTGAGTTGTTAAATCCATTACTTAAATCTTTTTCTAATAATAGTCATTTAAAACATATTAGCAGCGGAATAACTTTCATTTATAAAAATCATGTTTCTTAAATATATATGTAACTACCCGACTTTTCTAAAAACCTTTTTTAAAATGCTTTAAATTTAAAACTTTGAAGATCTTTGTAAAATCTTTCTTTTAAAATAATATTAGAGTGCGACACTAAAGTCAAACTGCTACTAACCCTTTGTTAAATTCGTTATGAAAATCCAATTAATAAAATGCGTAAGCGTTATAAAATATTTTATTTAAAACATAGCGGAAGCGTAAATAAATTTTCTTTGAAAATGTAGCGAAAGCGTAAAACAATTCATTTACATACAGTTAATTAAATTGTTACATTATATTTTACAAACCATCTTTACATTTGTTGGCCTGACCAGCCGCAAGTCTTGTCTGTGCAAATCCTTCATCAGCTGCTTGTACATATGTTCATCATTGTTCTCTCATACGTGTACCTACATCGTAAGTAGTAACCTATGAGCCTAAGGCTCAGTAAGTGACAATACCTATCATGCTACTATACGCTCATACTGTGCATCTTTAAAATCGTATGTAGTTTAAGTTCTCTTCTTTTCTTATCTTTTTATCTTTTACGTTTTTAACCCACGTTTTCGTCTCTTACGTTTTGTTTATCATTTTCGTCTTTTACGTTTTATTGATCGTCTTCATCTTTTACTTTAGATATAGCAGCAATGACATATTCTGAAAGCTTGCTAATCCTTGGCCGTTATCTCCCGGCATAGTCCAAGGACCTTGCAACAGATACGAGCAGCAATGACATAGTCTGAAAGCTTGCTAGCGACAATGGCATAGTCCGAAAGCTCGCTAGCGGCCGTGTCACAAAGGCTTAAATGGCCTTGTGTCATATCGTTACCTTTTTCTCTTCTTTATTTTACTTATTACTCATTTAGTATATGTTTCTCGTTTATTATTTATTTCGCTTTTAATGGTAAACCGGATAGTCCTACAACCCAAATGATGGTAGTTCGCTTTGGGTGATCAGCCCTTGAGAATACCATACACTTAGCATTGTGTGAGCATCCCTTCAACCATTCTCTTCCCTTAAACCATTCTCTAAAATCGTGAACAAAAATACATTTGCGTTTGCGCTTTTATAAATCGTGATGCATGATGCGCGTGAATGCGTACATTTTCTGAGAGTAATATGAAAGCATAAATAAACATTTAAACATGTACTTCAGAGAAATATTATAGAAGCATGTTGCGAAAACGGTAAACAATGAAGCATATTTTAAAAACTGTAGACATGCTTGAAAAGCGGTAGACAACGATGCGTGCTAATTATAAAGCAATAAGCAATGAAACATGCGATTAATAATTGTAAACATCAAAACATGTTATTAAAAGCTATAAATATGCTCGGAAAGCTGTAAGCAACGAAACGTGCATCTCCTAAACTTGCGATGTAGGGTCCGAAGACCAAGACACATGCATATCACTTACTTCAATTTTTCGTTCAATGCTTAATGCTAACTTTTCTTCTTCTTAGTGCCTTCACAATTTAAAAATATCTAGACATTACTAAAATCAATTAATCTACTTGTTAACTTACTAATTAATCTCCTAGACTTAGCTTAATAATTAATCCCAATGATAGTGCATAACCAATTAACACCTAAGCAATTCACACTTCTAATATCTAACCTTCATCAACAGTTTAGAATCCTTTGTTAACATCTCCGTTAACTACAACAATAACACGTTCCAACTTAACACAATTCCTCATTTTATCTCAACATCATTCTCCAACAATACAACACTCTAACCTCTAACAACAGATTAACCACTTCCAACCATACCCCAAGTGTAACAGATTATCACATCCCAGAATTACATGCTTCACAAGGAAATAAAGACAGTAGCTGAACAATTATCGACAAAGCATTAACTTCCAAAATGGACATCCAACTTATCGTTTATTCAATCCACAAAATCATCCAACAGAGTCAGTAATTAACACAAATTACCAACTTAACATAACATACACTTATTATCTATAAATTCATACTTCACAGGTCACCAAAGAATAATCATCCAACAACATAACACTTCAGAGTTAATAAACCAACATCATTCAAAAACCCAACATCTTCTCACCATGAATATCGGCAGAAACCAACCCACAATCAACAACCAAATGAAACATTCCAACAGATTATACCTCGGCAGAAACCCATCATGAACAAAACCAATTTCAATAGAATATTTATCTAGTCCACAAGGCCTTACTTATCCACAGAACATCAATCAAATTTCGTCAACAGAGACTAAATTAAAAAACAGACAAGTCCATTACCTGCAGATTTCTCCCCCTCAACAATCAAAGCCCTCGGCTCCCACGGCTGATGAGCACCCACGGCTTATGAATACCCGAGAGCACTTTCTCTCCTCACACACTCGTTCTCGGATTACAGAGAAGGTTCCCCCTTCTCTGACTCTTAATCCTCTATCCCTACATTCTTCCGAGGCACGCCATTCCCTGCACACCCCAACTATGCCCTACTCTATCTCCCTCCATTCCTCTCCATGTCCTTGCTGTCAGTTTCCAGTGCAAGGACCAGCCACTGGTGAGTTGGTTCGAACCCAACAGCAAGCTAGATCAAGGCCTTCGGCCGGTCCAACCCGAACCTCTAAATCCAGCCGTCACTCCCTCACGAAATCGCCAGCACCAATCCCCTGTCATCGCCAGCCATCAACGCTGCCCAACAAAAAGAGAAGGAGGAGAGCAGAAAACCATCGACTTACCTCAACTACGCCTCGCCCAAAGTCGGAAAATCGTTGCCAGCAGAACTTAGATCCCGAGCCCTAGGCTCCCACAACTCGCCTCTTCGCTTTGCCAGCAATCGCCAGCCCAGACGTTGTCACCCGAGCCTTCGTCGTCGGTCCCTCACCTCCAGGCTCGCTATTCCTCCCTCATTTCTTCTCTCTCCCCTGGTTTCTTTCTCCCCCTCGCTGAAGGAAATGGCCGAAGGCCAAATAAAAATCCCCCTTTTCTTTCCAGCCAACTAATTGGCGTGAATCGGTTCAGCTGAACCGTTTCACTCTTCAAATTCTAATTATTCCCAATTATTCACTCCTTCACTTAAAAATCATAAATCCCTAATTTCTAATTCCAATCCCAATATAATTTTCCTTTATTTCTAATCCTTCACTAAATATTCAATTATATACTCTTTCCAATTTAATCCTTATTTATTATCCAATGAATTTCCATAATTTATAATATTACGAATACGTCCTTGGTAATACCCCGATAATTATCTAATTAATCCAAAAATCTCCAAATACTTTCTAATTATTTTTATTAATTCCTATATAAAAAGTCGGAAAATTACAATATATAGTGGAAGCATTAAATAAAAGAGGCATTTAATAAAACAATAATTAAACTCAAACTATTTATTTACAAAAACATTTACTCTTTAGCCCAGCCAACCACAAGATCCACTCGTGCAAATTCTTATTCAATTGCTCCTTATATTGATTGTTTATTTCCAAGCATACACCTACATCAACAAGACTTAAACTAATGAGCCTAATGCTTAGTCAGTGATAGAATGAAATGGAATGTAGATGTGATGCATAATCATGCGATGTATTACAGAAAAGAACCGTATCTTTTTCTGTTAAGTCGAGAGCTAGATACATCATAGGGTCATGTAGCTTAACTGTAACTCCGAAGAGGAGCCGCACCAATAGGGGTGTCACTACATACTATCACCGTATTATTTTGTTAAAGACATTGGGGATTTCAGTACAAAAGAAAGGATGAACCCTAGATTCCATATGGCTAAACCGTACATCAGTGAACCTACATGGGAGTAAGTATTCCAATAGGGGTGTTACCACAAATGTAAACTCATCGATTCTCTCGAACCCCCACATGCCTATTTACATATATTAAGTATGTCATGCAATATGCTTATGAATGCATACAGTCCTATCATGATATAAATGTCTAATAAACATATTATTAAAAGAACCTAGTTCTAGTAAACATACATCATACAATCCTAACTCTTGCGATGTAAGGTCCAGAGACTAAAACACATGCATATCAACTTACCTAGATTCCTTAATGTTTTTTGCTCCTTTATCCTTTTTCCCGTTCGTTAATACCTTCAAAGTAGTTATCATTTATTTACTAATATATTTATCATTTATAAACCCTAACTTTGATACTGTTAATTACTCCTTACCGTTTTCCTTGTTTATTACCATTAATTTCTTAACGTATACTTAATTTACACATTTTTTTCCTTTTTATTTACTTATCTAATTTATACGTTTTCTATCCTCTTAATTACGTTTAGTAATTCTACTCTTTTATTATAATATAAGCGTAATAGTTTAATCCATAATTATTATAACTAATTTATAATTATTTTAAATAACATTTTTCCATTAATTATTTTATCTCTTTTAGTAATCGTGGATAATACCGATCAGTAATATTCCTTGGAAAGAATGCCCTTACGATTCTCCTTAGATAGAATATCCTTTCCAAGTAAGTTCCTAGGAAAGAGTGGGTGGTCACAACGATCTTTATTAAATAACAGTCTCCTTATACAGAACTTACTTACATAGTACAATTATACTATTAATATTATTTCAAAATTAATAATATCGTGATAATAGTAATAATAACAACAATAATAATATTTATCAACTAATTAGAGAGTAGAAATGTTACCCAATATTCTAGAGTAACCGCGTATTTCATTTCTGTCAAAAATCCCGCTAATGACCAAAGTAATGAATGCACCCTTGAACTATACAACCCCAAAACTCTTCTTAATTTCAGTATTTCTCCTCCCTCACATCTTTCTTATCCTTTTTTTTTCAACTGTGATTTTCTTACAACATCTAAGGCCTATTTATAGAGTTTTCTCACACCCTTAGATGTTGCCACATAACCCCTAGTTAGTCACAATAGTGATTTCACTCTCCTAGATGTTGCCACATGCCCCCTAGTTAGGCACAATAGTTACTTCACTCACCTAGATGTTGCCACATACCCCCTAGTTAGGCACAATAGTTACTTCACTCCCCTAGATGTTGCCACATACTCCTTAGTTAGGCACCATAGTTATTTCATTTATTCAATTTCCTTTTATATTTTTTATCTTCATTTAACTATTTATTTTATACATATATTATTTATTAATTATAATATATTATGTCTATCATACATTAATCGACCTAATTTCTACTATTTATTTATTCTGAATATTTCTTGATAATAATTACTCATCTAATTTAATTTATTCTATTATATTTCAAATTAAATTCTCCATTAAATAAACCCTTAATAAATTATTAACCAAATATTCTACTTAATTTATCCTAATAATTTTCTTCCATCAACAATTATCTAAATATTTGTTATAAATAATGTCCCAATAATCTAAATTATCCGAATAGGCTAATATTCATATTTTCCTCCGATTGATTTCTCTTTTCTTTATTTAATTTTCATTATGGAAAATTAGGATATTACAATCCTCCTTCCTTAAATAAATTTCATCCTCGAAATTTGCTTGGCGTAATAATTTCTTTTACTTATTATCCAAAAGATTACTTCCTCTTAGTCCAATAATATAACTAATCACCTTAATTTATCCATCTTAACTATTCCAAAAGTCATAAAACGTATCAAAATATTAATTTGACTCACTAAAATCCATCAATAATTGCATTGCCCATGTAGAAAATACTTGTGGTGAAATCATTTTCTTATTCCATAACCAAACCATACCATCCAATGGCTAAAAAACTAAAATTTTCACATTTTTTCTTTGAAATAATGTATTACCTTAGGTAAATTCCCTTAATGCCTTTTGAATAATCCTTAAAGAAAAATTTCATTTATCTTCTTACCTCCGGTTAGCCTTCCTACAACTAAGGAGATTGTAGTCCTTTTATTAAACCTTTATCATTCGACCAAAATTCCACTATTAGATACTCATTAAGTGTAACTTCTCCTAACATTTTCTTACTCTTTGTCCTTAGTATCCACAAAAATTCTCATCAACATTCGCACACAAACAAACTTTCCATCCAATTCATCTTTCAAAACTTGAGATCCTAAATGTCCTCTTCGAACTATGATGGCTCGAGTAGTTGTTGAAACCTAGAAATTTTTAAGAACAATTATCCGTTAGTTTTCCCAAACCAAACCGAATAGTTCTCAATCAAATAACCACTCTTATCACTTCCAAAAATACGGCATTGAATCATCAAGGTACCTTCTCAGAGGATTCTCTTTGTTTCAAATCCTAAGTATGATTTGATTAAAGAAACACAACAATGATTTCACAGTAAATCAAACACAACCAAAACAAGTTTGCATTCATTTCCCAAATGAATACTTTACAACGCCACATATGAACAAAATCAAATACACTTTGAAAACCAATACTTCCATTAACCTATTGATCATTCCTCAGTAGGGTCCTTATTTTTGTCTTGTTTCTCATACCAATAGAGGTCATAGCAACTGATTTGTAATACGAATCCATTTTAAAGTCTCTTGATCCATATAATTGAAGTCCTAACTTTAGATCCTATGGTTTTTTATACTTTTCAGGTAATCTCGATATATAGCAAAATTTTAATTATGACTGAATCAATCTAAATCCTATTACTCTTACTTTCAATCAAAGTCAATTCTTAATGTAGTATTCCATCAAAGTTTCCCTAGACAGATTCTTCTTCCTTTATTATAATTTCAAGACATAGTATATCTTTCTGCTAACATAAGGGAATTTCTTAGTTGCAAATCTTTAGTTTTTAATAGTTTCCAAAATCCATTAAATCACAGGAAGTAATTTGAAATCTAACTTAGAGGCAGTAATGAAATTATTACGTGAATAAATTTTCCAACTTAGTATTATTCACTTACATTATAATTTCCTCAAAATTCTTCAATCCAACATCTTGTTCCCTTTTTCCATAATTTAGCTTTGATGCTTCCATACTTATTTCATTTTGTCATCTTCGCCCTTTCATCTATTATTTTAAATCTTCGTCCATTAGTAATGCGAACCAAAATCTTAAGTGAACGTTTTACTTCCTAGGTTTAAACAACTTTCTTTATTATAATTCCACAGCGTATTAATTATTAATGTCCATAGATAGTTTACTCTAATTGTTTCCTAAAATATGTCATTCCTTTAACTCCTATACTTTTGAATAATTTTAAGCAATTTGACCAACCTTATTATATTTAATGAGTTCAAGTTGAGTATTTTCTCTTACGATGTTTCTTTACACCTTGGGCATTGATTTGGTGTCAATAGTTTTAGATACAATTCTTCGTATAAATCACCTTGTAAACACAAGGTAATCTAATATCCTAATAAATCTATTTCTTACATCCCTGCATAGTCTAGTATATCTTATTTACTTCTAAGACAAACCATGGTAGTGCAAACTTGCGTCCATACATTGCAACTTTTCCATAATAAGTAAACTCCAACTTACCACTCCAACTTACTCGTCCTTACTGAGAAATTGAACGCTTGTCATAAATTCTCATTAATTTTACCTATTACATCCATATCTTTGATTATGGTAACTTAGTTTTTTTGAGGCTTTGATCTTGTGGCTCCATGGGTCAATTAATTAATGGTATATTTAGTGTAGTGAAATCAACATTTGCACAAGATTTCTATATCTTTTACAAATGTCATACATAATCCAAAATTCCTTTAATGATTTTCCTCATCATTTTCGAATATTTCACAAGATATCTTTGCTCTCAAGTTGGTTTGTTACATAGAAAATGTTCTTTTCTAATTTCATTCCTAAGGTGAGGTAACACTTGTAAAATCCAAATTTGTCTAACTATTTTTTCTTATTCATGAATATTTATAACTTAGGAATCTTTATCCAATTTGTTTACAATGTAGGAGTTACTTTTGTAATCCAACTTATGTTTTTTTATTTGTAAAATCCAAGTGGTTCCAGTACTGTATACTTAATCCAAAAGAAAGTATCTTTATTCAAACACAGTACTATTTCTTTCCTATAGATCTTCTTACTGTACGGTATATGATAGTCTTATTCTTTTTATTTTATATATATTCTATTCTTCCAAAGATTGATGTCCCAAATTTTGTCTACTTAAAATCTATCTATTTACCTAATTTTAATGTTTGTTCAAATATTCTATTTAAATAAATACTTTAGAAAGAATACTTACAGTTGATGGAGCATTTACACGTTGAACCTTGTGGTGGTAGGCAATCTACAGAACCAGTTTTAAAAACACAGTTACTCTAATACCAACTGTAACATCTCAGTTTTTATTTCCTTTTAAAATCACGCAAAATTTTAAACATTTTTCTTTTATAAAATCAGAGTAAAACTTTTCTTTTAAAATTGAGTTGTTAAATCCATTACTTAAAATCTTTTTCCAATAATAGTAATTTAAAACATTTTAGCATTGGAGTAGCTTTAATTTATAAAAATCATGTTTCTTAAATATATATACATATAGCGGAAGCATTAAATAAAAGAGGCATTTAATAAAAAAATTATTAAACTCAAACTATTTATTTACAAAAACATTTACTGTTTAGCCCAGTCAACCAGCCACAAGATCCACCTGTGCAAATTCTTCATCAACTGCTCCTTGTATTGATTGTCTATTTCCAAGCATACACCTACATCAACTAGATTTAAACTAATGAGCCTAACACTCAGTAAGTGATAGAATGAAATGGAATGCGGATGTGATGCATGATCATGCGATGCATTACAGAAAAGAACTGTACATTTTTCTGTTAAGCCGAGGGTTGGATTCATCATAGGGTCATGTAGCTTAACTGTAACTCTAATGAGGAGCCACACCAATAGGGGTGTGACTACATACCGTCACCGTATTATTTTGTTAAAGACATTGGAGATTTCTATACAAGAGAAATGATGAACCCTAGATTTCATATTACTTAACCATACCTCACCGCCCCCTATGTAGGAGTAGGTACTCTAATAGGGGTGTCACCACAAATGGAAACTCATCGATTTTCTCGAACCCCCACATGCCTATTTACATATATTAAGTATGTCATGTAATATGGTCGTGAATGCGTACAATATATTCATGATATAAATGTCTAATAAATATATTATTACAAGAACGTAGTTCTAGTAAGCACATAACATACAATCCTAACTCTTACTATGTAGGGTCCGAAGACCAAAGCATATGCATATCAACTTACTTGGGTTCCTAAGCGTTTTTTATTCATTTATTCTTTTTCCCGTTCGTTAATACCTTCAAAATATTTATCATTTATTTATTAATATATTTATCATTTATAAACCCTAACTTTCATAACATTAATTACTCCTTACCGTTTTCGTTTTCCTTGTTTATTACCATTTAACTCGTTTCTATTTATCTTTCCTAATTCCTTAGTGTATACTTAATTTACATATTTTTTCTCTCTTTATTTATTTATTTAATTTATACGTTTTTTATCCTCTTAGTTATGTTTAGTAATTAAACTATTTTATTATAATCTAAGCGTAATATTTTAATCCATAATTATTATAACTAATTTATAATTATTTTAACTATCATTTTTTCATTAATTATTTTATCTCTTTTAGTAATCGTGGATAGTATCGATCAGTAATATTCCTAGGAAAGAATGGCCTTGCGATTCTCCTTAGATAGAATATTTTTTCCAAGTAAGTTCCTAGGAAATAGTGGTCGTCACAACGGTCCTTATTAACTACCAGTCTCCTTAGACAGAACTTACTTACACTGTACAATTACACCACTAATATTATTTCCCAATTAATAATGTCGTGATAATAATAATAATAATAATAATATTTGTCAACTAATTTATAAAGTAGAAATGTTACCCAATATTCTAGAGTGACCGCGTATTTCCTTCCTGTCGAAAATCCTGCTAATGACCAAAGTAATGAATTCACCCCTAAACTATACTTCCCCAATACTCTCACTAAATTTCACTCTTTCTCCTCCCTCACACATTTCTTCTCCATCTTTCTTCAAGTGTGATTTTCCTACAACATTTAAGGCCTATTTATATAGTTTTCTCACACCATTAGATGGTGTCACATACCCCATAACTAGGCACAATAGTTATTTCACTTCCCAAGATGTTGCCACATACTCCCAAGTTAGGCACAATAGTTACTTCACTCCCCTAGATGTTGCCACATACCCCTTAGTTAGGCACAATAGTTATTTCATTTATTCAATTTTCTTTTATATTTTTAATCTTCATTTAACTATTTATTTCATTAATCTATTATTCATTTATTACAATATAGTATGATTATTGTATATTAATTGACCCAATTTCTACTATTTATTTATTCCAAATATTTCTTGATAATAATTATCCATCTAATTTAATTTATTTGATTATATTTCTAATTTAATTCTCCATTAAATAAACCCTTAATAAATTATTAATCAAATATTGCACTTAATTTATCCGAATAATTTTCTTCCATCAACAATTATCTAAATATTTGTTATAAATAATATCCTAATAATCTAAATTATCTGAATAGTCTAATATCCTGATTTTCCTCCGATTAATTTATCTTTTCTTTATTTAATTTCCGTTATCGAAAATTGGGATATTACAATTACAAAATACTCCAAATACTGATCGGAGGTCAGATTGTCGATAGTTTTGGATTACTTCATAAGTCTCTTAATCTTGAGCTTCTTTATCCACTTATACTTTATCTTGAATGACTCCATGATATATTTGAATGTTTGATGAATGTAATTGATACTTTTAATGCAATTTTTTCATGATCACCTATAAAATAAATACTTGAATAAAAGTTAGTAAATCTTCTCACTTGATAGTGAGTTGTAGGTTATGGTGACACATCATTCTCCTAGGTTATAGAGGATCTGACCTCAAATCCAGATTTTTGCCTCCATAGTTTTCTTCACCAAAATAAAAAGATATGTCTTGAACCAAGAATGTGGCAAAGACTCCAAAATCATCATGACCTAAATAGGAAGACAAATCTTTGACATTGAAGTTGGCTTACATTCCTAAAACTTCCAAATACTCCATCTCTTGTGTTTTGCAAATGCTCTTTTCATACAACATGACCACATCATTAAAGAGTAACTCAGTTACTTGATGCACATTCCTTGCCATGAATCATTCAATAATGTAGGTCAACTTTGATATTTCATCAACAATTATCATGATCCACAAGTAGTTATGTAGTGTTTCATACCATTTAAAAAACTTGTATCAAAATTCAAAACATCATCATCCTTGTAGTCACAAGTGTCTTGCCAAGGAGCCAAATCAATATGAACATCATTATTTAAAGACTTCCTCAAATTATAATTTGTTCTTCTATCCCAAAAATACCTAACAAGTTTAACACCAATAAATTTTTAGATCAACAACTCCCTAACTCTAAAACTAGGCATGCAAGAGTTGTTAATTGAATAACCATCATGTCACGACCCGAAGGGGGGCAAGACAGAAACGCCGGGCCAAACGACCTGGTCTTCTTAGAAGACCCGATTGCCCAGCCCAAGGTTAGTTAAATTATTGCGGAAGACTTATATAAATACCCAGCCGCGACCCACTTGTGATGGGCCACAGTCCATATAGTGATTGCGAGAATAATAAATAATGCAAAGATAATCAACCTTAAATCCAAATAAGTACTGTGCATACAATCTAGGGTATTCAACAACCAAGTTAAGTATTTCTTTTACAGTCATCCAAATTAAAAGTTAAAGTCATCCAATGTTACGCTTACCAATAAATAAAGGTTCAACTAAAGAAAACGGGAACAAATGGAACAAGGTCTACAACTAATCCGTGCAAGCTCTGCTACTCTTTCCTTTACCTGGAGTGGTGGGAGTCGTGGGATGAGTGACTAGCTCAGTATGGAATTTATACTAAATACTATGTATGTGTAAAACTTATTTCACCTTTTCTTAAAAACCATGTGTTTCGGGAAATCATGCACATTTTAATAAAACATTGAAATCATTTTCGTCTCAAGGAAATCAGGCCCAAGGCCTCCGACGAGGTTTAAGAAAAACATAGTTGTATACATAGACAACTATAGGTTTAAATACTCTCGTTGTGTTTTAGACCGAAAATCGTAGTCCGTGAAAAAGGAGGGTCACTCATGGAATCCTCCGAACAAACGCATAGAAAGGCTGCCTTTAACGCAAGCAACACCTCATGAGGCAGGAGGAAGAAAAATGACGGCGGTCCGTAGACGCGGTCCGTCTTCCGAGGTGTCATGAGCAAATTCCGTCAACGACACACCCGTGATTCCAGAGAGTCATGAGCAAATTTCGTCACCGACACACCTGTGATATACCCTGATCAGGTTTAGGGATTTGCAACCCACGGAGTAGGAGATGTATCGGGGATGTCCCCTTGATACTTTGACGCCGAGACCATACAAAGTGTCAGGAGGATTCATCCCATACAGGTTATAATTATCACATAAAACATGAAATCTAATGCACGAAAGTAAACGTGTAAAACTTTCGTATATATATAATATAAAAGCTGATGTGCTGTCAAACAGTCACCGTCAGGTTTTTCGTGTGTGGTAATCCACAAAATAGGGTTTTATTTTGAAAACTGTGCAATGCGATGCAAGCAACTAAGTATAAAGCCCCTACCTTGATGGCGATCCTTCCTCGTATACGAAGGAGCAGAAACCGTAGGTACCGGCTTGAAGTCCTCAAACTCGTTCGAGCCTACAACATGTCAATTATGGAAAAATATCATAAATATATCTCAAGGAATAATGAAAGGATCCTAAACCGGAACTATATTTCATGTCTATCTTCGAGATGAGGTGTGCACGAAAATGTTGGTGGCCTCAAAAGCGTAGGTGTTTGTAGGAGAGATATCCACAAAAGGATATTTATGCATGGTGAATAGCAATTATAGATAATTTATAAGGGATCTGTGGGATGAGGTGTCCACTAAAACATTGGCATCCGCAGAAGTGTTGGTGCCCATAGAAGCATTGGTGTTCGTGAAAGTAAGTAGAAAATATGAACATGGAAAACAATTATTGGAGGACAAGGCAAGCGGAAGCTCACTTGTTCGTTGCAACTTTATAGGATAAACTCAAAATGTGTTTCTTCGCATATATTTTTGAACAATGATTAGATTCTCCTACTGTACAGGAAATGATAATCTTGATGCATTTTCCATGAAATTTTTCTTCAGTGGTATTTGGAAATTGATGATTTATATATAGGAAGATTGGGGCAAAATCCTAATAACTCATGAGCCAGAAAGTCTGGTGAATTTTCTCTCAAGCTCTCTAAAGGTTAGTTTACTACAAAGTTGAGTTTGTAAATTATGTTCATTCACCGACTATGATGGTGAAGGATGAGAGCTATTACTAAGTCTTTGAAATATAGTTAATAAATTGCCATCCTTTTTATTAACTTGATTTTTTATTTATCTCAAGGGACATAAATGTGTTGGAACAAAGGATGGATATTGTGATTTAAAAGACTTCACTAAGAATTCTAGGTAAGTGATGTTTGTTTGCATTTGGCTTTTGGACTTTGGCCTACATCACAAAGTGCTAGAGTAAGGTATTGTTATGATGATGTTTTATTGTGATGTCTATGGGTTGTTGATTGAGGTTATGTTTAATGATTGTTGTTTATTATTATGTTTGAGATGTGGATAGAGGATATGTTTACTGCTTCGTGTTTACTAATATGTTTGAGATGATGGATTGTTCGTTGAGGATATGCTTATTATGTTGACTGTAGAAATATTAAGTTTTATGCTCATGCATATTATAATGAGTCAAATTATTATTATGTGTCACGTGTATGTTTCATGCATCATGAAAACATTTTCATTGAAATACATGAAGCTTGAAAGACTGAATAAATGTAAATAGTTGTTTTGGGAGAGGGATTTGAGTTGGTTGTCGTACAAGAGATGGACCTAATGGGGTGATGCACCAGCGGAAGGGGAATAAAGAATATAACATGTAATTATTGGAACTATTGAAGATTAATGAATTGTTGAAGCAACCGAGTGCTTGAAGATTAGGAGAGGCGGTAGATCAAAACTTAAAGACTGAAGGCAGATATCGATCGGGAATGATCAGCTATGAAATTGAAGTTGAAATAGCAGTTGATCAGCAATGGCGCAAAATATTATAGTGGCGAGCATTTTCCCTATCGATCGGTCGGCTGCATAGAAGGCGATCGACTGGTCCTTCAAAGTTTCCTTAATTTGTCACAAAACACAATATAGAAACTCCAACTTTGGAAACCAATAACTCCCATATTTTAGAAGCTTTGGAGATGAAATTTGGAACACACCTTCTTAAATGAACAAGTAAAAACCTCCTTCAAGAATATTGGATTGAACCTCCACGGATTAGAAAATATGCTTGAGAGAACTTGAGTGGCCAGAAATAGTAAGTAGTTGTGGTTGGAATCTCCAGATGGATGACTTCTTGAGTGGCCAAAAATAGTAAGTAGTTGTGGTTGGAATCTCCGGATGGATGACTTTGTGAATGAGAACCTTCTTGATAGTTGGAAACCTCTTCACATAACCTTCCTTCAAGGCGTATGGATACGGATGCCTATAAGAGAACTTACTCAACTCCAAGTAGCCCAATTTTGTGATGTAACTCACATAAGGAGACTTTGGATACAGCTCACCAAAGTGTTGAAAAAGGAACTACTCCAATTTTGAAAGAAAGCAAAAGCTTTTACCAATCAAACTTCAATGTCTTAAACATGTATAGAAAGTGCTTTTAAATAGCCAATTACAAACTATAAAATAATAGTAAACTAAATTAGTAACAATAACACTAAACCAACTATAGTATAAGCTATGTTGATACTTTACTTAATAGTTTCTAGGTGAATTAACTTAAATAATATTTAATTGATTCTTCATTTCTTCTTCTCCAAGCCTTGATGTTTTTTCCAACTATTCCTTCTTAGTGCTCGGCCACTTGGATGGTTTCCATGTGTAGACTTCCTTGGTCTCCAAGCTTGGACACTTGGACTTTCCATAATATTTGCTCTCTGTTCCATGGGCTTTTGGCATAGAAAAAAAAACCCTAATTTTAATGATCTAGCCCATTCTAGAAAGCTTAAGAAGTTTGGTACAATCTTTATGTAGCACTTGTTTTGATATGACATCATTTCAAATGCCAAAACTGTCAAACACTTGTCAAAGGTTAGGAAGTATGTAGATTTGGGAAGTTCATCAAATATTATATGTTTGAACTTGAACTTTCACTTGTACTTGACCTTGAATACCTCCATGATATTATTGGAAGTTTGATTAATGATAGAATGGACCCGTAGTCCATCATGGGGCCACTCTCTCCCTTAGACTGAATTATCCACAATGACTAGACTGTTAAGTGGAAAAAATAGAAAAGACCGACGACTAAAAAATCACTTTTTTGACAAACTCCATCTCATATTCATGTAATATATGCATCTCTTAGTGAGTGTTAAACTCATAGATGTAAGTGAAGATCATTTTACTGAGAAACCTAATGATGGGTGAGGCTATGGCGTTATTGGAGTAAAGTTAACCCGTTGGTAAAGATTTGAGAAAAGTAAATTGAAAAAGAAAGACCATTTATTTTAATTGTGCTTTTAAATATTTGGATTTAAGTTAAGAAATTTTTACTAGGATTTATGCTTATTTTATGCTGGGCTTTCATTACATTTGAATTTTTAAATTATACTTTTTATAAAAGACTTCCGTTGTTTAATTTTTAAAGGTAAAATTTGTTTGTCTTATTTTTAAAAGGTATGAAGTGATGTGATTTTAAAAAAGTGGTAAGAAAAAGGATTTATGCTATGGTATTACAAACATGGTATCCGAGCACCCTGGGTTAAAATCGTTTTTGGAAACTGCTTGACAATGCAAGCCTCATCATAAGAATGATTCCTCAACTATAAGTATGTCTAATTTAAATGATACTTTTGTTTACTGAGTTAGATGTTCTTTTATTTGCTTGTTTTAGGATTTCATAGGGGATGGAATATTAGGATAATGAGAGTAGCTTTATACAAGTAGGTTAAAGTTTAAAAATTTTATAGTATCAATTTAGTGATCATGGTGGGGTGTAAAGATCTTAGTATAATTATAGGTAACAATGTAGCTAATGTAAAAGGATGTTGATAAAATGACTTGAGATAATGATAATAACATTTACCAAGTGATATCATGCTAGGGAGAAAGTAAAAAAGGTATATGCTTGAGAAGCTTAGAAAGCAAGGAATTCTATGATGTGTAAAAGCAATAAATTTGATGTTACCAAAAGTTGTACATGAAATTTTATTTTGGACTTAATACATATGATCATGTAAGAAAGCCACATTATAAAAGAAACATAAAAAATTAGGATTTGTGGGCACCTCTAGAAATTATTGGCTATTGGATTACTTAATCGCAACAATTTGTGGTTATTGGATATGTTAGAGACTGTCAATTAGAGGAATTTACAAGGTAGAGACTTGTGCAATAGTTGATGGAAATTGACTTGATAATAATTGAGAATTGATATTGTATGAGAATTTAACATTCTTTTAACTTGTTGAAGGTATATGATCGATTCTAGGCGAATGAAATTAGAATTTGAGGATAAAGATTTGGTATTTTGTTTATCATTCAAAGGAATCATTAGATTAAGTAGAAAGGGAAAAAACTAGTTCAAAGTTTATTGGATTTTTCTCTATTGTAGAGAAAATAGGAAAAGTGACTTGTAAGCTTTATCTACTATTTTTGGTTGAAAGAATTCACAATGTTTTCCATGTGTCGATATTAAGGAAGTGTGTTCATGATCCCTCTCAAGTGATGATGCAAGAGGATATCGAAATTCTACCAACATTAAGTTATGAGGAAAAATCAATTTAGATTTTGGATTCTAAGATCAAGGACTTCGACATAAACGATTCCATTGGTAAAACATTTATGGAAAAATCACACAAAACAGACGACATGGGAAAGATGGTAAACCAAAAAAAAAATATCAAGAGACATTTAGGGGAAAAATTTTAAGGACTAAGTTTAATTAACGGGGAGGAATGTAACATCCAAAAAAATTTCATTAACAATTTCACATGCGACATGATATATTTGAGTATAAATTGAATGAATGAAGTCACAAAAGGAAATTTATAGATTGTATAGTAAAAAGTTATATTGTAATAAATTATAAGATTTATTTTACTACCTGCATTACAAGATTTGGAAAGCTGAGTGAGGAAAGAAATTATAAAGAATAAAGTGAAAGTGTTGTTTAAATAAAAATATGAGATCTATTAAGTAAGTTACTCAATTAGAAAAGCTCAATGTTGAAAGGAATTTGAAAGAATAATGTTTAAGTGTTGGCAAAAAGGTGCTCATGAAATGAAATGTATATGTGGAATCATAAGTGTTTGCGGAAGTGAGATTTCTATAAAGGAATTGTAAACATGGCAGACAATTATTAGCGGACAATATGAAAGAGTTGGCATCTTCAGAAGCGTTAGGGTCTATAGAAGTGTTAGTGTTTGCGGAAGTGAGATGCCTGTGAAAGAAATGTAAATGTGGTGGATAGTTATTGGTAACAATGCAGAGGAGTTGGCGTCCGTAGGAGCATTAGTGTTTGTGGAAATGAGATGTCTACAAAGGAAATATATACATGGCAGACAATAATCGGTGAAAATGTAGAGGAGTTGGTACCCGCAAAAGTATTTGTGTCTGTGGAAGTAAGATGTCTGTGAAGGAAATAGGAAAAATGGTGAAAATAGTTATGCATATCTCTTTATTTAATTATTCTTAGAATGTGGGTCACCCAAACCAACTCTTTTATTACGTTCATTGGTTCTTGGTTCTTTACTCGTACTTCGAGTTGGAGATTGGAGGTTGTCCTTTGAGATGACCTAGTTGATTTGCTTCAAACCTCTTGTGTGCATGCTTTCTCGACTAGGTGAGGGTGTATCCTAGTTGCTAGACTAAATCCGGACTACCCATCTACCCTAACTCCTTAGTCGTCCCCTTTCTAGAGTATCCTGCCTTCAAAATTCCTTCTCTTCTGGCATATCCCACCTTTAGGGTTTCTACCCTTCCAAGTATCCCGCCGGAGGGTTTCTTTCAGTGATGGGCGTGTCCTGCCCATCCTGAAACATTCTTGTTCTTAGTGCTTTTCCTCACTCATGCACTTGGGTACCACCCCGAGGGGGTACCCCCTACTTGGTTTCTATTAACATGATACATAATGCATTATAACGTACATCAACAGAAATTGAAATGTGCATTAAAGTAAAAGTACTATAATTGAACTCGCGCATATAATGAATAACAATAATTGGAAGCATACATAAATATAGGAAACAATTATGATATCGAATTGAAGCAGCGAGTCAACAAGGTTAGACAATAAAGTAACATATAAAAAATTACAATTTAACTAAACATGCTCATTGAACTAAGCTACGCTAAACATGGAAACATGTTGTAAACAACGACTAATGGAAACATGCTTATAAATTAGAAATCCTTATTCTAATTGGTTAAACATACTTTTATTTTAATTAGTAAAACATGCTATATTTAATAGTCTAGTTATTATCCTAGTTAATTACATATTCAAAAAATTAGTTAACATACTCAAGGTTAGTCATCAATTAACATGCTTGAATTGATTAACATGCGGACATGCCCAACTAATTCAACATACTAATTACTAAACTTGCTCAAGGATTGATTATTTACTACACAACTAGTTAAACATGCTCGTATTACTTAATAAGAGTAAACTAACATATTCAGGTAGAATTACAATTATTATGCTAAGTAGTCATCCTAATCAATTTACATGTTCAAGATTATGATTGGTTATTCTATTCAACTTACATGCTCAGATTACATACTTCTATTCTAATAATTCAAGCATACTTAATTATCGTTGTTAACTAGTCATCGTGGATTGATTAATTAACACAGTAAACATGCTCAGATTGTTTATTAATGGAACACTCGTTAAGTTAATTAACATACCTGAGGATTAACTTACACAATTAGTTAAGTACGCACGAATTTGCTATTTCACGAATATTAAGTTAATTTATAAAGTAAACATGCTCAATCAAATAAACAAAACATAACTTAGATCTATCGTTATTATCTTAGTTAGTTAACGTGCTTAATGATGTGATTAACAATTGAATTAGATAACTGTTTATGTAAACATGCTCAAATAGAATAACCATTATTATTCTAGCTAATTATCCTAATTAAATTGCATGCTCATTATCACAAGTACTAATACTAGGTTATGAAATTAAGAAAAACAAATGCCTGTAGAACAATGATGAAATACAAAGCAGCTTGAGATTAGTAACTAAACAAAAGTTTAACTATAAAGAACAAATCATAATAATGTCTTTGCACTTAACTCATCTATCTCGTTCATTATCTAAGCATTTCTCGTTCATCAGTTGTCTATCACTCGTTCATCCATTATTCAAGCCTTTATGACAGAAGTAACAATATCACTTAATAGTAAAGAATACCAACAATGAATAATAGCAGTTATATTAACCAAGTAATGTCACAAAGCTAACCATAATCTACGTTATCAATCCAAGGAAATAACAACAGAATATCATTCAAGGAACACAACACTACTCACGCACACTACTTGTGGTGTAGGTCCTTCAAATGGCCAAAACACACCCAATTTCCTTACCTCAATTCCTTATCGCGTTCGGCACTTAAAAGTTATCCTCCTCATCTTCTCCGCACTTAGATCTCACAATTCCATAGCCAGCACAATTGCAGAGTATATCTATGCTTCAACATTGAACATGTAAGAACAGTAGCAACAATCATCCAACTATTTGATTCAAAGCATCAGTTTAACATTTTCTACTTCCAACAAAAATCCACTCATAACGTGCACTTAACATGCTTTAGACAGATAACAACACATAATATATTCTTTCTAATAAAATCACTCAACCCAGCAACATTCCATATCTTAGTCCTAATCCAATCCCAATAGAATATATTTAAGCAAGAGTATCAATTATAGGGTACACCACGAGGAAACGACCTTTCATCCACTTTAACCAAGTCAAACAAGTTATGAATCACGGATTACAAGCCACAAATTCAACTCATCAATTTCTAATGTATGGCTGCAACGATAACCGCTAATAATGACATATTACACTCCACAGCAAATAGCCAATATTATTTCCAAATCAACAACAATGCATTACAACTAACACTCATCAAGAGAATCTCCGCAACTAAACAAATTACTAACCCATAACAGAACAGAGAGGAAACATTCAAAATCCATAAAAATGGAGGAGGAAACGTGCATTACTAGAGGGATCACAAGGATCCAAGAAGGAAACTGTCAACCACCTATTTTTCCTCTGATAGTCTTCTCTCGGGTACAGCTCTCAGTTCAACATCTCCAGAAGCATTCCCTTTATCAGAATATCCCAACGTCTAGGAAATCATCACCAAGTTTAACATAACAGCTTAACAAAACAGGGAGGGCATCGACTATAATCACAATGCTTTTAACAAAATTTAATAACAGTGCACAATATTCTTAATCCTCCATTCACAACAGCATATTCTTCTCCTTCAACCAACTAAGAAAAACAAGAAAGATTACCTGATGGCTTCACTTTCTCCTTCACAGAACCATCATATTTCCCTTTTTCTCACAGCTTCAGTCCATTCTTTCTCATACTCGCAAACTCTATGCTTCATTTCCATCCCTTAATATTCTGCCAGAGTGCCCACTCATTCAGCCTTACCTCTCATTTTCTCCCGCACGCCCGACAACACACCCTTATTTCTTTTTGCTTTCTAGAATCTGTCGGTCATGTAGGATTCAACTCCAAGATGGAAGGGTGTATGGAGTTGTCTACTGATCCACTAGCACCCAGCAGGAACCGATAGTGGATCAGTTCAAATTGAACTGCAAGCCGGACCACCAACTCATAGCGAACCAAATCCCTTACCCTTGCCTTCATCACGTTGCTCGTAGCTTCACCATCGCGCCCTACCGTTCATTACGCCGATCGCTGTCCCCTCGCTGTCTCCTGCCAACCGATGCCCCATGAGTTGCCGACCGAACGCCCGTTAGACATCGCCGACCTCAGCACGCGAAGACGAAAATCGCCGCTTCAAAACGCCCCGCATTCAGCTGAGGCTTGCGTGAACTAACCGAGCACTCCAACGACACAACATGCGTCGCCGCGGTAGCTCGCTAACCCTCGTCCTTTGCTTTGCCGTCGTCTCCATTGCTCCCTCATGCTCCAGAATCCTCTCTCTCCCCCTCGTTTCTTCTCTGTTCACGAATGGCCAGGACCCAAATGAGGGAAATTGTTTTAATTTCCCAACCAAGCCAATTTAGCTTGAACAGATTCAGCTCTCCCTTCCCTCTACAATTTAATTTCCCTTTTTAGTTTCCCCATATAACACAAAAATTAATTAATATTAAAAAGAAGCACATATTTAACTATTGAATATTAGTGACCCAATTTGTAACTCTCGACTTAATCTAAATATCGTTAAAAGATTATTAGAGCTTCAATTTAAATTTCTTAATTTCATTTACGTCACTGGTAATATCCCAATAATTACCAAATTAATCTGAAATCCCCAGATTATACACCAATTATATTTATTAAATTCTGAAAAAAAGTCGGGGTGTTATAAAGGATTTACGTTATAGGGCGTTACACTGCTAATAATTTATCTTTACTCTATATGATCTTCTTCGTAGATTTCTTCTTTCAAACAATTTTCTTCATCCATTTGAGACTCTGCCATGAGTAGTGCCCCTTCATGTGCATAGATAAGTTTTTCTTTCGCTTCTTTTTCTTCCTTAGTTGCTGCCAATGAGCCATCTTTGCTCCCTTTCCATCCGAGCCCCCATAAACATTATAACTTTTTGGTTTAGACATTGTGAAGCATTGTGCCAGTAATATCCTGGATATTAATGGAATTAAAATCTCATTATTTATGAATTTTGGAAGTTTTATAATGATTTTTCCCATTGGATATAAAACTCCGATTTTTTCGTAACGGAATGAAGTCCAAGATAAAGACCCATTGAATGGCAAGTCATGGCCCATTGTGGTGTTAAGGATTGAGGAGGATCCAATGGAGGCCTAAGGAAATAGTGGATTGAATAGAAAATGGACAAAATTGAAGATGGACTGAAGCAGCCCAAGGCCCAGGCCCATGGTGCCGGCCGCCCAGAAGTCAACGGGCGCGCAGCCAAGATAGCCGCCAGACAGCGTGCCCGCTGACACATACGCGCTAGTGGCACTGACCTAGCGACCTCTAGCTACACCAACTTGGCATCCTCCAATGATGACCAGATGTGCGTGCCGCTACACCAACCATGCCATCCACTGCGCCGACTAACGCCGACCTGCCGACCACCCGTGCCATCCACCGCACCGACCATCGAAGTGCGTTCACACCTGTCAGCTGCATGGACCACTATATTTTCATCGTGTATGCCACTACACCTACCCTGTGTACGCTGCATCGACCAGCCCTGACCATGCGTCTGCCACCGCACGCGCCCATCGCGTGCACCGCCACCCAGCGTTGCCTGCCGAATGCCACCCGCAACATTCTTCACCTAACATTGACTATATTCAATTATTTTGTATATTTTATGACATTTTATAATGTTTCTAGGTCCCCTAGTGTTTCCTATAAAAGAATGGGCAACCCTTCATTGAAAAACACAACCCACAACTTACAACTTTTGAAATTGAGAGTATTTTAGTTTGAGAGTGATTCTCTTCTTTGAGTTCTCTTTGAAAGACTTCATCTTCTTCAAATGTTTTCTGGAAAAGTTTGAACTTGATAGCTTTGGTTCAATCAACAAGTTTGGTTTGGCTCGAGCTCCTTTCCTTAATAGTTTTTGTTCTTATCTCTTTATAGATAACGGGTAAAGCTCATAATTTATTTTGAATCTCCAAGGCATCTTGTGATTATTCCGCATTGTTGTCAGGTCTCAGATCTCTATAATTGGGTTCGCATCAATTTGTGAGTGAGGAATTGTTAAATATTTGAGAGTGAAAGTGTGGAGGAGGAGTTACTCTAGAATCGGGGGAAGTTACGTTTTGGGAAATTCTATCATAGGAAAATTCTTCAAGAGGTAAGAAATAGGATGCGGGGGCCTGTGTAGACACTACATCACGAGATTTTATGTTTTCGCTTACTTTAAATTATTATTAAAAATACTGTTGGAATTATTCGTGTAAATTAATGATAAAATAAATGTTGAAAATATAATTGGAATTAATCGTGAAAAGTATCGTTAAAATAATGTCAACATAATTACAAAATTTATTGTTGTAATTAATGCATGAAATAACGAAGAAAATATGGGAACATAATAATGAATAAAATTATATAAACTACTTTAATTTCATATATGGATTGTTGTACAACTTTTATTTCTATTGTATTGTTATGAATTGTACATATCATGATAAGACTTATGAAACTGTTGACATATGCATAACATGATAATAAATGAACCAATAAATGTAAATAGGTGTATGATATCGGTGGTGACACCCCTAATGGACGTATCTCCTTGTCAGAGTGATGGTTAAGCCACAAGACAGTATAATGGATCCAACTTCCCTAGATTAATAAGATATCATACATCTGAATTGTTAAGTGAAACTAAAATAGCATGTAGAGAGGATAGGTTCTTCTCTAAAAATGACTGCATAAGCATTCCAAAACATATACATACATTCTATTTCTTGCTGAGTCTTAGCTTATGGTATTGCTTGTGCTGTAGGTATTATGCTTAATGTTATTGATGCGTAGGAGGAGACAATGTCATATGAACTCTTGAGTTATCAGCTGGATTCCACCTGGAAGGTTATGGCTCAAAGAAAATAAAAAGAGTTTTTTAAATTATAGTTTTATTTAAGTAATGTTTTGTAAAATAATTCATATTCTTTAATGCTTTAAATACTGCTGCTGCATTTACTAAAAATGTTATCAAAGAAATGTTTTGTAAACAAAATTTTATTAAATAATTTTTTTATACTATTGTGCTGATTTTCTCTGATATTAAATAAGTCTTTTAAAAGAAAGAAAGCAAAAAATTTATTAACAAATAAAGGGTTTCATAACGCGGGGCATTACATGCCCAAAACCAAGGCACTTAGAATATTTGATATCTATAGCCACGGTCGAGAGGTAACAACAACATTGTTGTTCTCTTCTTGTCCTTGACTTGTTACGCTTATGCTAGGATAGGACTTATCAAATTTATTTGTTTAAGGCTTGTATACAATCAAAACTTTCGAGGATGACTAAGTGTTGAAGGACTTGGATAACCTGCATTGCCTCTCCACTTTAATTGTTAATCGTATCACTTCCACTAAGAAAACATATGGATGCAATTTCGAAACATCACCAATCTCCATATTAAGGCCCTTGAAGAACCTAGCAATTGATTTTTGCTTTGGCTCTTCAACTTCACTCCTTAATTTGATAGTTTGAAACTCATTAACAAAGTCCATCACATTTAGTGACCATTGTCTCAAACTCTGCATTTCAAGACAAATGTCTTGTCTATAATGGCTTGAAAAAAATCTCTTTCTCATCAAATTCTTCATCAAACTCCAAGTATGAATTCTACCTTTACCATCATACAATCTTGTAGCCTTCAAACTCTTCTACCACGAATAAGCATATTAGATTAACTTGAAAAAAACTAGGTGAATTTTTTCATTTGCTGAATAATTATAACATTCACAAATCTTCTTTAATTTTTCTAACCAACCAAGAAAATCATAACCATTGCAAGAACCTTCAAAATTGAGAATAGAAAACTTGATGTCTTACATCATCATATGAGCCATTGGATTCTCTCAGATTTGGCTTTTCATCATGCTCTTCATCTTCATATTCATCTTCCTCCAACATAGTTTTTATCATATGTTGTCCTCTTCTAACAGCACCACGACCACTTTCTCTGGGAATTCTTTGAGTCCTTACATTCCGATTCATACTTAATTTTTGAATTTTATATTTTTCTGAGTAAATTTTTTGTTTTGGTCTAAGTCAATTTTTTTTTGTATTGACCAAGTATTTGCCACATGTCATGGGTCTTTTGCAACGTATGAAGGGTCTAATCAATGGTCAACTAGTACGTTCTGCGTTCTCCTGTGGCTCGAAACTGCGGGATT
Organism: Begonia loranthoides; assembly: GCA_022433065.1. NCBI lineage: Eukaryota > Viridiplantae > Streptophyta > Magnoliopsida > Cucurbitales > Begoniaceae > Begonia > Begonia loranthoides. The sequence continues at coordinate 16,090,469 of CM039485.1, forward strand.
GTGTTTGGTAAGTTATTGTTTCTATATAGAGAGTAAAGATAAATTGTTAGCGGTGTAAAGCCCCATAACGTAAATCCTTTATCTTACCATTTTTTTAAAAATCATATCTTCATACCTTTTGAAAATAAGACAAACAAATCTTACCTTTAAATGTAAAATAGCAAAATTATTTTTAAAAAAAATCTAATTTAAAAATCCAAACGTAATTAAACCCCAACATAAAATAAGTATAAATCCTTGTAAAACCATTTTAACTTAAATCCAAACGTTTAAAAGCACAATTAAAATAAAAGTTCTTTATTTTAATCTACTTTTCTCATATCTTCATACCTTCCGTAGTGATAAGCTTTGCTATTACTTTTTTTAAATACATCTTACATAAAAAATCATACCTTTAAAATCATACACAGCAGATGTCTTTAAAATAATTCTCTTTTGAAAGCAAAGTTTAGTAAAACTCAACATTTCTTAAATATCATTTTGAAATCATTGCTGCGGAAGTCTCAACAAAACTAACTCAAACGTAGTAAAGTCTATCATTTCATTGAACAAGAGCATTTATAAAGATGTTTCTACAAGAATAAACATAACTTTAAATGAAAAGTTTTATGACTCATTACTAAGAGTTCATCTTTCCTTTAATCCTCACCCACGAGTCAACTTTGCTTCGACAGCACTCTAGATTTGCCCATGAGAATTTTTTTTATCTGTACCATCTATTGTTTCTATCATCCAATTCCATAAGAAGTTTATCATTACCTATATCACAAAGTTCAAATTATGAGTATAATGCTCAATAAGAGATGCATGACCTATTATAAATATGCAATGCACTTTTAGTAAAACAAGTCTCTTTATTCTTTGTTCTTTTTTTTCCTTTAACTATATCGCAACTTTTGTCGAGATTCTTATGGGAAGAGTAGGCACGACTATAGGAAACACTCCACTGAGACTCGTGAACTTCAGTGAGACAGTCCCCCTTAACAGCACTTCCATTAGTGTTGTGTACTCAATGCACAAGCACTTGGTGAACTTCAAAAAAGCTTTGACATAACCAACCTAACGAGCTTATCCCCCATAGGACCAACATTTTGGACAACCTTTTCTCAACCTTTTTGTATTCTTTCTTACGTATCTTAAATTCTTTTTCTATTTTTCTTTGATGAAAATATATACAAGAAAGCTATTTTCATTCTTTTCTTGAAAAATATAAAGCATGGAACATAGATAACAATGTAACATGCATGAACATAACAGTAAACATATCTTCGCTTAACGTCTAAATACAAATAGTAAACAACCAATGAAAATACCACCGATCAATGTGTTAAAAACAATAAGCAAACAATCATTATATCCTTAAATAAAAGCTCATAGGCATGTTTAAAACAAGTATCACATAACATATCATCAATCAACATCTGTAGGCGTGAAAGAAAAACATCATAAAACAAACATCACATAACATATCCTCAATCAATAGTCCATAGGTATCATAGAATAACATCACAAAACAAGTTTGTAATATCCGAGGTATACAGCTACGTGTAAATCTTGGATTAAGTAAAAAGTAAAATCTTGGTCATTGTGAAACTGTCACACTTTATAGTTGATATTATTATGAATGATAATGTTTTAATACCTTGAAGTGCATTACATTTATAGAGATGTGATTATATATTATTATTAAGAAAATAAAGATTAATATAGGCTGTAGTCTAATAATTTATGTGATGAATTGGGGGTTGGGTTTGGAAGTCGATCATCAACTAGACATCGATCGACCGGTAAATTAGAGAAAGGAATTAGCAGTTGATAGATTGATATGGAGATCGATCATCGATGTTGAATCGATTGATTGGTAGTTTAAAAATGTATAACTGAAGTATGAAGGCTTGAAGAGTCCCTAGAGATAAAAGCATCGTGTCTTCTCATTGTCTTCTGTGAGTTCAGAGTTTATTTAGGTAATGTTTAGTAGAAAAACCGGAGGGGAAATTCCTGCCTTCTAATCTCTCTCTCTCTCAATATTATGGTGTTTTTTAGTTTTGTGTTGCTGGAAGAAAAGCTTTGGTGGTTAGGAAGGGCTGCCACTAAGTAAGGTGAAGAGAATGATTAAGTGAGGTAAGAGATTGTGCTTAGTTTTTGTCCGTAAGAACCTACATCACCGGAGTAGGATTTGTTTGCTACATGATTTTGTTTATTCTCTGTAATATTTCCTTCTATATTAGTTTTCTGATCATGGGTTTCTCTGCAGGATTTTTTTACATATACCCTAGGTGATAAAAACTAATCTATTGATAACCAATCATGAAGAAGAAATGAGTTGCATGTTTTCTATGATCATTATCCCTGCTATTAAACTGCTAACAATTGTTTTATGCAAATATAATTAACTAGATATGCCTCCATTGATTTTATTTTCTCTTTAATGAATTTATGTCTTTAAGAATGAAACTGCCGATGTAATATTACTGTGTTATTTCATTGCTTGGGAGTGTATTTGGTTTATGAGAGTAAACTCTTGTTAAAAATTTGTATTCTTAATCTATATGTGGATAATCAACCATTAGTATTTGAATCTGCAATCGTAAGAAATGGGTTCTATGTGATTTTTCTTAGTATGTTATGCTCCTAAGTTGATCGATGCTCCAGGTGTTGCTTTATGTTCGTAGGGAATATATTAAATTATAATGGTTATTAATTGCGAGAGAATTAGTTTGAATGTTATTGTTTCATTATTAAAGTTATTAATTATAACTTGCGAATGTTAAATTTCATAGTCCTGAATCCACAGTTGGTTAGTATATATAATAATAAAACATTATGGTCGCATGCTAAATTCCTATTTGGTGATTAGTTAGCAAAAGCATGAATAAGGTTAAATTAAAGTTGATTCATGTTTTCCACTTCATTATCTGTTATATTATTTTATTGTGATATATGAACTGCTGTGTGACATTCATATAGGTGTGTCAGTTAGGATTGCATATCATGCATTGCATATCATGCATTGCATGAGATAATAATTAACTTAATATATGTAAATATACATGGGGATCTCCTCCCACGTAGGGATGGCTGAAAAGTTGCTGCTCAAGTTGTATCCCGATGATGTATCTATCTCCTTGTGGGAAATATCTACAATGTTTTGAAGGCATATGAGACTTTAATTAAAAATAAGGGATGGGTTCTCTTCCATCAGACATATGTACATAGAGTTTTCTTAGGCATTGCATTTGCATTTCATTTATATCTCTTACTGGGCAATTGGCTCATTATTCCTCCTGTGATGTAGGTATTGATTGTGATATAAGTGAAGGGAATGTGGAAGAAGTGTAATGTCATGCAAGCTTGTGTTACCATGCACAAAACAACCTCGGGGGTTGTGGTTCATGAAAGAATAAAAGTTGTTTTAAATTGTGTAAAGACTCTATATTATGGTTTTCAAATGGTTTAAATGATGTTGTTTTTGAAAAACAGTTTAATGTTTTAATTATTCCCTGTATATTTACTATGATGCTTTCTTTTAAGTATTTTGAAATGGGTTTTTAAATGATAAAATTTTATAGAAATGTTAAATGAACATATGGAAATGTAAAATTGAAATTGAATGTTACAATTATGGTATCAGAGCATAACTAGGTCTAACGTGATTCTGTAGACTACTGGTAACACAAGATTGGTCGCGACATACTTCTTCGACTATAATTGCCTCGTTACTTTGCTTTGTTAGCTAAATTGCATTGCTAATTTAAATTTTGATGTTAGTGTAGATTGTTTTGCTAGTTTAATTGCTTTGTTCTAATGCTTCCTAACATAAAAATTTCTATAAATAATCATTTTAATACTCGTAATATAAAATAAAATAACATTATAATAATAAAACTAATAATATCCCTTCTTGCATAGTAAGTCTAAATGCTTCCTATTATACATTCCCGTGGGACAATTAGTTTCATGTTTTGAAACAACTAATACAACACTATTATAGGGAAAATAGAATGGAAAGGGGAACCAAGGGGCACATTCAAGTCAATAATGCTAGGGACGAAGAAGCTGCTAGTCCCGAAAATGTTATTGGTCAAGAACCTCTTGTTCCACAAGGCGATATAAATGACGTTCTTGGTCGCTTGATGGCTATTGTGGGTTGCCAATTCCAGTTCATGGAACACGTTATGGAGAGGGAGAACGAAAATGGAAATCAAGGCCAAGTGGTGGTTACCGAGGAAGCTGGTTGGGAGAGGTTTAGTAGACTTAAGGCTCTATGCTTCAATGGAAACATTGGTCAAGCCATGGGAGCTGAAGAATGGATTTGGTCTATGGAGGATATGTTTGAGTACACAAGGATTAGAGAGACCGAGAAAGTTTCATGTGCTACGTTCCTACTAATTCAAGACGCAAGGTTCTGGTGGGATACTTTTAAAGCAGCACAGGATTTCCAAGCTTTTACGTTGGACCAATTTAAGGAAATCTTTTACGAGAAGTATTTCAACAAGACAATCTAATCAAAGAAACTAGTGGAATTTGTCCAGTTGTGCCAAACTGGAATAGTATCTGAGTATGCAAGGAAGTTTGAAGTGCTCTCTCGAATTGTGCCACACCTGGTGGCAAACAATGACCACAAGGTCCATCAGTTCGTTCAAGGACTGAAAGTTAAGATTTTTAGAGGAGTAAAAATTTCTAGCACTCAGGACGTTCTATATACAAGGATTATCCCTAAGGCGTTAGAACTTGAAGATGCCAAAATGATGGTGGCTAAATAGCGGGAAGTGAATTAGAGCTTCTAGAAGAATGCTTTGAATCAGCAGTAAAAGAGTGGAGTAATGGTAAACAATAGGACAAAGAGGCATTCAGAGTATGAAGTACAACAAATGAAGGACAAGTGCCTTATGAATGAGGTAGTTATTGCCCCATCTAATGTGAGGACCTATCAATCGAATCAATGTCCGAAGTGTAAAAAAATTACTTTTGGGAATGCAGAGTTGGTAGTGGACGGTGTTTCAAGTGTGGGGAGACTGGGCATATTGCAAAATTTTGCTCAGCTAAAATCGGTGGATCTGGAGGAGTGGCACCAATGGTCTTTTCTGTATATGGTGATGAAGCTCAATATGAGGAGGAGGCAAGGAAGGATCAACCTGCTATGGTGTCAGGTACACCTTATTATTGAAGTAGTTGCTTAAAGTTCTTTGGAATGTATGAGTAGCTCGTAATGTTATTGCAATTTGATTATGTCAGGTACGATTTATGTTAATGAAATAGCCGCATATGTTTTATTAGATTTTAGACGTACTCATTCCTTCATTCCGAAGGAATTTAGTGCAAAAATAAATTGTCTCCCCGAACTAGAAAAGGGTAACTATAGAGTACTCTTACCCTTTGGTGAATGCTTGATTACCGATGGAATCCTAAAGGTGTATGCCAAAAAAATAAACAATCATATTTTCTATGCAGACCTGATTGTCATGGACATGAAGGGGTATGATGTTATTTTGGGTATTAATTGTTTATCCCAGCATCAAGCAATGATAAATTGTATGTTTTCTCTTCCCTGATGGTGAGCAACACACGTTTCGTGGGGTCAAGGAAAAAGGCAGATTGGCTGTAATCTCTGCACTTAAGGCAGACCAACTAATAAGGAATGGAAGTGAAGGGTTTCTTGTTAATATGATGAACACGACGGCAGTATCAGAGACAAAGCTGGAAGAAATTTCCATCATTCAAGACTTTCCATAAGTTTTTCTAGATGATCTTCTAGGATTGACTCTAGATAGAGAAATCGAATTTGTGATCGATCTGCATCATGGAATGGAACCTATTTCTAAAAACCCAAACAGAATGGCCATGACAGAATTAAGAGAGTTGAAAGTTGAACTCGAGGAGTTAATAAACAATTGGTTGTTTTGTCCTAGCTTTTCACCCAAGGGAGCGCCAACTTTATTTGTGAAGAAGAAGGATGGATCGATGAAGATGTGTATCAACTACCGTGAATTAAAGAAAGTGACAATTAAGAAACGATATCCTCTACCTAGAATAGACAATTTGTTTAACCAATTGCAAGGAGCATGTGTCTTTTCAATGATCGACCTCTGATTAGGGTATTATGAGTTAAGGGTTATACTTGATGATATTCCTAAAACGACATTTAGAACACGGTATGGACACTATGAGTTCCTGGTTATGTCATTGGGGTTAACCAATGCCCCGACGGCATTTACGGACTTCATGAATTGGGTCTTTAGGGAGTATTTGGATAAATTTATCATTGTATTTATTGATGATATACTAATTTACTCGCGCTAAAAGGAGGAACACCAAGAGCATTTGAGAATTTCTCTGTCCATACTAGCAAAGCATAAATTGTATGCAAAGTTCTCCAAATGTGAATTATGGCTGAACAAAGTAAGTTTTCTCGTCCATGTAATTTTCAAGGAAGGTATTGAAGTAGACCCAACAAAAATCCAAGAGGTGGTTAATTGGTTGCAACCAAATAATGTGGGAAAAGGAAGAAGCTTTCTTGGATTGGCTGGATACTATAGGTGATTTATAAGTGGGTATTCCAAAATTGCATTGCCAATAACTGGCTTAACAAAGAAAAATGCGTAGTTTTGGTGGGCAAATGACTGCGAAGAGTGTTTTCAAGAGTTGAAACATCGTTTAACTTCAACTCCTGTTTTGTCCCTTCCTATTGAAGATGGTAACTTCTATATCTACTATTATGCCTCCCAGAGTAGATTAGGCGCAGTACTTATACAAAATGGGAAGGTAGTTGCTAAAGCTTCGAGGCAATTAAAATCGTATGAAGCAAATTATCCCACCTTTGATACGGAACTTGCCGGAGTGGTATTTGCACTAAAAATATAGAGACACTATTTGTATGGACAGCGATGTGAAATTTTTATAGATCGTAAGATTTTAAAGTACATATTCGCTCAGAAAGAGTTGAATATGAGGCAGTGGTAGTGGTTAGAGTTTGTGAAATCCTGTGACTGTGAAATTAAATATCACCCCAGAAAGACAAACATTATAGGTGAAGCTATTAGTAGAAAAGTAGCAGTTATTAGCATGCTATATGAAGAAATGCCTATAGGACATTGTAGGGATATTCAAGAATTGGATGTACAGATGCTCCCTATGCAGTTAACCGCTCTTTTATCAACATTGACATTGAAACCTACAATACTGGAAAGAATTAAAGAGGCTCAATTGGAAGATAAGACGTACAATGATTTTGAACTGAATCAAACTCTTAAGAAATACTAGTACTACTCTATGTCCAGTGACAGAATTGTGAAGGTTAGGATAGATGGTATGTAGCGAGTAGGTTAGAATTAAGATTAGCAATCGTAAAAGAAGCTCATTCTTCCAGTTTTTTCTATCCACTCTAGATGCAACAAGATATATAGGGACCTTAAATTGCATTACTACTAGCCGATAATGAAATTTGGTATCGTACAATGTGTAGCATTGTGTCAAGTATGCTAACAAGTGAAAGCAGAACATCATAGGCCAGGAGGTATGTTGTTGCCAATGCCTGTACCTAATTGAAAATGAGAGCATGCCACTATGGACTTTGTCATGGAATTACCAAGGACTGTGAGAGAACATGATGCTATTTAGGTAGTTGTAGATAGACTAACAAAAGTTTCTCACTTCCTACTTGTAGTAATGACTTAAAATGAACTAGTTCACGGGATTGTACATTAAAGAGATAGTGCACTTACATGGCCTGCCAATCTAAATCTTGTCGGATCGAGATCCAAGGTTTACCTCCACATTTTAGAAGAGTTTGAATAAAGGCCATGGGTACATAGTTAAATTTTAGCACTACCTTTCATCCACAAACTGATGGGCAAAATGAACGGATGATACAAATATTGGAGGATATGTTGAGAGCTTGTGTGTTAGAGTTTTAGATTGGATGGGGAAGGATGCAACCATTAGTGGAATTTTCCTATAACAATAACTTTCAAGGTACAATAGGAATGGCACCTTACGAGGCTTTATATAGCAGAAAGTGTAGATCTACTTTACATTGGGATGAGATTGGAGAAGCTGAGTTTTACGGGCCAGATATGATACACTAAACCTTTGAATCTAATAACCTCAACAAAATTCCCAAGCTTTATCTAACATTATTTCTTAAACTCCAAGTCCAACTTTAAACACTTATACAGTCCCCAGAATATAAAATCTCATTTCTTTCTTCACTTTCTCAATGGAATAATTTCAATCCGTCCACTCCAAAAACAAATTCCACTATCCAAGATATCGATCCCCAATAATCCTCTTCGATAAAACCACAACCAAACAACCAACAATTCAATAATCTCCTAATTTCATCACTTAACAACTTAAACATGACGCCCACTAATTTGAACTCACCCAACCGAACCAATCAAATAAAAATCTTCAAACTTCACTCCTTAGTTCACAACATTTCTTTCACAAGTATCCATTGACTTAAATAGATTCAAACACTTACACTAAGACACATGCTAAACAATTTGCAGTGCCATATTTTGAAGTCAAATGACCATTGGATAAAACTCTACAAGACTTCCCTTCCCATCCAAAACAGGTTGCAGAACCAAAATAAAATTTATACAAAATCCATATCAACTTCACGGTTGTACAAAGCCTTATCATAGACTCTTTCATCCAAAATCCCGAAACGACATAGAGACAGTAAATCGGAAACCAAAATCAAAGCACAATCGGCCATTCCAAAATCGAAACACAATCGGCCATTTCTCATCAACAACAACTAAACCCAAAGCTTACATTACCAAAAATTTGTTTAGAGACCAAGAAAATGTGCAGAAACCTTACCGAAATTGGAAGAAACGGCGGAATGGAGCTTTCCGGTTCTGTTGATCGTCGTCCAAACAGCTCGGCTACGTCGGAGCTGCGATCGTCGCCCGTGCTCGGAAGCTCGCAACCACCGACTACCGAGAGCTCGCCTTCGTCTGCTCGGACGGCAAAGCTGCTTCCCACGCCGAACACGCGGATAAAACAACCATCGTCGTGTTGCCTCCTTGCGACGTCTCTCGCCGACTGGAATGCTCTTTCCCTCCCCTGCAATTTTCCCTCTCTCTGTGTGGCGGCCGAAGTGAAGCAGGAAACGCAAAATGCAAAAACCTTATTCCTTCTTCTCTTTAATTCTTCAAGTCTGCCACGTCCTTCATTCTTTTTTTTTTTTTTTCAATTTTCAATCAATTTTCTTTTTATTCCTTTTTAAACATTTCTTTCTCCTATTCCAATTTCTTCTTTTCTTTTCGTAATCTGCAACTTCTCTCCTGTTAATTTTATATTTCATTTTTCCCTATTTTAATTCTTCCTCCTTTATCTTAACTTACTTATGATATATATATATATATTAATCAACTAACTTCCTATCTATTTGCTTGACATTTATTATCGATCCAATTTAATTCTCCAAATCCATTCTTTCAATTATTTAATCGCTCGACTTTATCCAATTTCCTAAATTTGATTAATCAACCAAAATTTCATTCGTGCCATTACGCAGTAATTCACGTCAACTGCTCAACGTCATGCCCGATTTAAATGCAAAAAATTTACACGTGGAATTTTATCCTCTTAAAATTTCTCGGGTTTTACATAATGCATATTCCCTTTCCTTACTAAGCCTTTAGGCTTACGTATTACTTCTTGTGTAGTTAATGAAATGATAACGCCTGTAGTGGAAGAGGATGCATTACTCGTGAAGTCTGCGGTGTATCCGGATGAATCACAACCAAAGTAGGTGAATGACCCAAGAAGGAAATAAACGTTTTGTTTAATTTGTAAGGATTTAATAATGGATAAGATTTGCATAAACCCTATTTTGATGTTATTTCGTATGTTTTAGCTTTGAACTCTAAACTTTATTTAAACATTTAAAACTATTTCTGCATACTCTGATTTTATTTCTACTCTTCAGTTTTACATTAAATTTGATATTCTAAAATTTACTAGTTTAAATTGTAGAAAGGAAAAAGAAAATTTTCTAAAACATTTAAAAAGAAGAAAATTAAGAAAGAACGGATTTTGACACAAGGCGTGATAGTTGGTGTCAGAGCCATGTCACTCTTGTGTGATTCACCACGGATAACCCAGACTCGTCGAAAAATGCTCCTCTAACTTTAAGTTTCCATTTGATAAACTGTCTTCATAAATTAAATTGTCCAGCTATGACATAGAAACGCATGAAATTGTCAAGGCTTTACCTATTTTCCTTTCATATTATGTTACGGTATGAAAACTTAATTGACTAAAGTATCTCCTTTAAATTAATTATAAATTGTAGAAAAAATACTAGAAATGGCTACAAGAGGAAGAGGAGATGTGCCGTGTAATGAGAATGAGCCTCGAGCAAAGAGGTTCATTGTATATGTCATGGATGCTGGCAGGAAATGTGACACTTTATTCAACCGATCAACGATTACCCAAATAGCATCATAACCCTTAACAGTTTTGGGCAAGCAGGTGACAAAATCCATGGTGACATGCTCCCATTTCCACTTAGGGATTTGCAGAGACTGGAGTACTCCGCTAGGTCACTGATGCTTGGCTTAAACACATTGGTATATATGGCATTCAAACACATAATTGGCAATGTCGTACTTCATGTTGGGCCAATAATAATGAGTTTTGAGATCTCGGTACATCTTGTTACTTCCCAGGTGTGTAGAGAAACTGGAAGAGTGGGCTTCTCTTCAGATCTTTAGTCGCACCACCGAATCACCCTTTACAAACCATCGATTATTATACTCAATAATTCCATCAGCGGATGTAGGGAGATTCTGATGTTTTGGTAGGGTCGAGTTTAGCTTCAAATCCTTGCACACCTCATCTCTCAGCTGGGCCTCTTTAATTTGTTCAATAATGGATGGCATCAGGGTCAACTTGGCCAATACCACATCTAGTGGCGATGGAACCATCTGCACTTCTAGTCCCGGAAAGTCCCTCGGTAGACATTTCACCGCGTAATATACTCATCACAGAAATCTTGCGGCTAAGAGCATCTGCAACGACATTGGCCTTCCCTGGATAGTATTTAATCTCACATTCGTAGTGTTTGACAAATTCTAGCCACCATCGCTGACGCATATTTAGTTCCTTCAGGGTGAAGATATATTTGAGACTTTTATGGTTCGAGTAAATCTCACAGCGCTGCCCATACAAATAATGCCTCCACACTTTGAGAGTGAAAACAACCGTTGCGAGCTCCAAATTGTGTGTGGGGTAATTCTGCTCGTGAAACTTGAGCAGTCGGGATGCATAGGCAATGACCTTCCCATACTGCATAAGAACTCCACCGAGTCCCCACTTCGATGCGTCACAATATATATTGAAGTCACCATCCTCCGTGGGCAACGTCAAAACTAGGGCAGTGGTGAATCTACGCTTCAGCTCTTGAAAATTGTTCTCACACTCGCTGGACCACCAAAAATGGGTATTCTTCTTAGTCAGGCTTGTGAACGGTAGAGCGATCTTTGAAAACCCATCAATAAAATGCTTATAGTAGTCTGCTAACCCTAGAAAACTTCTTACTTCCACAACATTTTTTGGCGGTGTCCAGTTCACTACTGCCTCTATTTTAGTCGAGTCTACTGATATACTCTCTGCAGAAATAACATGGCCCAGAAAACTAACTTGCTCAGCCAGAACTGACACTTAGAAAACTTTGCATACAACTTGTGCTGGCTGAAAATAGTTAAGGCCACTTGTAGATGCTCGCAATGCTTCTCTTCCGATCGGGAATAAATTAGGATGTCATCAATGAAGATGATAATAAATTTGTCCAGATAGTCTCGAAAAACGTAGTTCATCAAATACATAAAGTCTGCTGGGGCGTTAGTCAGCCCAAAAGACATCACTAAGAATTCATAATACCTGTAACGTGTGTGAAACACAGTCTTGGGTACAACCTCGGGCTTAACCTTCAACTGATAGTAACCTGATCGTAGATCAATCTTCGAGAAAACTTTAGCCCCACATAGCTGGTCAAATAGGTCATTGATTATGGGTAGCAGATACTTATTCTTGATGCTCACATTATTCAACTCCCGATAATCGATGCATATCCTCAAGGTTCCGTCTTTCTTTTTGACAAACAGTACTAGCGCACCCCAAGGAGAAAAGCTGGGTTGGATAAACCCCTTGGTGACAAGTTCTTCCAGTTGTTCTTTTAACTCTCATAGCTCCACGGGTGCCATCCGATACGAGTGTTTAAATAGGCTTCGTACTAGGCTGTAAATTAATCTTGAACTCAATCTCGCGATCCGGGGGCAGTCTAGGAAAATCATCGAGAAAGACATTTGGAAATTCTTGCACTACAGCAACATCCTCCATTTTGAGCTCACTAACTGCCGTGGTGTCAATCACATTGATCAGAAATCTGTCGCACCCGCTCCTTAGTAACTTGTCTGCTTTGAAAGCCATAATGATGGCAAATTTCCCCTTCTCCTTAGTCCCACAGAAGGTGTGTCACTCCCCACGAAGGATAAAAGCAAACCTCTTTCTTCTTGTAGTCGATAGTTGCTTGGTGCGTTGATAGCCAATCCATCACAATTAAAACGTCATAGCCTTTTAAATCCATGATAATTAGATTGGCCCAAAATAAATGGCCATTGATGTCAATAGCATAATCTTTGAGTATCCCATTAGTAATAAGTCGATCGCCGGAAGGCAATAACACCCGATAGGTATAATTTGTGCTATTGGAGAAATAGTTTGCTTGCTCGCAAAACTTGGTGGAAATAAACGAGTGCGTAGCACCCAAATCAAATAAGACATACGCTGCACACCCTCTTATATAGATTGTCCCTGTCGGGTTAGGCAAGTTGTTTATCTTAAGGTAAAGCCTCATACTTTTCTAACAAAGGAACGATTATAATTATGTACATATATGCAGTTATTAATTGAGTAGAGTGTACCTACTACCAACGATGGCTGGTCGTCCTCCTCTGCCTCGTACATTACAAATACTCAGGGGGCAACAACTAGGGTCGGGCATTGTCTGGCCTTGTGCCCTGGCTTCCCATAGGAAAAACAATTCTCTGAGCCTGCTAGGCATTCACCCTTGGGTATCCTCTTTTATTTTGGACAGGCGCCTTATTAGGGAGCATTGGTCGCTGGTATCATAGGCCTTTTATCTGGCCTTTGTTGCGGTTCTGCCCCAGCTGGGCGTTTGACCCCCTGGGTCATGGGAGGACCACTCCTTGACTACTAGCCCAGATTAGGCTTCCATACTTTCTGACCAACCTCCCTTGCCTGGCAGCTGAAAACTTCACTCCCTTGACGGCTAAAGCCCTGGCCACCATCTTTGAATATGTGACACCCTCGATGCTGGCCCTGATAACGGCCTCCTGTATCTCAGTCCTCAATCCACGTACAAAGTGTTGAATCTTACGCTCCTCGACTGCCACTAGATGTGGAGCGTAATGCGATAGGGCCTCAAACTGTTGTGCATACTCTGTTACAATCCCCAACTGTTGGATGCGCATAAACTTTGTCTCTCTCTAGGTATGGATAGTATGGTTAAAATACTTGTCCTTGAATAGTTCCTTAAATGCATCCCAAGTGAGGACCGTCACATCTCGGGCGGCCTTGACCGTATCCCACAAAAATCGGGCCCCGTGGCTCAGATAGTATGTAGCACACTTAACTTTCTCTGCCTCACCGACCTCTGTATAGGAAAACTTGTCTTCCATGGAGCGTATCCACTCCTCGCCTCTTGAGATATCTGATACTTTGCCATTGAAATAAGGTGGCTTGAGCTTTTAGAACCTCTCCCATCAGGCTCCCCTCTGGATTGGCTGTATCTGCATGTCTCGGTGGTTCTCATTGCTGTTTCCTTAGCCCATAAACCTCCCATATAATGGGAGTGCTGCTCCCTGAACCGGTTTTGCCTCTCAATCTTCTGTGACTGCTACTCTATGATTGCTGCCAAGCGCTCTAGGGTCTCATCCCGACCTTGATTTTCATGGCGATCGGTTGCCCGGGGTGCACCCCCCACTCCAGGCAGCCGTCCTCTTCCTCTTCTCGCCATTTTCTAAATTCCTACCCACCCACGACATAGTGTAGACAAGTGAGTTTGAAGAAAATTTCTAAGAAAAGCAATTACTATTAAATTTAAGGAAAAATTATTAAAAGAAATCTATTTATTAGTCATAGTCCTTTATGTTGTTATGTCGTGGCATAGTTAATTTAAATAGACATCTCAATAATGTAAGGGTATACGTGCTACAGTTCTATACGTTTCTGATACTACTGTGCAATAAATCCTTCATAGGCAATTTAAAACATAAGGGAAAACATACAGTCAGAAGACATAACCTGTCGAGTCTGGGTTATCTGTGGCGAGACGCTTGAGTAGTAGTACTGCTCTAATACCAACTGTAACGACCTGGATTTCTTAACCGTTTTACAAGTACGCTAAGTTTTATCAAAAACCAATCTCAAGGTTAAGTTTTTGTTAAAAATCCTTTTATAAAGAGAATCAGAGTGCAAAACCCTGATCATTACTAAAAGCTCATACCATTCATTAAATAGTGAAGAACTATTACTTACAATTTATGGAAGCAATATAAAATTCATCTATAAAGTTGCAGAAATGTAACTAAACAAGAAATTTCATTTACGAAAAATAAGAAGACTATGATCAACAGCTTAGCAGAAAACGGCATTGAAAAACATTAATTTAAGATTCACTGTTTTGAGTTTCCAAATAAGGCCCACATAATAATCCGAATGATATTCAAGTAAGGGCAATAAAGGGAAAATTAACGTTCATAACAAAAGAAAACAACTCGACGTTTGCCCTTACAACTTTCTCCTTCTTCATTTCTTAATGTTGTACTACTACTCCGCTGGCATCTCCATCGGATCCACCGTAGGCTCCACCGAAATGGCCTCTTCTATAGCTCCTAGCATAATTACTTCGTTACCTACACCACAAGTAAGGACGTGAGCTTTCGCCCAGTAAGGAGATGGGCGAAAACAATTTATGCATTTCTCTCTTTAATTCCTCTTGGAATGGGGGCCATCCAAACCAATTCTTCCCTTATGTTCTTTGGTTCTTGGTTCTTTACTCGTACTTCGAGCTGGAGATTGGGGGTTGCCCTCTGAGATGGCGTAGTTAATTGGCTTCTAACCTCCTGTGTGCGTACTAATCCCTTTCCCGACTTGGTGAGGGCGTGTCCTAGCAGCTCGGCTAGATCCGAACTACCCATCTATCCCAACCCCTTATTTGTTCCCTTTTCCTGGCGTGTCCCGCCTTCTAGGTTCTTTCTCTTTCTTGCGTATTCCGCTTTTACAATTCTTCCTCTTTCCGCTGTATCCCGCCTTTAGAGTTTCTTCCTTTCTGGCGTATCCTGCCATTAGGGTTTCTTTGGTGACGGGCGTATCCCGCTCATCCCAAACATTCTTATTCTTAGCATTTTCCCTCACTCATGCATGTGGGTACCACCCCAAGGGGGTACCCCATACTTGGTTTCTATTATCATACTTCAGAGGAATGCACAGCAATACGCAGAATGTGAAGTAAAGCGTGCTCACATGTAACAACTACTAGCGAAAGCTAACAACATATACTAACGAGACAGAAGAAATACACTTTATTTGAATATAGCAGTGAAGATTATAATGACTAAGCACACTTAAGTCGAGTGTAATAGCGGAAATCATAATTAACTAGACATGCTTTAATCGAACGTATTGACAAAAATCATAAATAACTAAGCATGCTTTTGGATAGTAACATGACAGCGAAAATGAACAACTAATCATACTCTTAAACAACAATTAATGCAGTAGAGAAAAATTACTAATCATGCGTGCGTGCGATTGACTAATAAAATAATGGTAATATATATAACTACATAACGCTACAGTTCATGCTTGTGAATCAATTATTACAACAACAAGTATTAACGAATTAAACAGTGAAGCATGCTTTTAATCGACTAGTGTGGCAAGACATCATGAATCAAAACGAATAGCGCATCATGCATCTATATCAAGATAAATCGACACTGTTCAGCAGGAAACAATGATATCATACAGTAAAACATGCTTTATACCTCCTAACAAATTATAGCGGCGAACACGAATTGAAACATAACAGCAGAGATATATTTTAAATGACTGAAATGAAAACAACAGTATATGGAAACTAATCATGCTTCATTTGACCAATATAGCAAAGAATAATAGATCAAAATTAACAATGGTTCATGCTTCGATAAAGTATGATGGCAGCGATAATGAAAACAGGGTAGTCAAACTCGTGAACCAACTATTTTAATAGCGAGCTTTAACGGTGAAACGGATAGTGAATCATGCTTCTAAATTCATAATGAACAGTAGTACTTTAAGTGACGAAATGGAATAATGGACATGCTCTTTAACGGCAAAAGAAACACAATGATAAACGTGCTTGTAAGCAACAATCCAGTAGCAAGAAATATTAGGAAGACAATAAAATGTGCATCTTAAATATACTGAGGTAGTATGTCAAATATCAAAATGGACTTCACGAAACCGTTCTTTATACCCTTGACTGTATCTACAAGTTATGATAAGAACAAAACATACTCCTATAAGAGGGGATAGAACTACTGAAATGTTCACAGCAGGGAAGTAAAACCATAACTCATGCTATTTAGAGACAAATTGAAATAGGTTGAACACTATAACTTTACTCAGATTAATCACTCAAACCATAACAGAAACGAATAAACTTCAGTCTGCAACAATAGAATCCCTGTCATCACTAGAAATCCGTCAAGAGTTCATTCATACTTCTCTTCCATTCTAAATGTCACTCCTTTGGTTTATTCAATCTCAACTAGCACTTTCACATTTACACAAGAAAATATGCACATCTAGCAAAATACTAAGAGGAAAACGTGAAAGTTGTAACATATAGAGAAAAAAAGGCAACTACAAGAACAAAAAAATCATACAACTAAACAAACCACTCACACAACATATACTTGGGTGTAGGGCCTCCAAATGGCCACCGACTACCCATATCCTTACCCCTTTCGTTGATGATTCAATCCCCCAGCAGCACCTCTCCCTTCTGCGTTTACCCTTCACGTAGCGTATTCTCCAGCAGAACTCTAAACCAGAGAAGACCAAAAATACCTAGAAGAAATGTAGCTTGGAAGTTAATAGGTGGGAGAGAGACCCCCATGGAGACCATTCGTACCTCCAGCAGGGCTTGGCAGTGAATAAATCACTGTTGGTCGCGAACAAATCGCTGTTGGTTGCCTAAGGCGTGTGATTTCGTGTCGTGGAGCCGCGTTCCCATTGGTTTAGTGTCATTTTCATTATGTTTTAATTTTATGATTCAGATGGTTACTTACAAAATCTTTGCGTCCGCATGACTAGATATTCCCCTGGTAGAAGTTTAGTTCGGACGGAAACTGAAGTCCTTATCCCTTGTCCGTATTGTCCGCAGTCTAGTTTTGAATGCCAGGCGTCGTCTGCATCGTCTGTATGTAGCGTTCGAAAGTGTCCAAGAATTGGACATATTCAAATCGGACGCCCCTCCTTCTCGTCCGCAGTCGTCCACAATCATCCTAAAGTCTCCAGACTTAAACAGATTCGATGCGAACGAGTCCTATCTCATCTGCATCGTCCGCGTCCTGCATTCGCAACACCTCAGCACAGTGAGGTTAGGACACCAGATTGTGTCCCTAACCTTCCCAAGTCCTGGGCGACAGTCCAAGGCTTGTACGGATGATACGTCTCATCCGCCTGTTTGGGTCTGAATCATTCACAATCCATTTCTTTTGTGTTTTCATCCAAGTCTTTGCCCGAATCAAATCTCCACATAGTTATACGTCACAACTTAATGCGCATATGGACAATGTAACAAATGTATATATATATTATACCAATTCTTATCTCCAAAGTTGGTTACATCGTTTCAATGGAAAAATCAGTATCGGGTTGTTACATGTTCATTGACTAATGCATGTCACATTTATCAGCTAAGCATGTTTAACTATTAATTAATTTACTAACATGTAATTAACTAACATGTAAAATCAATTAGCGGTGTTATATGTTAATTACTTATGGCAATGAACTAAAGTAACTAATTAGAATTGATCATGTTAATTAACCAACTAGTGAGCATGTAATTAACTAGGGTAACAATAATTGTATGAGCATGAACATGTAACTAACTAGAATAATTAACTTGACATTGAACATATTAAATAACTAGAATAACTAATTAATAAGTGCATGAACTTGAGCATGTTAATTAATTTGAGTAATTAGCAATGAGCATGCTAAGTAACTTAACTAGAATTAATTAGAGTAATTAGTTAGAATATTATAACAATCATAACTAATTGACCATGTTCAATTAATATGTAACTAACTAGAATGAGCATGTCAATTAACTAGACTGATTAACTAAACAAGCATGTTAATTAATTAACTTAACTAGAACAATTAGGACGTTCACTAGAATAATTAGCACATTTAACTAACTAATTCTGATTAGCTAACTAGGACAAAAGCATGAAATCAACTCAAAGTGTACTAATTAAATTATGCTTTACTTTCATATGCACGACGCTTGTTGATCCGTTATAAAATGGCTTCCTTCATATGTTGTACTTTATTTGGGTGTCCCATTTTTATTAATTGTCCTTGTGTGTGCTTTAAATTTCTGTCATTCATTATATGCGCAATTCAATTACAGTTACTTCCATTTCAATGCGCACTTCAAGTATTATGAATGTTATGTTGTGAAGCATCATGCATCATGCTAGGTTGAGAATGTATGTTCATGCATTATGTTAATAGAAAGCATGGTGGTACACAAGCATGCATATGTGAGATAAAATGTTAAGAAAAAGAAGAAGAAAAGAGAATTGGGAGTGGATGGGTAGTGGATGTAATCTGCAATCTAGGCAGAGCCCCTCCCTCAC
Organism: Begonia loranthoides; assembly: GCA_022433065.1. Lineage (NCBI taxonomy): Eukaryota > Viridiplantae > Streptophyta > Magnoliopsida > Cucurbitales > Begoniaceae > Begonia > Begonia loranthoides. The sequence goes on from CM039485.1 coordinate 16,109,431, forward strand.
AGGGTACAGGAGGTCTAGATTGCAAGTAAAATGTTAGATCCAAGCACTATGTCATTGCACGAGAAAAACCGCCCAATTCCAGCTCAAGATATGAGTAAGGAATAAATGGAGTAAAGTAAGAGTAAAGTAATAAACAAATAGATATAATGAAAGGATTGATTTAGGTGGCCCCCATTCCAAAATGAACTAAAGAGTGGCATTCATGTTGCATTAACCCTTTTTCCTTATTAAGCCTTTGGGCTTATAGTTACTTGTGGTGTAGATGTAGGTATTGTACATGAAACCAATGTACAGACGAGGAGTAACGAAAAGATGAACAAACAATAAAAAGCAGAGGATGATGGATTTGCACAAGCGAGGGAGTTCGTGGCCTGCCAGGCATAAAGAGGGTAAAAGATAGTCAGTTATAATTAAATTAAGTTTTCTAAATTATAATTAAAGGATATTTACTTGTCAGTTATTTAACGCAGTATTTCAATTGCTTAGTATTTCTTCCTTAAATGATTTAATTATGCTTCCACAACATTTTACATTAATGGTTTTGATTTTAACGCTTCCGCATAGTTTTATTAAATGGGATTCTAATAACAAGTTTTATTAAATTTCCACGCGTTTTAAAGGATTTACCAAAAATCGGGTCGTTACATTATCTTTGGTTTCTATGGCCGTCATAACCATCCGGACCAAAAAAATAACTATTTACTTATCTTTTGTTTCTGTGTTGAGCGTAACCAACTAGACAAAAAAAATAGCTATTTACTTATCTTTGGTTTTTGTGGCGGGCATAACCAACCATACCACAAAAACAACTATTTACATTTATTCATTTTCATGTACTTTAGGTTTGATTACGTTTATTCATTTTCGTATACATTAGGAAAACAATGCAAGCATATAATCCTATCTAATATGTCTATCTACCGTATCCTTAAAACATGATCTATTATTAAATAAGAAATTGAACTTAGGTCTAATAAACATACAATTCACACCAAACAATCAAATATATCAAGTAAAACGCAAGCATTAAACAAACCCTAATTCTCTCGTAATGTAGGTCCTTTCGGAAAAAACACATGCATCACCACTTACCAAGTGTCCTTAGCTTTAAAGAGCTTAGCACTTAAAGTTTCTTCTCCTCAATACCTATTTATCAATCAATAATAGTTTACTTCTCAATAATAAATCTCCAAAAATTATCTTTTTCAACAGATTACACATCCCTAACACCTCAAGTAATATTATTGCCAACCACTACTTCACATGACATCGTTTTACTCACAATTCGGCAATGTAAAACCCAATTATAACAATATTAGTCCTATCGATACAACCCATTACATTCCATGCAACCAAGGTCATAACAATTTCCACAACCACTGTTTCAACCCAGCAACTAATTCAATAACCACATATCCTTACAGAGAGTAAAACATTCTTCAACGTCCAACAGAATATAATTTCCAATCTTATCATCCAACTACTCAACCCAAGAGTTAATTCCATATGATAATAACTTAAACCAATATCATTCAAGACCATTCTCAAGGAAAAACCAATGTAAAGCGGCTTACTCATGCATACAATGCAATACCCATAATGAACATAATGCATACCCTCATAACTTCACGGTTTCTACAAATCCCAAAGTCTCATGCCCAGTTCTCCACCGTCCAAAATAATATAACTCTTGGCAATAGCTTCTTTCTCAACAATCCAAAAACTCACAGATCCATATAGAATCCCATGCGTTTATTCCAAGCCTTAGCAACCTTAACAGAATCACTTCTCCTCTTCTCTCTCTAAATTCATGAAAATTGCTCTCTCACTCACGCCCAAACTCACAGCAGGTTTCCCTTCACCAATTCCAGAATCCCCCTTGGTTTTTCCAAAGTTTCTCACAGTCTCTCTCCCTTTCCAAAACTCTAGAGTTTCCCAATGATTTTACCTCATTATGATATCCTCATTCCCATAGTTTCTATTTATAGGCCACAACCAACATCCCTTTAGTCTCCAACTAAAGATGGAAGGCCAAAAGGATGGACGCTTGATCGTCTAGACGCGTCCAACGTCAAACTTAGAAGGTTCCAGGCGACGGTTTTTGTAACGCCCATTTTGTAAAATATTATTTTGCAGTAAATTCTCGTGATATTTTTTTTCCTTTAAAACCATCATACTAAATTGATGTTACTTAAATTCTTTTTTTTTTTTTGCGATAAAACCATACTTTAAAACCAACTACTAAGCCATGCATTTATAAAATATTTGCAGTGGAAGACTTGTCAATTAAAATACATTTCTTGCCAAACGTAAGCTTTTAACTGTCCTTTACAATTTCATGAATATACCCAGTTCATAAAAACAGTAAGAGAAGAACCTTGGAATTACCCAACAATCACCAATTCTTCATCATGAGCAAGCTCCCTCAACATGCATTCGCATTTTGCCATTTCCTTTGTAATATCCATACCTACAATGCAAAGTTCATCCATAAGTCTAAGACTTAGCAAGTAATGTGTGTGACTGTGAACATGACATGTCATGACATTTATTTCTGTTTCTTTTCTTTTCTTTTCTTTTCCTTTCTTTTCTTTTCTTTTCTTTTCTTTTCTTTCACTTTTTGGATATGCGTAGGAATGACAGTGGGGCACACATTACGTTTCTCCACACCCTTTTGGGAGAATCAGACTCCATGTGTAATATCACAAATCTTCGTTGAGTTGAAAGCGTAGGTTGAGTGATAATTTTGGGATATTATGAGCTAAGTTGGACAAGTAAAGAAATTGGTCAAGATAAATGCATTTGGAATAAGTGAATTGTGATACCCTGTTAGTGTAACGCCCCATTAATTTAAAACCATTTTTCTCGTTTTAAAAACATGTCATATAAAATTTTTTGTTTTAAATCATTAAACGTTTGAAATTCGTTGGAAGAAAAACATATCAGAGTAAACTAAATGGGTCAAATAAAGGAAATTCAAAACATAGTTTCAATATTTTAACAAGAGTCCCAAAGTCCCTGACTACAATTGTTCATACGTTCAAAATACGACTAATATTAATTTACCAAAATACCCTTCTCTCAAAATACCATCATCTCTCATCCAAAATTACGTGAGCGACACCAAGAAGGTCAAATCGATTGATAACACGAGGGGTCATCCTGGAACGCATCCTCCACAACTAGAATGTCATCATCAAAATAATCACCTACATTACGGAGAAAACAATGAGCCTAACGCCCAGCAAGAATCAAAACTTAAATGCAAATGATGCGTGATCACACAATGCATTAAAGAAGAGAACCGTATCTCTTTTCAAAGTCAAGGTGGAATACTCCCTAGGGTCTTGTGGCCTAACCAGTCGCTCCGACGAGGAGATATATCCATCGGGGGTGTTTTCACAACCTTGTATCCTCACTTTTGTTGAAGACGTTGGGGGTTTCAGAACGGGGGAAAGGTGAATCCTAGATTCCACGTAGCTAACTCTCTTTTCATACTGCTCCCTACATGGGAGTATCCTACCGTATGGAAAGTCACCAATTCACTTGAACCCTCACAGGCCTATTTACATATATTGGGATGACATACAATATGTAACAATTTCATAAACCCTAGGATGATGCATGAATGCCACAATAATTTCAAAGAAATAACACTCGAGGGAAGCACAACCATTCCAACTATAATTTACAAATAGAATTTCAATTTATGGACATTATAACTATTGTCATTTGATCATGGTAGTTAGTGTAGTGTAGTAACAAAGAACATGGCATTATAATTTGGGGCATTTTTTAACCATTAAGAGCAAGTAAAAACATGTTCAGACCCAATCAAAATAAGGCTCAGTCAAATCTCTATTATAACTATTCCATACAAGTTTTCTCAAATTTAATTCAAAAAATTAAACTATTGAGCATGCTTGCAATCTCAATTACACTCCAAAAGAACATATCACAATTTCTGTCAATATCAAGCAACATAGCATTCTACCAATTTTCAAATTCCAGATTTGATACTGTCAACATTTAGTTTATTCATTTTTCTTGACAGTAATGGTAATAGTAATCTTAACAAAATTTCATGCAGTCCAATTATCATTCTCCCCTATTCACAGTTGATGACAATTAAACATGCTTTGTAGCAACATCAAATGATTCAGGATTTCAACACGTTACCAAATCAGACTTTTATTTCTCCTCACTATTGATTTTAACAATCCATGCTTGTCCCTTAATAGGCAAATTAAAACATTGACAGTTTAAACAAAAGCATAACAATTTCAACTTCCAACAACTTAACCAGAGTTTAGCATTTCAAACAAGGCTTTCAAAACAATTCAATATCATTCAAGACCCGTAATGTAGGACCTCCTCTAGTCAACTACACATACCGATCCTTACCTTAGCTTCCAGCTCAATATCCAGGAGCTTAACCAAGCAAAAACAGTAGCTTAAGGGATGTCCTCTAACCTTCCAAACTTCCAATAAATCCCTAAGCAAAAATAGTATTTAGATTCAATATTCAGCAATTTATCCCAAATCAGAGGTTCATAATCAAACCAATAAATTTTCGTTAATTAAACCTTACCTTCACAGTGGACAACTCCTTACAGCTAACAACTTCAGGGCAACCACTAAGCAAGACTTCTCTGCACTTAACTCAAAATTTCATCACACTCACTAAGTCCACACACCCCCTCCCACATCTAGTTGCCAGAGTATCTCAAAGAACATAGTACACCCATTACATATAGACGAAAGGGAGAGAGAAGGAGAAAACCCACCTGAATACTTCAGCCCTGGATCACACACACCAATGAGGAGTTGTCCATGGAGAGGAATCCACGTGGAAAGCTTCCAACTTACCAGGGATGGAAGAGACGTCATGTAGGAAGGCTGGGGAGAGAGAGAAAATTCCCTGAAACACGAAATCAGAAGAAAGAGAAGAGACATAAAATGGGTTTCTCGAATTTTCCCAATAATTCGGACGAGTAAAGTCATCTGCCGACTCGTTCGAAACCCAGTTTTGGATGAGAAAATGATCCCAAAGTTTCGTCCTTACCGTCCGTAGGTGACATTCAGATGAGATGTCTCGTCTGAAACTTCGTTCACGATTCCTCCAAATGTGTCATAAAATTGTCTAGAGTCAAATCAGATGCGATCCATCTTCGTATGCACTTGTCCGCAAGTCTTTTGAAATGAGTTTTGAATTGTACAGATTCAAATCGGACGTGAACCACCCTCGTCCGCGTCGTCCACAAGTCATCTGAAACTGCACTGTTATGTATTTTTCCTTAAATTTTCACACTTAACTTATTTTTAGATATTAACCATGTACTTTATGAGCATAATTGACGCGTTCCATCACACAACATAATATACTATTTATATATTCAATTTCTCATATTTAATACATCAACAAAAAGGGGAAAATATTTTTGGGGTATTACAATTAGGTTCGTAGTTAAATTATGAGAAGGATTGGAATTATATTGGACGTTATCGATTGGTTTGATGGTCAGTGGGAATATTAAGAGAAAATATAATTGGACCGTTTGGATATTATAAGGATGAAAGTATACGATTTATACCATTTTAGGACACGTTGGACTAAAATGATTGGTGAAACATATAGTGTATGTTGAAGGTTATGTTAATTGGAAGAATGGGTTATAGTTTATTTCGAAGTATATATATACTAAAGAGGATGTGGATATATAAATATAAATATATATACATAATTGGAGAAGATGTGGCGGAAGGGTTTTGAAAGTGTGGTTGATCATGGTCAAATCAACTTGAAATTTATTAAAGATGAAATGATAAATAACGGGAATAAAACATATTCTAAGAGAATGTAAACTACGGTCGATCGTGGTGGTAGTACGGTAAGGGAAGATCATCCACAGTTCAAGAACAAAGGAAAGTGTGGTTGATTAGCTAAACAATGGTCCATCAGCTTCAAAGAAATGAATGCGACCGCCATTTATGATGAATGTTCTGGAGAAGTTTTAATCGACGAAAGATGAAGTGAAGCATCGTCTGCAACGTATGGAATTATAGGAGACCTTATTAAACACTTATGAAGTTGGAATGATAGGCATTTGGTCATCAAGGGGTCGTTGGTTAATAACAACGTGTAACTGAGAATGGCATTGAACACATCTGATGTTGAACGGGCAAATGTTTGGAAAATAGAAGGTTACTGGACATTGATGAAACTTAAGTATCTTGGCCTTCTGTCTTCAACGGATGGATTCTGAGGAGTCATCCATTATTGCCTACAAATTGAAGAGAGTGGCAAGGTGAGTTCAAACAAGGAGAAGAGTGGCGTTACTATGCCGATTTTTGGAGACGTGTGTGAGATGCTTCAGAAGCATGTTGTTTTGAGGGTCGATGTTTCGTGAAGAGATATGGAGAATTCATAAAAAAGAAGAGAGTAGGGTGATGGTTGTCTGAGGAAAGGAATTGTGAGGGTTTGTTGTTTTGGATGATAAGTGAACCGTGAGGATTTCTTGACAAAGGAGATAAGATTTTGAGGAGAATACTCAAGGTATGCATTGATTATTCTTGGATATTGCACAACAAGTGCAAGTTATTATTTACGTTTAGATTTGATTTCTGTATGAGATAAATATATTGAAATTGGCTGGTGATATGAGTTTCATCACGGTTATGTGAGGTAGTTGATTTAGTTAGTTACTAATTGGGATTATTTTGATATTATTATTATTGATCAATACCATGAGGGATTAGTAGACTATGGCATAAATGAGTTTTATTATATGGAATTTTGGAGGAAGTAATTATTGGATTAAGGATTGTCGTTGTTGGATGAAGTCATTGTTGGAAGATAAGGTTCTTTAATAGTTTGGAAAAAATAGAAGTTATCCATTACGGATGTATAGGCATGTTAGTAGAAGCCAGGGGATTTTATTGAAGATTTATTATTAATAGCTATGCGTATTAATAATGGATAGGTTTTATGAAGAATCTAAAAGTGTTAAACCGTTAAAGCTAAGCATTTCAGGTAAGTGTTATTACATGTGCTTTGTTCGAAAGGACCTGCATCACGAAAAATTAGGGTTTTGTTAAATTTTTGTTTACTAATGCATAAGTTATGTTATTGTATGAAAACATATGTTGTTTGCTTGCATGTTTATTAGATTTAAGTTCAGTTTCTTAGATAGGATGGATCACGTTTAAGGATACGATTAAGGAACACGTTAGATATAATTGTATGTGCACAACAATACTAAGACTGGAAATCCAAATAAACATAAATAGCTATTTCTATGGATCGGTTTGTCACGCCCAGCACAGAAACCAAAGTTAAGAACTACGGTCCGCTTAGACACACTCGGCACAGATGTTTATGTTGTCTGATTTGTTACGCCCGGCATATAAATAGTAAAAGACTGAAAGAGTATGAAACAACAAAATAAAAATAGTAAGATACGTAATTAAGTAGTTTTTGTGGGCCGCTTAGTCAAGCCTTGCACAAAAACCAAAGATATTAACTGTGGTCCGGTTTGTAATGGCCGACACAGATGTTTTTGTGGTCCGATTTGTTACGCCCGACACATAAATACTAAAATACAGAAATAGTGATGAAATAACAATAAAAGACATAAACAGTAAAAGACAAAAGCAGTAAATGAAATGACAATAAAAGACATGAACAATAAAAGAGAAACGAAATAGAAAACCTTATGCAATGTTATAGAAATTTTATGTGAATTTAATGTTTTAAGTTTATGTCACGTACTGAGTGTTAGACTCATAGTTAAGTCTCATTGATGTAGTTATGGAGCCAATAGATGGATAAAGCTGTTGATGGATGTAGCTGATGGAGTGTTGTTGTGTGGATGTTTGTGCTGTTGGCGACATTGACCTGTGCTTATGGCTCACGGAATGGAATAAATATTTTTAAAGGCTTTTAAGTATTTTATGACTTCAAATAAATATTTTAAGTTAATGTGTTTATTTAAATGTTTAGTTAAACAATGAGTTTATGGTGTTTGCTTGTAAAAGACTTTCGCTGTATGTTTTATATAATTAAGACTTTCGCTGTATATTTATGACTCTGTTTTTTTATGCAATGGTTTTACAATGGTTTTAAAAGAAAAATAAAATTTTTATATGGAAAAGGTTACGGGATTTCACAAATGGTATCAGAGCATAACTGAGTCAAAATCGTTTCTGTAGACTACCAATAGTGCAAACGCAACACCGGAATGTTTCATCAACTGTAAGTATTAAGTACAATGCTTTATTAAATATAGTGTTTTATTTATAGAATTTGTTGTAGATAATTATGATAGTGAAGGAAAGAATAGGGTTAGGACTGAAAATAACTTACTAGGATACTATTAAGGCAACTCAGGGACAACTCAGGACGTAAGAGAAATGACTTGGACAAGATTTAAGGATTTTTTTGCCTTGTAAGTATTTGAACAAAATGGTTAGAACCTAGAAGTTAGGTGAGTTAGTGAAGTTTGAGGAGTTAGGCTAAGATATATAAAGGAATTAAGATATATGGTACTGGAAATGGGCAAAACTCTGGGATTGTATCAAAACCTTGAGAGATCGAAGAGGCTAAATAGGCAAGAATCAGTAGAATATGTCTTAGATAGGCATGAATACCTTTATACTAGACAAATTTTGAGGACAAAATTTATATAAGGAGGGGAGGGGGGGGTTGTAATATCCCAAATCTTCATTGAGCTAAAAGCGTACTTGAGTGATAATTTTGGGATATTATGAGCTAAGTTGGACAAATAAAGAAATTGGTCAAGAGAAATGCATTTGAAATAAGTGAATTATGATACCCCGTTAGGTTCATAGATAGATTATGAGAAGGATTGGAGTTATATTGGATAGTATCAATTGGTTTGATGGTCAGTGGGAATATTAAGAGAAAATATAATTTGACACGTTTGGTATTATAAGGTTGAAAGTATAGGATTTATACTATTTTAAGACACGTTGGATTAAAATGAATGGTGAAATATATAGTATATGTTGAAGGTTATTTTAATTGGAAGAATGGATTATGATTTATTAGGAAGTATATATATATATATATTAGAGAGGATATTGATATATAAATATAAATATATATACATAATTGGAGAAGATGTGGCGGATGAGTTTTGAAAGTGTGGTTGATCATGGTCAAATCAACTTGAAATTTATTAAAGATGAAATGATAAATAACGTGAATAAAACATATTTCAAGAGAGTGTAAACTGTAGTCGATCGTGGTGGCAGTTCGACAAGGGAAGATCATCCGCAGTTCAAGAATAAAGGAAAGTGCGGTTGATTAGCTAAACAGTGGTCGATCGACTTGAAGGAAATGCATGCGACCGCCATTTATGATGAATGATCTGGAGAAGTTTTAAACGAAGAAAGATGAAGCGAAGCATCGTTGCAGTGTCGGGAATTGTAGGAGACCTTATTAAACGCTTATGAAGTTGGAAAGATGGGTGTTTGGTCATCAAGGGGTCATTTGTTAATAACAATGTGTCACTGAGAATGGCATTGAACACGTCTGATGTTGAAGGGGTAAATGTTTGGCAAACAGAAGGTTACTGGAGATTGATGAAACTTAAGTATCTTGGCCTTCTATCTTCAATGGATGGATGCTGAGGAGTCATCCATGATTGCCTATAAATAGAAGAGAGTTTCAAGGTAAGTTCAAATAAGGAGAAGAGTGGCATTACTCTGCCAATTTTTGGACACATGCGTGAGGTGCTTCTGAAGCTCAATTGTTTTGAGGATAGAAGTTTCGTGAGGAGATCAAGAGAATTCATAAAAAAGGAGAGAGAAGGGTGATGGTTGTCTGAGGAGAGGAATTGGGAGGGTTTGTTGTTTTGGATGATAAGTGAACCATGAGGATTTCTTGACAAAGGAGATAAGATTTTGAGGAGAATACTCAAGGTATGCATTGATTATTCTTGGATATTGCACAGCAAATGCAAGTTATTATTTATGTTTAGATTTGATTTCTGCATGAGATAAATATATAGAAATTGGTTGGTGATATGAGTTTCATCATGGTTATGTGAGATAGTTGATTTAGTTAGTTACTAATTGGGATTATTTTAATAATATTATTGTTAATCATGACCGTGAGGGTGTAACATCTCGTAACATTTTCCAAATAAAACTTTTCTTTTATTTAAAACCACCGTAAAAGCATTGCTTAATAAAAACACTAGAGTAATAAACAGCGTAAGTCTTAACATACAGAGCACACAGCGGAAGTCCTTTACATATTCAACACCATACCCTTTTTTTAAATAAAAACATTACCTAAAACATTTATTTAAAATCATAAAATACTTAAAAGTCTTTAAAACATTTATTCCTTTTTGTGAGCCATAACCACAGTTCAATGTCGCCAACAGCCCAAACATCCACACAATAACACTCCATCAGCTTTGTCCATCAACAACTTTATCCATTCATCTTCTCCTTAACTACATCGACGGGACTTAACTATGAGCTTAACTCTCAGTACATGATATAAACGTAAAACATAAAACTCACATACAATTTCTATAACATTGCATAAAGTTTCCTATTTCATTTCTCTTTTACTAACCATGTCTTATATTGTTATTTCGTTTTGCTTATACGCCGGGCGTATTAAACAAGACCATGTAAACATCCTTTTACTTTTGCTATATTTTATTGTTTCTATGCTAGATGTATCAAACTGGATCATACAAACATCTGTTTCTTTCTTTTACTGTTTATACACCGGGCGTATCAAACCGGACCGTACAAACATTTGTCTATATGCCAAGCGTATCAAACCGGACCATACAAACATCTATGCCAAGCGTATCCAACCGAGCCATAGTTGACCTCTGTGTCGGGCATATCAAACTGGTCCACAGTCATTTACTTGATATTTGTGTCAGGCATATCTAACAGGTCCAGAGTCGTTTACTTGATTTCTATGTTGGACGTGTCTAACCGATCCACAATCGTTTACTTGATTTATGTGTCGAGCGTATCTAATCGGTCCACAGTTGTTTACGTATATTCCATTTTTGAGTAAGTTAGGATTCTTATTCTTAACGTTATCATGCACATACAAATTCTATCAAACGTGTTCCTTAATCGTATTCTTAACATGTGATCCGTCCTATCTAAGGAACTGAACTTATTCTATAAACATACAATTAAAAAACATACGTTTTCATACAATAGCATAACTTATGCATTTAGTAAACAAAACCATAATTTCTCGAGATGTAGGTCTTTTTGGGCAAAGAACATGCAATAGCACGTACCTGAAATCCTTAGCTTTATGGTTTAACACTTTAAGATTCTTCACAAAAGCCTAATTATTAACAACATGAAATAATCAATAAATATTTCCCAATAAATAACCCTAATTACTAACAATTGGTAGACCAACAATCTCCTTAACTCATCCAAACAATTTACTCCATTAAAATATATCTTAACAATATGTCCAACAATGATAAATCCTTAATCCAATAATCCAACTTATTAATGCCAATATACTTCTTATGATACAACTAACAACCTAAACCAATAATCATATATTCCCAAAAATATATGTTCATTCATATGCAGTGACCAATTTTTATCCAACTAGCAAAGTACATAATCAATATAGAAACTATTCCCTACAAGTAACTCCAAATATATCTCATGTTTAAACAACTTATGCTCATTGTGTGATATCCCTAATCCAAAACATATACTTTTATTAAAACCAATAATCACCTCTACAGGTTCCTCAACTAACATATTAAAACAACAGAAGAACACATACCTCCTTATACTTTTCTCACGTTAGTCTGTTGTATTAAATGGTATCCTCCTTCCAAAACCATGCAACTCTTAGGTTTCGCCTCTGTCATTCACAAGTCTTCACACTTTAAACTCACGGTTTCTCTCACTCTTACCACTAATCTCTCCCAAAGCCTTCACTTCTAAATCCCTAGACTCACAACACTTTGATAGAGCTTCTGCATGCTTCTTCTTTTTCGAAATCTCATTGCTCTTGCTCCTATTTATAAACAACTTTTCTAACATCTAACATAAATGTTTAGAGGGAGACGGAAGATCAAAGGTGCATCCTATTAACTCTCATTAACGTTCAGACATTAACACTTTGAAGGCAGAAACCCATGAGTGTAACGACCCGGTTTTTATTTACTTTAAAATCGCGTGAAATTTAAAACTTTTTCTTTTATAAAATCAGAGTGAGACTTTTCATTATAAAAACCCATCGTTAAAACTCTTTCCTTAAAACATTTTGCAGAAGCAGTAATAAAATCTTTTTTATAAAATGCAGCATAATTTAAAAGAAAGCATTAAAGAATATTAACAAATTTACAAACCCTTTTTCAATTATTTTTCATTTAACTCTTTAGCCTGGCCAACCACAAGATCCACCCGTGCAAATCCTTCATCAACTATCTTTGACCTGCTCACCTGTTTCTTGTACGTACCTACATCACAAGACCTGAACTAATGAGCCTATTGCTCAGTAAGTGATAAAAGAAAATGAAATGCAGATATGATGCATGGTCATGCCATGCATTACAGAGGAGAACCGTATCTCGTCTGTTAGTTTGGGGCAATGGGTAAGTCAATTGATCTCGTCGCTTAACCTGTGTTTCCTATGGGGAACCACGCCAATCAGGGTGTCACCATGAGCCATACCCAGTTGTTTTGTTGAAGACGTTAGGGGTTTCATAACGGGGTAAAGGTGAACCCTAGCTTCCACGTAGCTAACTCTCATCTCACCACTCCCTATGTGTGAGTATACTACCGTATAGAAGTGTCACTGATCACCCGAACCCCCATACACTTATTTACATATATTAATTATGTAATGCAATATGCCAATGAATACATACAGTCCTATATGATCGTAACAATGTCTAATAAACATATCATTAAAAGAACACACAGCATGCAAATCGTAATTCTTGGGATGTAGCGTCCGAAGACCAAAACTCAGTAAGTATCAACTTACCTAGCGTCCCCATGCGATGATGTCATACGCCTTAGTACCTTCAAAACCATTAAAATCACGTATTATCAATCTTACTTCTACGACTCATTACTTTAACACTTCTACTATCTGCACATGGACAATGGAATAGCAAACTCACGATAGTTGCTCATTCCATCAATGTGGCATAATCATATAGAGCATTGATTTCACAAAACCGAATAATACTTCATCACATTAACCTATTTCCACACCAGAATAGAGAACTATTTAATTCCCACATTAACATGGAGTTATCAAGTGAACAATTTACATAGTCATCTTATTATACTATAATATTCCAAGTGACAATGAACCATCACAAGCCTTTCCTTTCTAATGACAAAATCTCAACATACAAAATACAACCCAACATAATAGCCAATACTTCTATTCCCAGCAACAAAACCAACTTCATTGTACAACACTCAAACAATCATCATCCTCATAAGAAACCAAGCCCAACCGATTATTATTTCCAACAACAAAGCGAAACCCACAAACAATATCACTATTTTACAGGCAATAATAAAAGGTCAACAACTTCAAGATTTAATCAAACATACAACATACTTTCATTTCACCAACAACTTCAAACTTTAATCCAACATACAACATACTGTCATTTCACCAATAAAAGGCAGTAGTAAAACTAAAGCATTGTCTTCACAACATTCATCAAAGAAACACTCTTTTCTAGAGAACCAATCCAACAACAGAACAACACTTAAATCTAACAAAGCTAGACAATTCACATAGCAATCTTTCTTTTCTCAAAATATATGTAACGACCCGATTTTATTTACTTTGAAAATCGTGTAAAATTTAAAACTTTTCTTTTTATAAAAACATCAGAGTATTTTTCTTTTATAAAACCCGATCATTAAAACTCTTTACTTAAAACATTTATCAATTTTAGCGGAAGTAATAAAATCATTTTTTATGAAAACGCAGTGGAATTAAAATATAACATTAAACAATATTAAATAATTTACAACCATTTTACAATTAAATTCCCTTTAATTCTTTAGCCAAGCCAGCCACAAGTTCAACCCGTGCAAATCCTTCACCAACTCTCTCTTAACCTTTTCTCCTGTGCATGTACCTACACCGTAAGACCAAGCTAATCATCCTAAGGCTCAGTAAGTGATATAAAATGTATGATGCACATGTCATGCAACTTTTAAATCTCTTTTCATTTTCTATTTATGTTTCTTTTCTTTTAGCAGCTTTTAAAATCTCTTTTAGTTTTCCGTTTATGTTTCTCTTCTGTCTTTTCTTTTACCATTTTATTGATCTTAATTTTATTGTTCTGCCTTTGGTGTTCAACTCAAACCTCAACCAATGGGGGCTAATCCACCCAAAGCCCTAACCATGGGGACCATGTCCACCAAGCCTCTATTTATGAGTTTGAGTTTAACACCAAAGCCTTAACCGCCTAACATTGGGATGTAACTCAACCATTAGGGGATGAATCCACCCAAAGCGTCTAACCATGGGGACGATGTCCATCAAGCCTCTATTTATGAGTTACATGCCAAGGTCATAACTAGTTACCATTGGAAACATAACCCAACCATTGGGGGATTAATCCACCCAAAACCTCTAACCATGGGGACAATGTCCACCAAGCCTCTATTTTTGAGTTACGTGCCAAAGCCTTAAACTATGGAGAGCGCGTCAACTAAACCTCTAACCATGGGGGAACAATCCACCCAAGCCTTTATCTTTTTTCTTTACTTTATTATTTAACCATTTAATATTCGATTCCATTTTCTTTATAAAACCATGCTTAAAAATTCATTTTCGTATCGTTTTGAAAACCATGATGCATGATGCTCGTGGATGCATACATTCTCTACTAGAGGAATTTAATAACGCAACCAACATATAATTCATAGAACATGCTTATAAAACTGTAAACAATGAAACGTGCTATTAAAACATTAAACAACGAAACATGCTATTTAAAACTGTAAACACCGAAACATGCTATTTAAAACTGTAAACACCGAAACATGCATCTCCTATTCTTGCGATGTAGGGCCCTAAGGACCAAAGCACATGCGTATCACTTACCTGGCGTTCATAGCGCGTTTAGCACTCTATTCTTTTCCCATTAATACCTTCAAAATAATTAACATTTATTCATTAATATTTTTATTAATCATAAATCTTAACTTTGCTATTGTTATTCCTTATTTATTATTTAATAATTCAATTGTCGCTTAATAAATTTCTATAAATTTATCTTCATTAATTTCATGGTAAATAAACGAATAACCTTAATTTATACTTTTTCCCTTAATTCACAACTATCCAATTTAACCAATATTTATTAATTAATAACAATCACTAAATTTCCATACACTTAACACTTAATAACTCTCATTAGTCAACTTAGTTACTTAACAACCTTGCAATAACCATTTAAGTAACTTAACATGTGCAACGAAAATAGCAATAACTATTTATAGTTGCTCATTCCATCAATGTGACCTAATAATAAAGAGAATTTATTTCATAATACAATTCATTACCTTTTAATGAAAATCCATTAGAACCAACAAAGAATTTATTTAACTTTATTACCCAAAATCACTCCCAATATTAATATACCAACAAGGCATGAAACCCCAACATCTATCAATCAAACCAAACGTGTGACGGATTAATCCAAATTACATAATGTATTCTTTTCCAATTAATAATCTGAATCTAAACCCACAGAATATATGACCACAATGTATATTCCCACAACATTATTATCCGAACATGACCAGTAATCCCTTCAGCAATACATATCAACATAATATATTAATGGTTCATTACTGGCAACCAAACCAATTTCAATCACATTAACGTTTCCGGTTACTAAAAGCATAGTCCTTATCTTCATTCATCCACTTAGCAAAACTTACAATCCAAACATCATTTAGATCACTTATCGAAATAAGAGAATGAAATCTAAACAATGACAGTTATTCAACGACAGTATTTGTAGAGCATAGATATTCACAGCTATCCAAACAACGATAAGCAGAGCATATTTATTCATCCTTTGAATCAATTAAGGAAGCCAGCAGATAAACCATTCAAAACCACGTTCAAAACAAACAACAGACACTAATCTGATCAATCCAACATATATTCAACACTAACAGTAGCTTATTATCCAACCATCAGTGATCACAGCCACACAACAATTCACAATTGGGCAGATCTCTCTCTAAATAAAACTTAACCCATCACCATTGTTCAACAACAAACATGCAAAATCAGAGCTGAGTACAAATTCCATTAAACAGGGAAGGTATCCGTTTTACCTGCAACAAGAAACAACTCCAACTATCCAGCGTCTCCACACACGGTCTCCAGCTCCAATACATCACCACTTCTCCCCTGACATCCAAAGCACTGCCGAAACTATATAGACAGAGATGCTTGGAACACTTCACAATTCAAGGAGAGTGGTCCAATACCTCAACACCACGTGGAAAGTAGATATCGTTTCGGGAGGGGGAATAAGCCGCTTCAACTTGGAAACCACAGACCCGGACCGATGCCCAGTCTCCACGACAATCTTCTCGATCACCCCTGCCATCCGTCCCAGCCAACGACCAACAATAGAAAGCCACCGAGGAGGAAGAAATTGACTGAACGTACCTCATCCACACCACTCCAGAAGCCTGAATCGTAGCCGACAACTGGCAATAACTCCGATTCCGAGCCCTAGCTCCGCTGTTCGCTCGCCGCCCGCAGCCCATCATTGCCGTCACCAGCACGCCGGACAGCGCGCACTCGAGTCCACTCCGGCGTCTGTCGCCTCCCGCAGTCGCCTTCTCCCCTCTCTCGATCTCCCTCTCCTCTCCGTCTCACGGGTTCTCCCCCCTTTTCTTCCCCAAAATTTCTTTTCCCCCTTTCTCATCAATTAACGGACCCCATTTTCTAATTTCTCTTCATTAAGAACCGAATCAACTTTTGAACCGATTTTTAATCCACAATTCTTCCTTATTTATTTTAAATTCAATTGTTTCATTTATCCAATTAATCCATAATTTCATCTTATTTATTTTAATTTTCATAATAAATCACTAATTATTAAATATATGTATAGTATATTATTGATTATTAACGATTATTACGAGTCCAATTTAGATATTCCAATTCCATTTTCTAAATTAATTTTCTTATCAAATAAATCTCAATTATCCCTAATTAATTCGGTTATGAAAATTAGGGTATTACAATTGTCTCACCTTATATAAATTTTGTCCTCAAAATTTGTTCAATGTAATTACTTTTACAATCTAACAACCCAAATAACCATTAATTGTCTTAGCATATAATTGTTCAAACTTTTTCTTATCTCATACTTATCCACAAACTTCCACAAGCTTTCATCACTTCTGCTTTCGTAATATTTTCATGCCTTAACAAAAAGCTAAATCAAACAATCAATTATTATTAACTACTAATATTACTCCTTTTAATTCTAACTATCATCTTCTAACTCTCCACTTTATTCATGTATCGCATAAACAAATCTCACATCCAAAACTAGCATTATATGCAGGATACTCTTAATTGCAATTTCTATTATCTTCCAATAGATTTCACCTTCACCAAACCATATGCACTAAATTCATGTATATATATGGATATCAATATCACCTAAGTCAAATTATACTATATATATATTCCACTATTCTTTCTTTACTTTTGTCCAAGTTAAATTCCAATAACTGATAAGAACCTTATTCCTCTCAAGCTCTTAGTCCATACAATATCTAAATTACGTCAAAACATATTTTCTCTTACTAATTCCACTAACTACAATCTACTTTAGATTGTCCTATCTAACTCCAACGATCATCATACCATTCTCCAGAACTTTAATAATTTCCCTAAACTAAATATGGACATAATTCAGGCATCGTAATTCACTTTATTCAAATATGTTTCACTTTACTAACATCCTAAATTGTCAAATTCTGCTCCTATCATCCCCAAAATCATCACATAAGCCATGTTCTTAGCTCAACAAAAATTTGGTATATTACAGAGGGATTAGTAGACTACGGCATAAATGAGTTTTTTTATGTGAAATTTTGGAGGAAGTAATTATTGGATTAAGGATTGTGATTGTTGGAGAAAGTGATTGTTGGAAGATAAGGTTCTTTAATAGTTTGGAAATAATAGGAAGTTATCCATTATAGATGTATAAGCATGTTAGTAGAAGCTAGGGGATTTTATTGGAGATTTATTATTAATAGCTATGTGTATTAATAATAGATAGGTTTTCTGAAGAATCTAAAAGTGTTAAACTGTTAAAGCTAAGGATTCCAGGTACGTGCTATTGCATGTGCTTTGTCTAAAAGGACCTACATCACGGGAAATTAGGGTTTTGTTTAATGTTTGTATACTAATGCATAAGTTATGTTATTGTATGAAAACGTATGTTGTTTGCTTGAATGTTTATCATATTTAAGTTCAGTTTTTTAGATAGGACGGATCACGTTTTAAGGATAAGATTAAGGAACATGTTAGATATAATTTTATGTGCACAACAATGTTATGACTCGAAATCCTAATAAACATAAATAGTTGTTTCTGTGGACCGGTTTGTCATGCCCGACAAAGAAACCAAAGTTAATAACTGTGGTCCGGTTTGACACGCCCGGCGCAGATGTTTACATGGTCTGGTTTGTCACGCCCGACACATAAACAGTAAAAGACTGAAAGAGTATGAAACAACAAAATGAAAACAGTAAGATGCGTAATTAAGTAATTTTTGTTGGCAGGTTAGTCACGCCTGACACAAAAACCAAAGATATTAAGTTTGGTCCGATTTGTGAGGCCCGGCACAGATGTTTATGTGGTCTGTTTTGTTACGCCCGACACATAAATAGTAAAAGACAGAAACAATAAACGAAATAACAATAGAAGGCATAAACAGTAAAAGACAGAAACAAAAAACGAAATAACAATAAAATACACGAACAGTAAAAGAGAAACGAAACAGAAAACCTTCTGCAATGTTATAGAAAATGTATGGGAATTTTATGTTTTAAGTTTATGTCAAGTACTGAGCGTTAGACTCATAGTTAAGTCCCGTTGATGTAGCTTTGGAGTCAATAGATGGATAAAGTTGTTGATAGACATAGCTGATGGAGTGTTGTTGTGTGGATGTTTGTGTTGTTCGCGACATTGACCTGTGGTTATGGCTCACGGAATGGAATAAATATTTTTAAAGACTTTTAAATATTTTATTACTTCAAATAAATGTTTTAAGTTAATGTGTTTATTTAAATGTTTAGTTAAACAATGGGTTTATGGTATTTGCTTGTAAATGACTTCCGTTGATGTTTTATATACTTAAGACTTCCACTATATATTTATGACTATGATATTATTACAAAGTGCTTTTACAATGGTTTTAAAAGAAAAAGAAAATTTTTATACAAAAAATATTACGAGATGTTACACTATGCCCTTTTGGTAGTCCTCCGTTAACTGTTGTGTAATTTAATGAACAACAACCTAGCGAATGTTTGTGCCAGTTAGCCCGGGTTGTCCCAAAAGCAATTTAATGAGCTTATTTTCCACTAGCCCACCCTTTTTTGTGGCCACCTGTCCTTAGTCACCATTTCTATACTTTCTTTCGCTTTCATATTAAGTGAGTAACCATTCAACCCAAGTAGGTAGTTCGTTTGGGTGATAAGCCTACACAGACTTCTTCTTGGGCTAGCGTCCTATACCACCAGCCCACAAATTCATCCACTCAGTATGGATGGGTACCCAGTTATCTCATGAATTTATCCTCGTTTTATCTTTATTATATGTTGACTCATGCATGAACATACATCATATGCAATGAGAACATTTCACATAATATGCAAATAGCAAACCACAACAATAAAAAATCACATTTGTGCTCAACAATTAAAGAAAGCAGCAATAGTAAATTCCCATGAAACGAATAGTATCAACGTAGCCTACAAATTCAATCTTCATTCTCCTATCTAATAGGGAAACCCAAATCAATAGTTTATTATCCTACAATGGTTATCAAGGCAGTTAGCAAAATAAATCACATCACAACCTCTAAAATTTTAGTACCAAACCATGAACATAAACCTAACGTGACCATGTTACATTTTCTTCAAATCCTCATAATACAATACAAAGCACCAACTAGAAACACACTAACCTAGCACCTTGCACTGTAGGGTCAAGGCCAAAACACACTCAATCATTACTTACAATGATGGAAAAATGACGTGCCTGAAGGACCTATCAGTAGAGCCTGAGTCAAAAGGCTCATCACTTTTCTAACCAAGTGTTATTTTGCAGGTGGAATCTCCTTAGAAGGTCTTGAAGATGAACCAAAGAATGTTAACAAAGAATCACCAAAACACATGATTACTTGGCACCATGAAGGAACCCCTTGGGTGGAGCTTAATACCCGAGTGATTATGGATTGCCACATTGTCGAAGCTAATGAGGTGTCTTGGAGCTTAAATCTTGTTCTTTTTATTATGATGACATGTCTTTTTGATTCATGTTGGGATGAACTACTAGAATTTTGGTTATTTTATGGTCGATTTAGGATGAGTTTATGCTATGGTTTTTTGTGGTCTCAGCTATCTTGTTAGTCGAGACAACATGACCATTTTTGTGCTTGTAAGGGAATTTTTGTAATTGATCGTTAGGGTACCATTGAGGGGGATATTTAAGTCATCCTTAGTGTCGTCCTAACCTAATTTTGAGAAATTTTAAGCTACTGCTGCCCTGTTTTTCGAGCTCTCTCCAAAACACCAATTGGTTTCTCGCCTAGGTCTCCATCGTCGGCTAGTCATCCAAAACCTTCCTTCATCAAGTTCTTTCACTCTTGGAGCAGGGATTGCATATTGAGTCTCTTCCAGCAACCTTGACAAGTTTCTCTTTGAGGGAAAAGAGCCAGAAGAGTGACGTAAAATGAAGTGGAGAGGCTTTTCTACAAGGAAGTTAGCTGAAGTCACGGAATCCGGGTATAGGGAATCCGTGGACAACTCGTAAGTTTGTGTCTATCCTGTTCGCCTCATTTGAAATTTGACTCTGAATTTTTAATGGTAGAATATGATGAAATTGATATGTTTTTGACGTCGTTTGGATATATTCTCATAATTTTGTGTGTGATTCTCTTAAGCTCGCTTAATCTGTTTTGTGGAAACTGTTTTTTGGAGCAGATTTTTTTTTTGTACACAACTCTCGTTCCATAACGGTTTTAATCATGAATTTTGGACTGGACTTGTAAAACCTGAGAATTTTTAATAGAAAAAATTCCACGTATAAATTTTTTGTGTTAAAATTGGTCATAATGTTGAAAGGTTGACTTGAATTGTTGCATATGGACCACGTGTGAAACTTTGGTGAGTTACTCAAATCAGTAGAATTGGAAGTTTTTTAGAAGGAAAATTTAATTTATCTAATAAATGGAATTGAAGAGCCAAATTGGGCTTATAATGTTGTCAGACGATGTTCGGAATAAGTTGGAATTTAGAATAAGGTAATGAAAGATCAAGGGCAAAATTCAAAATGTAATGATTAGAGAAAAAAAAGGAAATGAAGTTGAAAATTGACGTGACATTTGGACTTTAAAGTTTATTCTCGCAATCACTACATTGACTGTGGCCCATCACAAGTGGGCTATGGCTGAGATTTTATACAAGTCTTCCGCAATAATTTAACTAGCTTTGGGCTGGGCGATCGGGTCTTCTATGAAGACTGGGTCAGTGATAGAAATTTTTGGTGTCAGAGCTCAAGGTTCCACGATTTCCAAATAGTGATTGTTTGAGAAAATTTTTAAAGTGAAAAATTTGGATGAAGTGTACTGTGCATAAGAAATTTCAAACCAAGTGTATATCTCTTCTCAAAATTTTGAGAATGCCGTTTAGAATGCCGTGTTTGAGGGTGGTGGAAACCCAATGGCAACAGAGAGTTGGTTTTGGAAAATGGAGAAAAATTTTGAGGCACTCCAAATTTTGGAAATGTTCCAAGTGGGGATTACTAGTCATTCTTTAGAACAATTGGCATCTAGTTGGTTGAACGCCGTGAGATCCAGTTATGATATCAAGTCGATGGAATGGAAAGATTTTATCACGGTATTTGGGTTATAGTAAAGTAGTATTAGCCATTATTAGTCTATGGCTTAAGCCTTTCATGAGTTGACCCATGGTCAGCTGTCAGTGGAAGAGATAAAATCTTTGTTGATGCTCAGTACTCCTCTGGGTGTTCAGAGTGGAGTAGCATTTGTGTACAGAGCAGTTTGTGTGGTGATTGACGTCTAAAAGTCTTTTTGCAAACATTGTTATATCACCAATGAGTTAGTTTGACATAGTTTTGAGTATGGACTGCCTAAGTAAGTACTAGGCAATCGTAGAGTGCAACTTAAAGAAGGTCACTGTAATTGCCAAGGATGGACAGGTTGTTGTCTACCGTGCTAGCCCTAACACGGAGACATCTAATCCTATCTTGTGACTCTGTCTTGGTGGGCGTAGTGGATTGGAACAGTATACGATCTCTGATCGGTTGACGGTGATGGCAAGACCTCTGGGCAGGATATGGATATCTCAGTAGTGAGATAGTTTCCAAATGTGTTTCCTAATGAGATGTCAGGGTTGCCTTCAGATCCAGAGGTTGAATTTATGCATTCACTTAATTCCAAGTGCTACACAAGTATTAACTCCAGCACTTAAGATGGCTCTGGCAGAGTTGAGTGAAATGAGGAAACCGTTGAAAGAATTGAAAGAAAGTGGATTCATCAGGGAGAGTGTGTCCCCTTTGAGGCTTTGAGGCTTTGTAGTAATTGTTGGAGATTGAATCGAGTTAGTGTGAAAAACAAGTATCATTTGCCTAGAATCGATGACTTATTTGATTAGCTTAACGATTCATGATATTTTTTTCTAACATTGACTTGAGGTTTGGATGTCATCAGATGAGAATCCGTAAGGAAGATATCCCAAAAATAGCTTTTCGAACGACATACGGACATTTTGCATTCCTGGTCCTACCTTTCGGTTTGACCAATACTCCAGGAACATTTATGAATCTAATGAGCCAAGTCTTAATGCCATATTTGGATCAATCTATCTTGGTTTTCATAGACGACATTCTAGTGTATTCCAAGGCTCGAGGTGAGCAAAAAAAAATTATATCTTAGAGTTGTGTTATAGATTCTCAGAAATCACCAGTTATACGCTAAGAGGAGCAAGTGTGACTATTGGATGACAAAGGTCAAGTTTTGGGACTAGTGGTTTCATGTGAGGGAATTTCAATTGATCCAGCAAAAATTGAGGCAGTTGTGAAGCACCGGCCTCCGAAGAATGTTATTCAGATCCGCAGTTTCCTTGCTCTTGTTGGTTATTATCGACGGTTTGTCGAGAGGTTTTCATTAGTCGCACCATTGATTCAGTTGACCAAGAAAGAGTTGCAATTCGAGTGGAATGACAAGTGTCAGCATGTCTTTAAGAAATTGAAAAGCAAATTGGCAAGTGCACTGATTCTGACAGTACCTAATAGTGGACAATCCTATTCAGTATACAATGATGCATCAAGAGTTGGCCTTGAATGCATACTTATGCAGATATTTGTATGGTGAATTTCTAAGTGTACTCTGATCATAAGAGTCTGAAATATCTCTTTACTCAGCGGGTTCTAAATTTGAGACAATGCAGGTGGATGCAGTATTTGCAGGATTATGATTTCACCTTAAAATATCATTCGAGGAAGGCGAATGTAGTGGCCTATGTTTTGAGTTGATATATTCAGAGATTCATGGTTTGTCTGGTTCTCGATGAGTGGAAGCAATCTATAGTTGTTGGAAACTATAGCCTACAGTATTATGAGACAGACAATATGGCATGTGTGTATAACATAATTGCTGCACCGTCCTTATTTCAGACGATCAAACAGTAATAGTGATAGGACGATGAACTCAAGAGTAGAGTTGAATAGTTGAAAAATGGTGAACAACTTGATGGTTGAGATGTCAACATTGAGGGAACTATACTTTCTTGGGACAGGGTGGTAGTCCCCGATATCTAGGATTTGAGATAGACTATTCTTGTTAAAGCTCACAAGTTTGCATTCGATATCCACCCTAGAAGTACAAGGATGTACCATGAATTAAAGTGATAATACTAGTGGATGGGTATGAAGCGTTACATGGCAGACTTTGTGGCCAAGTGTTTCACTTGTCAGTAGGTGAAGATGGAAGTGGGTATGAAGCGCATTATGGTGGTTTGGCAATTCACCTCAGGGAGAAAAAGACTCTTGAGTCCATCAAAGAACACTTCCATTGGCCACACCTTCTCCAGGATGCTCAAAAGATCATTAAAAGGTGTAGTGTGTGCAAGAAAGCCAAGAGCTGTGTCTTATGACACGGGCTCTACATGCCATTACCCATGGGTAGAGACTACTATTGATTTTGTTTTGGGAATTCCATGAACTTCGAGAACCAAGGATTCTATTATGGTGGTAGTCGATCATTTCTAAAACATGGTGCATTTCGTCACTTCCAACAAAACCGACGATGCTAATAACATGGAAAATCATTTTTTTAAAGAAATAGTATGATTGCATGGGGTTCCTAGCTCTATTGTCTCCGACTAGGATACTAAGTTCCCAAGCTCTTTTTGGAAAACATTGTGGAGTAAATTAGGTACTAAGTTGCTTTTTAGTACCTCCTTTAACCCTCAAATCGACGGTCAAATGGAGGATGTGAATTGTACATTGGGCGCCTTATTCAGGACCATTTTGAGCAAGCATTTGAATGATTGAGATTTACAATTGCCGTACATAGAGTTCGCCTACAACTGAAGTATGCACCGCACAACTCAACTTACACCATTTGAGATTGTGTACGGGTTCAATCCTCTCACGCCATTGGATCCCATTCGTTTACCCCTCGAAGAAATTGTAAACGAAGATGGAGCATCAAAGGCTAGAAGAGTGAAAATATTGCATGAAAGAGTGAGTAAAGCTATTGCAACAAAGAATAAGCCTTATGCTAGGCAAGCCAATCGGGTATGCAAGGAAGTCATTTTTAAAGAGGGAGACTTAGTTTGGCTACACATACAAAAGAGAGTTCCCACAACAAAGGAAATGCAAATTACTTCAAAGGGCGGATGGTCCTTTTAAAATCCTCAAATGCATCAACAACAACGCCTATCAATTAGAGCTTCTGGAAGAGTATTGATTGTCTTCAACTTTCAATGTGCAAGATCTATCACCATACTTGGGAGCGGATGAAGGAGAAGATGATATTCAAGCCTTAGATTTGAGGGCAAATCCTCAAACACCCCGAGAGGATGACGCGCCTAAAGGACCTATCACTAGAGCCTGAGCCAAAAGACTCATCACTTTTCTAACCAAGTTTTATTTTGCAGGTGGAGTCTCCTTAGAAGGCCTTGAAGTTGAACCAAAGAATGATGAAAAAGAAGCACCAAAACACTTGATTACTTAGCACCATGAAGGAACCGTGGAGCATAATACCCGAGCAGTTATGGATCCCCACATTGCCGAAGCTAATGAGGTGTCTTAAAGCTTAAAACTTGTTCTTATATTATGATGACATGTCTTTTGGATTTATGTTGGGATGAACCACTAGAATTTTGATTATTTTTTATTAAATTTAGGATGATATTATGCTAGGGTTTTTTATGGTCTCGGCTATCTTTTTAGCCAAGACATCATGCCCATTTTTGTGCTTGTAAGGGCATTTATGTAACATCCCATTTTCGTTTATAAATTTCTCCTAAAATTTTGAACATTTTAAAATCCTATTAAAATATACTTTATTTAAAAACATCAAAGTACGTTACGCGGGATGAAAACATAAAACTATTTTACATAAATAACATAAATAAATACTTAAAATTCATAACAAAGTCTTTATGCATTTAAAATATCTTTTATTCATTTAGAGCCATAACCCTCGAGGTCATTTCGCGCATGGTAACATAAGCTTGCATCGCATCACAATTCGTCAACGTTCACTTCAACCAGCTCACAATCCATACCTACATCACAACAGGAAAAATGAGCCTATTGCCCAGTAAGGAATATAAAAAGAAATGCAATCTTATCCTCTTTGACAACTCAACATGATTAAGTTTGATACATCTATAAGCTGGGTGAGAGCAAACTTTTCCATTCTTGAACTCACCTCTTGGATTCGTTTTTACATGAGAGCAACCTCTTTAATTTTCGAACCCACTTACATTACATTCATTTACTTTTGGGTGAGAGCAACATCCGTAGTCTCCAAACTCAACCCCTGTTGAGTAAGAGCAATCTATTAAGTTTCCAAACTTTCTCAAATGAGTTGATTCCTACGTGTGAGCAACCTCTTCAGCTTCTAAACCCATGTAGGAAACACCATTCATTATCTTTATTATTATCTCATGCAATGCATAATATGCAATCCTATAACATGTTTACATGAATGTCATACATAGCAGTTCATATATCACAAGCAATACTATAAAAAATTTAACAAAAAATAACTATATTTCAACTATAACATAAATTTTAAACACGTTTCTATTACACTATGATACCATACATCTAATTCTCTATCCTTGACATATTATTAGAAAGTTAGTTTCTAAGGATATAAACATTATCTTATGGTATCCACCACTTGAATATGAATTAAGGACTTACATTAATTAACTATTTTTACCATGCAAACAAATCTAATTTTTAATATCTATATTATGCACCCCAAATATTTAATTTTCCCATCTATATAATCAAATAAATTCTTATTATACTAATTCATGCAGAAAATATTGTTTTAAGCAAACTATTTATTCATCGTGTGTTCACCAAGTGTACATAACCTAATCTAAGGTCTATTTTAATATTAGGAAAATATTACAATTTAAACCTTGAACTATCTAAAAAACTAAGTGTGAATAATCCATCTTATTCCTTATTACTAACTATCATCATACATAGCTATTTCTATTAAAACTATCAGCAAACAAACATGGCAAAAAACAACCTAATTAGAGAACCATCATTTAAGTCACATATACAATAGAGAGTCTATTGTTAATAATCTGTATAAAAACATTGAACCATGATCTTGCTAAAAAAACCATCCATCAGAGAGCATATATCAACTAACACAGCAGAATAACTCAACAAAAATCCTACTCCTGCGATGTAGGTCCATATGGACAAATCACATACGATATTAATTACCTCGTGCGTCTCTTCTCTTCACTTTCCTCAGCTCTGACTCCTCACCGTTGACAGCAAAATCTTTACAGGATCTGTCTCTCTCATACTAGTTTTTCTAGGGAAAAACATCACCTCACGTCCTATTTATACACACTTTAAACTACTCTCCAGTTACTGATTGAATACAAATCATCAGGAGAGATATTGTACGACACTGGAATGCCAAGGGCCTAGTATTCAGTGTTTCAGGCAATTGAATATCATCTCTAGACGTTAACAAATAATGGCGGTTGATCAATTCTACTGAAGGATATCGACCACCCGTGCATAGAACGTCCGCCAAAATTGACTTCTAGCAACACCAGCTAATCGGGCAGGTCCATCGCCCAAGATGTGATCGACCCCTGAGATCGACCGCCTGCTCAGTTTCTAAATTTCATCTAATTTTCCTCAATTTCTTTAAATCTTCAGCTCCTTTATATATATATATATATATATATATATATATATATATATATATATATATTTCATACTTTATAAAATGCCAATAACTCCTTTTTTTGCTAAATTCAATAATTATACGAATTTAAATACCCCAGACATTACATCCTCCCCTCCTTACTTAAAATTTTGTCCTCAAAATTTCAGTTACTGAAACAATTTCAGGTATTTATCTTCCATCTTATCTTTTCTTTCCCAAGTAGCCCCATCAATAGTATGATTCTATCAAAACACCTTGATAAGTGGAATCTTTTTATGTCTCAGTTTCATAACTCTTGAATCCAAAATCCATATTGGTCTTTTCTCATAACTTAAATTTGGCTGAAAAATAACATGCACCTCAGGTTCCACCTGCATTTGGATTTCCTAGACATTTTCTTAATATAGACATATGGAATACGTTATGAACTCCATCCATTTTCGTCAGCAGTAGTAATTGATATGCCATTTTCCCAATCCTTTTTGTAACAGGAAACGGGCCAACATACCGCAGACACAACTTCCCTTTCTTCTCAAATCGTATAAATCCCTTAAATGGCAATATTTTAAGGAATACTAAGTCTGCTTCTTCAAATTCCAGTTCTCTACGACAATTATTAGCATAACTCTTCTAGCGACTTTGAACAGTCAGCATTCTTTGATGAATAATTGCAAATGATTCCTTAGTTTGTTGTATCATATCTAGTTCATAGAATTCTGCTTCACCAACCTTATACCAATGTAAGGGAGATCTACACTTCCGTCCATACAAGGCTTCGTAAGGAACCATTCCAATCGTAGCTTGAAAGCTATTTTTGTAAGCGAATTCTACCAATGAAAGCATTCTTCCCCATCCAACATGAAATTCAAACACACATGCTGTAATACCCAAAAAATAATTTCCCCTTTTTGTTGATGTATTACTATGAGAAATCAAATATATAAATATTATAATACGCCGTATATGGAATACGTCAATTTTGCTCAGAAAGTACAAGTTTAGTACTTGAAAATAAGTTAAATGTGAAAACTTAAGGAAAAATGCATGACAGTGGAGTTTTGGACGACTTGTGGACACCGCGGATGAAGAGGACGCGTCCGATTTGAATCTGTACAATTTATAGTTCATTTCAGACGACTTGCGGACGAGTATGGATGAAGATGGCTAGCGTCCGATTTGACTTTGGACAATTTTATGACACATTCGGACGAATCGTGGACGAAGTTTCTGACGAATTGCAGACAAAGTTTTGGACGAGACACCTAGTCTAAATGTCACCTGCGGACTGTACGGATGACACTTTGGGACGCATTTTCTAGTCCCAAACTAGGTTTTGGACAAGTACGGATGAGTGTGCAGATGACTTAACTCGTCTGAATTGTCGAGAAAATCTGAGAAACGCATTTATAAAATCTTCTCTCTCTTCCGATTTCGTGAACTACTCAGCAAAGCTTCTCTCCCCAGTCTACTACTGCGACATACAGTCCTCCCCTGCAGATTGGAAGGCTTTCCATGTGGGGTACCTCCATTTGTCACGCCCCCATTCCCACAAGGCATGAATTGGGCCGAGGGCTCAAGGAGGGAGGCTTCGGAAGCTTCCAGATGCGGGCGGGGCGCGCAGTGTTCGCACATGCATGGAGTGTTCGAACATATTGGCGGCATTGGACAAGGCTGTCCATACTCGGACAGGGAGACAACACGCGCGTTGGCGCCTGACAGGACTATCGGAATTCAGACAGTTCGCCGAGAAACAAGGACCCGTGTCCTGACCGCACACGCTGACTGGCCAGCAGGAGGCTGGGCCGCGCAGCGCGCCCGACAGCGCCAGGCGAGCTTCAGACAGCGCCTGGCGGGCTTCGAACAGAAATAGGTGGGCTTCAGACAGCACGCACAAACGGGCCAGGTGAGCTGGGCCGCGCGCTTTCTGGGACGGGAGAGCGCTCGCGCGCGGATAGGAAATGCATTCAAAATGCATTTGAAATATGATCAGATTCTAAAATGGTGGATCGGCGCATGGCGTGGCAGCAACTGGGCAATGCATGAATGTGGACCCCACATGCATTTTGTGGCATCCAATGGGAGCGAGCCACACTTGATGGATGAGGTGTTTTTATCCATTCAAATTATGTTATCCAAAGGTGTTTCAAACATTCAAATTGTGTTATCCAAGATGACACAATACAGACCAATGGGAGAGAGCCATCAAGGAGGATGATGCAACTCGACCAATGGGAGAAGCCATTAAGGAGGATGATGCAACTTGGCCATTGGGAGGAAGCCATCGAAGAGGATGACTCAACTCAGCCAATCATGTGGTGACAAGTCACCATTTCTAATCTAGATGATTAGGTGGCTCGATGAGCCTATAAATGTATCCCTTGAGGCACCAACTCAAGTCATTCAATCCATATCAAAAGGTGGATCGATCCTTGAGTATTGTGGTGTCCTTGGGTGAGATTATTTCCTTGGTTCCTATTCAATATAGAGAGCGGGTTGGGACGGGGTCCCGTAAAGTGTTGTGTCTTCACTCTACTTAGCAAGGAGAGGCATTTCGAAGGGCTGGTCAAGGAGAGTCCTTGGCGCCAATCACTATCTTCATCGGTATTCCGCACGGTGAAAAATCAGGGGTGACACATTAGACCACCTATCCTTGGTATGGGTGATTGTCACCTCCTACTGCAGCTTATCCCTTCTCCCTACAGTAGCTCAGCTCTTTCTCTCCCTCTCTCCTTCATCTATATGAGGTGAGTTCTCTCCTCTGTATTCCATTCTACAAATGTGAGTGAGGTGTGAGGGAGTGTACTTGTGAGTGTGAAGGATTTGGTGTAATAGGTGAGAGTAGTGTAGTACTATTAGTGTATTACCCTAAAGGATTTGCTGTAAGGGAATGTCCACCAGTGAATCTGAAAGGTAAGGTTTGATTGTTGGGAATTATCATTTTGTTAACTATGGACCTCCAGTAATATTTGATTATGAGGAAATCGAATTAACTAGTTATGCTAGTTGCTTAGGAACATTGGGGGTTTTGGACAATTAGAAAACCCTTTGTAGCTACTGGTTTGTTGCTATTTAGCTGCTTGATATTGAGCTGGAAATTGAGGTAAGAATTGGAATTGTAGTTGGCCAAGGGAGTCCTTACATTACAGGTTTGGTTGCTAGATATCAATATTATTGTTTGATGATTGGTGTTGGTTAACATTCTGTTAGTTGCTGTTGAATGTGATGCATGATATATGAATTCAATTAGAGATATAATCTGCTGAACAATAGAACAAGTAGTTGATGTTGAGTTCAATGATTTGGACAGCTGTTATGAAGTATAATAAGTTGTTTAGTGTTGGTCTTATGCCCTATTAACTGTGGTTAAAGCTGCTGAAAATTGTGAACTAGTTGATAACAAGCATGAAAATTTGAATTTGAGAATCCTTGGAAAAATGGATAGTTGAATTGGAGATAAGTTAAACTCTATTCCTGAACTTGATTTGACCATATTTACCTTGCTCGTAGTGCCTGAAAGAACGTCTCCATACTTGTAATGCCTTGCTAAACACTAAAGCTAGTTAATGGGATGAAATGATTGTGTTGTGTTAAATGTTGTTCTTAAATTATATTGCCTTACCATTTCATGTGCACTAATTGTATTTCTTTTATCGAGTGTTCCTTTGATTTATTTCGTGACATTCATGCATCATCCTAGGGCTTATAAATTGTTTACATTTTCCGTGTCATACCTAAAATACGTAAATAGGCGTGTGGGGGTTCGAGTGAATTGTGACTTTCCATACAGTAGATTCCTCCCACGTAGGGAGTGGTAGGTTTAAAAGTTAGCTACATGGATTCTAGGGTTCACAATTACCCTGTTCTGAAACCCTCAGCGTCTTCAACAAAAGTGAGGATACCTACTTGTGGAAACACCCCCGATGGATATATCTCCTCGTCGAAGTGA
This sequence comes from Begonia loranthoides, assembly GCA_022433065.1. Lineage (NCBI taxonomy): Eukaryota > Viridiplantae > Streptophyta > Magnoliopsida > Cucurbitales > Begoniaceae > Begonia > Begonia loranthoides. Next base: position 16,141,144 of record CM039485.1, read on the forward strand.
CTGGTTAGGCCACAAGACTCTAGGGAGTATTCCACCTTGATTTCCAGAAGAGAAATGGTTCTATTCTTTAATGCATTGTGTGGTCACCCATCATTTGCATTGCAATTAAATTCTGATTCATGCTGGGCGTTATGCTCATTGTTTTCCCTGTAATGTAGGTGATTATTTTGATGAGGACATTCCAGTTGTGGAGGAGGCATTCCAGGATGTCCCCTCGTATTATCAGCCAATTTAACTTGCTGGGTGTGACTCCTATAGGATGTGTGATGATACTATTTTGAGAGAAAGGGTATTTTAGTAATTTGACGTAATGGTATTTGAACACTAATATTTGTAGCTAGGGACTTTGGAACTTTTATTGTGAACAATTGAACTATGTTTTGAATTTTATTATTATTCTGCACTATTTACTCTGATTTCAGTTCTAAAATGCATTTCGAATGTTGAATAAACAAAAATTTTTATGACGTATTTTAAAACGAGAAAATGTGATTTTTAATTAAGGGGGCATTACACATGCTCGTAACATTACCTCCAATATTTGATCTCTGTTTATTAGTTTAAGGATGGAAAGCTGTACTAAACTTTAACTCTGTGCTCATAGCCTTGTATAAGTTTTTCCAAAATGTGGAGGTAAACCTAAGATCACGGTCTAATACAATTGATACAGGCACTTCATGCAAGCGTACAATCTCTTTAACATACAGTCTGGCAAATTGATCAATCTAATAAGTCATAGCTACCAGTAAGAAGTGAGAAACCTTGGTTAGCCTATCAACAACCACCCAGATTGCATCATGTCCTCTTATAGTCCTGGGTAGACTCGAGATGAAGTCTATAGTGACAAGTTCCCATTTCCATTCAAGTATAGGCATTGGTTGTAACATTCCTCCAGGCCTTTGATGTTCCGGTTTCACCCGTTGACATACATGACACAAGGCGACATATTATGCAATATCATATTTCATCTCAGGCCAGTAGTAATGTGACTTGAGATCCTTATACTTTTTGTTTACAGCTGGGGTGGATAGAAAAACTTGAGGAATGAGCTTCTCTTAAGATTTCCAATCATAATTTTGACTTTTCTGATACATGTCATTTATCTTTAAATTTCACGATCCTATCGTCAGAGATGGAATAGTATTGGTATTTTTCAAGAGTGAAGTTTAGTTTAAAATCTTCACACTTTTTATCCTCAATTTGAGCTTCTTTAATCCTTTCTAATAACGAAGACTTCAATGTCAAAGTGAATAAAAAAGTAGTTAACTGTGTAATTAACCATTTGCATTTTCAGGTTTTTAATATTCGAGCAGATTTCATCCAGTATTTCTTCATATACAACGCTCATAACTACCATCTTTCTACTAAGGGCGTCAGCCATCACATTCGCTTTTCGGGGTGATACTTAATTTCACAGTCATAGTCCTTCACTAATTCCAACCACCGTCATTGTCTCATATTCAATTCCTTTTAGGTGAAGGTGTACTTGAAACTTTTATGGTCCAAAAAGACTTCACATCGTTGTCTATACAGGTAGTGTCTCCATATCTTAAGAGAAAACACGTCCGCAGCAAGTTCCAAATCATGTGTAAGATAATTTGCCTCGTACGGTTTCATTTGTCTTGAGGAGTATGCAACTACTTTCCCGTTTTGCATATGTATGGCACCCAATCCATTCTTAGAAGCATCACAATAGATCCAAAAATTACGGTCATCAACGGGCACGGACAAGACAAGAGCTGAAGTTAGACAACGTTTCAGCTCTTGAAAACTCTCCTAACATTCGTCTGTCCATCAAAACCGTGCATTTTTCTTTGTCAAGCCCATTAAGGTTAGTGCAATTCTTGAAAATCCATTTTCAAATCTCCTATAATATCATGGTAAACCAAGAAAGCTCCTTACTTCTCCCACATTCCTTGGTTGCGACAATTCAACTACTGCCTTAATCTTTGCAGGGTCCACTTCAACACCTTGCATAGAAATTATGTGGCCGAGAAAACGCACTTTACTTAACCAGAAGTCATATTTAGAGAACATCGCATACAACTTATGCCTTGCCAATATAGACAGAGAAATCCTTAAATGCTCTCTATGTTCCTCCTTAAAGCGCGAGTAAATTATTATGTCATTGATAAATACAATGATGAATTTATCTAAGTACTCACTAAAGACCTGGTTCATCAAATCCATAAATGTTGTCGGGGCATTAGTCAATCAAAATGATGTAACTAGAAACTTGTAGTGTCCATATATCGTCCTAAAGGCACTCTTTGGAATATCATCAGGCTTAACTTTTAACTGATAATATCCAAATCGAAGGTTGAACTTTGAAAAGACACAAACTCCTTGCAATTGATCGAACAGATCATCAATTCTTTGAAGAGGATATCGATTCTTAATAGTTACTTTATTTAACTCCCGATAATTGATACACATCCTCATCGACCCATCCTTCTTCTTTACAAATAGCACCAGTGCTCTCCACGGTGAAAAACTGGGACGAACAAATCCATTATTGATTAACTCCTCAAGTTGGACCTTCAACTCTCTTAATTCCGCTAGGGCAGCGTATGCCGCATTCATTGGGCACTTATCCTTCATCTGTTGTACCTCACATTCTGAATGCCTTTTTGTCCCTTTGTTCATCATGGGTACACTTTTTTGTTGTTGATTAAGAGCATCCTTCTAGAACTTTTGATTTCCCTCATGCTGTTGAGTCACCATTTGTAACACCCTGATATTTTTAAGTTGGATAACTATCGGGGTATTATCGAGTGCACAGTCAGAGTAATTTTTGTTACGTTTTCCTGTATACGTGATGTAATCGAAGTGTTGGGAGTATGGGTATATTACATTTCGTATTTTTATGCGTTAATTGTGACGTCTATTTATGGGGAAGATGTTATAGGATAGGAGTTAAGTGGGAAAAATATGATAAAGGTTGTCCTGGGTGTTTTCGGACTCCTACAGACGACACTGCAGATGCATTATATCGTCCGCAAGTGCATTGCGTTGCATCCCTTACATTTGGGACGAGGCAAGGATGAGGTTTTTTGTCCTAAAGTGTCCAGAAGTCGACTTTCGGACACTTGAGGATGACCTCGCAGACGAGAAGTGTCGTCCGCAAGAGCATTGCATGTCACCCTTAGCCTGGGGACGACTCTTGCAGACACTACTCCACGTCCCAAAGTCGTCCCTACCTAAGTCATCGTTTTGGACGAGTTCAGACAACACTGCAGACGAGAAATGTCATCCGCAAATGTGTTGCACACACAGAGAAGGGTTGGGACGAGACTTAGGACAAGATTTGGCGTCCTGAGTGTAGTGTTGCGGACGAGGTTCTGGACGATGCCGATGTGAGCTGCTTCATTTGCATCGACTCTGTACAACACTGGGGACTTTTGGACGACAACGGATGACTGCGGACGACTTAAGGTATCATCCGATTTGCCTCTATCCGATTTTAGGACACTTTCAGACAACGCGCAGACGCTACGTGCAGACACAGTTTGGCGTCCGCAAGTCACCTGCAGACTATACAGCCATGGACGAGGACGCCATTCCTCATCCTCGAGCGTGATTTAGCCTGAGGGAAATTATCCTTATGGACGAATGTGGACGAGACCTATGCATCCGCACTCATCCGAAATAGCCCAAACCTACGAATAAAATAAGAAGAAAATTGGGGGAAATCAAAGGAAATCAATGAAAAGTTAGCGAAATCGACAGGAATCGACGTTGCCCACCCAAAACCCATAAAGTCGCCAACCTCATATCCCTAGGATGATGATTTTGTCACCCTTCTTCCAAGTATTTATCCTTTCTCTCCTTCCTCCTCAAGGCATTCCTATGTTTCCTGTATTGAGAGTGGAATCCTGAGAGAGAAAGAGGGAATGGCCAAGAGTGAGGTGTGGTGTGAAGAGAGTGAGTATTGTGAGTGTAAGGTTGGGTTGACTGGGTTAGCTTTTGTGTGCTGTTGCTAGACGTGGAAGAAGTAGCAGTTGTCCTTGTTTGTTGTGTTCTTCAAAATTGGTAAGGAATTGGGTGAGTCTTGGCCATTTAGAGGCCCTACCCACAAGTAGAGTGCGTGAGTTTATGTCTAGTGCACTGTGATTTCCTTATTGTTACTGCTGTAGTTAATTGTTAACTAGTAGTGAATTGTTAGTTGATAATTGATATTTCCTTTGATTGTTAGTTTCTTGAAATTTATATATATATATATATATATATATATATATATATATATATATATCGCTGTTTATTTCCTGCAATTACTTCCTTTACTGCAAACGAATCCCTGCAAATTGTTAGTGATAATTGTGTCGAATGCAAAATGGGTGAATGATAACGGTTATGTGAAGTCTGGAAATAAGCTAAGAGTTTTATTTTGTGATGGATGTTTACTTACTGTTTTGTTATTAACTACAAGGCTGTTATTCCCCTCACTATTGTTCTACCATCACTTTATTAATCTAACATGTTTAATTGCTAATTAAGTTAGTTAATCGTTAATTAATTTAGCATGTTGACTAATTTAGTTAATTAAAGCATGTAAGCAAATTAATCGGTGTTTATAATCTTACGAGCATGATTAGGAAGTCATAGTCGAAATCTTTCCTTGAGAACGTTTATTTGTTAGTTTAGTTAATAATTAACCCTAAGCATGTAAATTGACTAATAACTAGCTACGATAACTAGTACGTTTTATTAACTAGCATATTAATTTACTAATGTATGCACTGTGTAGTTGCCTGATCAATCTTACGCATGCTAATTAACTTGAGTAAATAAATAATTAGGCGAGCATGTTAATCAACAAGTTGGTTATGTTTAATTTACTGGAATTATTCTTGATGCATGTAAATTAATTCGAGCGAACTAGATTAATTAACCAGACTTAAGCTAAGAAAGCTAAGCATGCTAATTGCCTTAACTATAGTAGTTAATCAACCTAAGTATGTTAATTTGAGCATGTAATCAGTATGTTAAATTGTTAAGCAACTAAAGCATGTAAATTAACTAGTTGATTAATTAATAACTAAACCTTGAGCATGTAAACTAACTAGTCAAGCATGTAATTTCCTAATGACTAGCTTGGCAATAGTGTGCCCCAAGGAGGTTAGTTGTAGTCTGGTAGTAATATGCACCTAGGAGGCTATCCCAACGAAAGAACGAATGGCTAATAGGAAGTAATAATTGAACGAATGACTTAACAAAAATGACTAAAGAGAGGCATTTCATAATTGCATAACCCTTTTCCTTACTGAGCCATTAGGCTCACGTATTACTTGTAGTGTAGATGTAGGTACTAGTATGCTATGAGGAATGCATGGAGTAGGAATAGCAAAAGATAATAATCAGACAATAAAGGCAGCGGATGATGGATTTGCAGGCGCGAGGGAGTTCGTGGCTGGCCAGGCATAATGAGGGTAAAAGAGAAATAGTTTAACCAAGTTAAGTTTTCTAAGTTGTAAGTAACCTAAGTTTTCCAAAATTGTAATTAAAAAGATTTGTCGGTTTCATTAAATTGTATTTACGCTTTTGTAATGTTTTAACAGATTTTTATAACGCTTCCGCTATGTTTCATAAATGACTTTTTCATATAACGCTTCCACATAAGTTTTGTTAATGGGGATTTTATAACGAGCTTTATGAACGATTGGTTGTGGTCTGGTTTAGGCGCGCTTTGACTTGTTCTAAAAAGAAATTTTAAAAATTTCTCGCATTTTAAAAGAATTTCGAGAAAGCGGGTGGTTACACCATTAACTCAACATCCTCGACTTCTAGTGCTTTACCGACAATCTTAGAATAAGGGACATTCTGAGTACTAGAAATCTTGACTCCTATGAGAACCTCAACTTTCAGTCCATGGAAAAATTGATGGACCTTGTATTCATTGTTTGCCACCAGGTGTGACGCAAATCGAGAGAGTGCCTCAAACTTCCTCACATATTCCGATACAGTTCCATTTCGGCGTAACATGACAAATTCCAATAACTTCTTCGATCGGACAGTCTGGCTGAAATATTTCTCATTGAAGATTTCTTTAAATGGTTCCCACGTCAAGGCCCGAACATCGTGTGCCACCTTGACCGTATCCCACCTAAACCTTACATCTTGGATAAGTAGGTACGTAGCACATGAAGCCTTCTCGGTCTCCCTAATCCTTGTGTATTTGAACATGTCTTCTAAATACCGAAAGCACTCCTCAACACAAACGACATCAGCCATGTTCCCATTGAAACATGTGGGGTTTAAGTCACCTAAACTTCTCCCAACTAGCTTCTATTGGAGCTATTAATTGTCGTTGATTCCCATTCTCATTATCCTCTTCTGTGAGGCATTCCACAATTGTTGTCAAGTGATCCAGAACATCATTTCTGCCATCGCGTGGAGCATTATTTTCTTGAACAATGGTGTTCTCATATCCAATGGCTCCATTTTCATATTTATTGTTATCATTCTCAATATTGGCTTGAGCATTTTTTCTAGTTCTTCTTGTCATTCTATTATTCTACAATAATCTTGTTTCTAGCCAATATTAGCTACTTCAAAACACTAACTAATTGCTGTAGAGAATGTACATTAGGAAGCATTTCGGTTCATTAGACAAAAAGGGGTACTTATAATTTATTATTTTATAGTTAATGTTCCTAATTAAACCATAAGCTAATTATCTTAGGAAAAGTTTAATTAATATTTTATATCAAAAATACTAACTACAACCAATTCACACTAACACGTCAATTCTACACTAACAGAATAATTCATACAATTAGCGCAATAAAGCAATGTAATAAAGCACTTACAGTTGAAGAAGTATTTCGCGACTACTAGCAGCCTATAGAACTGCATTAAAATCCTATTAAAATATATGTTATTGAAAAACATCAGAGTACATTACACATAATAAAAACATTAAGTTGTTTTACATAAATAATATGAATAAATACTTGAAATTCATAACAAAGACTTTATACATTTTATTCATTTAGAGCCATAACCCTCGAGGTCATTTCGCGCATGGTAACACAAGCTTGTATCGCATCACACTTTCTCAATGTTCACTTCAACAAGCTCACAATCCATACCTACATCACAGTAGGTATAATGAGCCTATTGCCCATTAAAGGAATATAAAATGAAATGCAACCTTATCCTCTATGACAACTCCACATGATTAAACCAGATGCATCTGTAAGCTGGGTGAGAGCAACCTCTTTAGTTTCCGAACTCACCTCTTAGATTTGTTTTTACATTAGAGCAACCTCTTCAGTTTTTGAACACACTAAAAATGGACCAACTTACAATACATTCATTTACTCTTAGGACAGAGCAACCTCCACAGTCTCCAAACTCACCTCGTGTTGAGTAAGAGCAACCTCTTCAGTTTCTGAACTTTCTCAAATGAGCTGCTTCTTACGTGTGATCAACCTCTTCAGTTTCTGAACCCACGTAGGAAACACCATTTATTATCTTCATTATTAGCCTATGCAATGCATAACATGCAATCCTACAACATGTCTACATGAATGTCACACCCAGCACTTCATATATCACAAGCAATACTATAAACAATTAACAAACACTAAATATGTAACAACTCAATCCTAATTTTTTTCTGTTAAACGATGTAATCAAACTTGGAGGGAAGAGTTGGCATAATACATGTATTTACATCATCTCTATACGCATTAAATTATGACTCATAACTTCCTGAAAATCAATTCGGATAAAAACTTGGTCGAAAATGCAAAGGAATTGGACTTTAATCCATTTGGACACATGTGGATGCCTTTGCGGATGAGAAGTGTCGTCCACAAAACACATGGAACGTCACCTATGCCTTGGGGACGACTTGGCACACGCTCTTGCGTCCTAACCTCACTATGCTGAGGAGTTCCGGACGCGGATGCGGATGATGCCGACGTGAATAGGACACGTCTGCTTTGAATCTGTTAAGTCTGGAGACTTTAGGATGATTGCGGACGCCTGCGGATGAGTAGAGGAGTCGGCTGAATTGAATCTGTCCAATTCCTGGGCACATTCAGACGATACATATGGACGATGCATATGCGGGAGAACCCGTCCGAATTGAATCTGTTCGACTTTGAATTTATGCGGATGACATATACGGATGCCAAATGGTGTCCAAACCCTGACTCTGATGGTACAGACTAAAGTGGGGACGCCAAATCTCGTTCAAGACCTCATGATTTGCCTGCAAGAATTGATCTTGCGGACGAATGTAGACACAAAGATTCCGTTCGCACCCATCTGAATCATCGCAGTTTTGTAACAACCCGATATTCTTAAGTTGGAAAATTATCGGGGTATTACCAAGGACGTTCTAGAGCATTAAGTTTGGAGGTAATTCCGCTACAGTTTCCCTTGTATACGTGATGTAATCAAGTGTTGGGAGCATGGGGGTATTGCATAGCGTATTTAGACGTGTCATTTTATGATGGGTACTCATGAGGGAATGGTTACAGGATGGGAGTTAGTGAGAAAAATGTGAGAAAAGTTGTCCTAGGTGTTTTCGGACGCCTACGGATGACTCTGCGGATGAGTCATGTCATCCGTAAACGTGTGAAGCATTGTCGAGAGAGCTTGGGATGACTTGGGGACGCGATGTCTCGTCCTGACTTCATTGAATTGTGAAGTTATGGAGGAGACATATCGTCCACAAATACGTTTCACACGTTGGGAAGAGTTAGGAGGAGACTCATAAAGTAAATTGGCGTCCTAAGTACACCGTGCTGTATTGTCGCGGGCGAGGGTCCTGACTATGTGGACATGAGGAGTGGCATCCACATCAAATCTGTTCTATCCTGGACTATTTCGGACGAGTTGGGAGGACCGCAGACGAGTTGAAGTATCATTCGATTTGAATCTGTCTGATTTTTTTTTTTGGACACTTTCAGACGGTAGCATGGAAGATAGTGAAGACGTGAATTGGCGTCCGAAACTCACCTGCGGACAGTACAGACAAGACGAGGAGAAGACATCATTCCTCGTCCTCGAGCGTGATTTAGCCTGTGAAGATTTAGCCTTGCGGACGAATGCGAATGAGACCTACGCATCCGCATCCGTCCGAAATAGCCCAAACCTACGAAATAAAATAAGAAGAAAATGATGAAAATCGAAGAAAATCGCTGGAGACCAAATAGAAGTGACCCTCCCCTCCCCTTGGGCGATGAAAATCATACCCCTAGGCTGGAGGTGATGTCCTCCTTCTCCCCTACGGCACTCACGGTGTCCCTCCATTTCCAGGTAATATCTCTCCCTTTCCCCCTCTTTAGTCTTCAGTCTTCAACTATGTGTAAGAAATTCTAGAGAGAGGGAGCTTAGAGAGAGAGAGCTGCAAGAATGAGAGAGGGTTCCAGTGAGTTCAGTGAAATTATAAGTGTTGAGCTATGAGGTGTGTGAACGTGAATGAGCTAAAGAGTGGTTTGTGGGAAGTTGGAAGCTAGAACTGCTGCTGTAACCGTGAGAGGAGAGTTATCCTTACTTTATTTCTTCAATTAGGTAAGGGATTAGGCGTATCTTTGCCATTGAGGCCCTACACCACAAGTGTGGGTGTGTGAGTTTAGTGTTAATGTTAGCTACTGTTAGTTCAATGCTTATGCTTAATGTTAGTGAAGTTTATTGCTAGTTGTATGTTTTGTTAGTATGTTTTGTTAGTGTGTGTGATGAGAATGTAGCTTGACTTAGATTGTTTAGTTGTTAAGCATGTTAATTGCCTTGTTTACTGCTAGCAGCATATTGGTTACCTTTATAGTGTTATTAATGCTCCGTAGAATGCTCGAGTGTAAATGATTCTTTTGTTGTTGAATGGCTCTATGAACTCCTTTATTGATTGCGTTAGTTTCATAGTGTTAGTTGATAGTGAAGTAAGTAAATGATTAAGCAAAATCTAAGATGTGGAAATATAAGATGTCAAGTCTAAGAATGAGTATAGAGAAATATAAGTGGAGAAGGAAATGTTGAGCTAAGTAGAAATGAAATACAATTTCCTTGTTTAGTTTATTCTTGTGGATGATTTCCCTGTTCCCTGTGAATTAATTTCTCCCTGCTAGTTAGCTATCATCAAGTAAATTAACTAGTTAAATAATAAACTCGAGAATGTCCAACTTAACCAACTGTTAAGTAACCTAAGCTTTCTTGGAACGAGTACGGAAACAAAGACAGGAGCATAAACTAGAACAGCAATAGAAACAGAAACAGAAATGGAGACGGAAACAGAGACGGAAGCAGAAACAGAAACAGAGATGGAAACGGAAACAGAAATGGAGACAATAATGGAAATGGAGACGGAGACAGAAATAGAAATGGAGATGGAGACGGAAACATAAATAGAAATGAAATTTCCAGAGTGATTTCTCGGAATGGATACGAAAACGGAAACAGAAACGAAAACAGAAACGGAAACGGGAATGGGATTAGAAATAAAAATGGGAACAGAGATGGAAACGGGAATGGAAATGGGAACGGGAACAGAAATAGGAACGGGAACAGAGACAGAAACAGGAACAGATACGAGAACTAAAACTAACCCCGATCGAAAACAAGTACAGACACAAAAAGAGAAGCAAGACAGAATGCGTCTGACTTAGCCATGGAGCGGTCTAGCTCATAACTCGGGAAAGCTTGAATGGATGGATTCGATGATGGAGAGTACGTTCGAGTATGCCAAAGTCGTGAAGTGACAGTGAAAGGTCGTATGTGCTTGGGCTCAAGTGACAAAGTGTAAGGGACTTGAAGGGTAGAATCATAGAGGAAGTGTGAGTTTGACGTCAAATTGGTGTTAAATTCACATGGAGTTGGTGGAAAATTTGATGTGGAACGTCAAATTTAGGAGAGAAATGTTGCGGATTCAAGAGTTGAATGACAACGATGGGGCATTCATCGGATTAAAGTGTCTTATGAATATAAGTGAATTGCCATTTTGCTCTTGATGTTAAAGAATGGATTTGATCAAGGAATTTCTTTCCTCGGAAGTGGTGTAATCAGAGTGGCACAGCGGAAGTGTGGTGAACGAATGTGAGGACTTGATCAAATTTTAGGGAACAAGAGAATGCATTTTTGGGTAACGTCGAGTTTAGTTGATCAAGAAGAGGTAGTAGTTAGGACGCTAGAGGGAACTACATCATCAATTGGTGTAGCTAAGAAGAAATTTGATGCGTAGATTGGGATTGTGAGAGCGCCAGTTAGAGCAAATTTCGAGGACGAAATTTATTTTAAGGGGGGAAGTATGTAACACCTCGATATTTTTAAGTTGGACAATTATCGGGGTATTACCAAGGATGTTATAGTGTTAAGTTTAGGGGTAATTCCGCTACTATTTCCCTTGTATACATGATGTAATCAAGTGTTGGGAGCATGGGGGTATTACATCGCATATTTAAACATGTCAGTTTATGATGGGTACTCTTGGGGGAATGGTTACGGGATAGGAGTTAGTGAGAAAAACATGAGAAGAGCTGTCCTGGGTGTTTTCGGACACTTGCGGACGAGTCATGTCATCCGCAAACGTGTCAAGCACCATCAAGAGAGCTTAGGACGACTTGGGGACGCGATGTCTCGTCCTAACCTCAATGAATTGTGAAGTTACGGATGACATGCAGATGACACTACAAACAAGACACATCGTTCGCAAATACATTGCACAAGTGGGGAAGAGATGGGACGAGATTCAAGACATGAATTGACCTCCTGAGTACATTGTGTCGTAGTGTCGTGGACGAGGGTCCGAACGATATGGACATGAGGATTAGTGTACACATCATATATGTTCTGTCCTGGACAGTTTCGGACGAGTTGGGACGACTGCGAACGAGTTGAAGTATCGTCCGATTTGAATCTGTCTAATTTTGGACACTTTCGGACGGTAGTACGGACGATAGTGAAGACGCGAATTGGCGTCCGAAACTCACCTGCGGACAGTACGGACAGCATGAGGACGTCATTCCTCATCGTCGAGCATGATTTAACTTGTGAAGATTTAGCCTTACGGACGAATGCGAACGAGACCTAATTTTGAACGAATTTTAAGTTGTTGCTGCCTTGTTTTCGGAGCTCTCTCCAAAACACCAATTGGATTCTCGCCCAGGTCTCCACCATCGGATAGTCATCCAAAACCTTCCTTCCTCAAGTTCTTTCACTCTTGGAGGAGGGATTGCATACTTAGTCTCTTCCAGTGACCTTGACAAGTTGCTCTTTGAGGGAAAAGAGCCAGAAGAGTGAAGGAAAACCCAGTGGAGTGGCTTTTGTTCGAGGAAGTCCGCTAAAGTCACGGAATTCGGGTATAGGGAATCTATGGACCACTTATAAGTTCGTGTCAATCCTGTTCGCCTCATTTGAAATTTGACTCTGAATTTTTAATGGTGTAATCTTCTCTGGAATATGATGAAATTGGTATATTTTTGACATCGTTTGGATATATGCTCTTGATTTTGTGCATGGTTCTCTGAAGCTCGCATAATTTGTTTTGTGGAACTATTTTCGGAGCAAATTTTTGTTTCGTGTATAACTCTCCCTCCATAGAATTTTTAATCGTGAATTTTGGACTGGATCTTCCTCATTGATGATTTTAAAAGCTCTGTGAATTTGAACATTATTCGCTTCCTGCACGGGAAGTTCTATCTTTTTGAGTTGAGGATTCTATTTTGGCACTAGCCATTTGAATACCAATTACAAATTTGTCTCCTTGCACTTGGAAGTGCATCACTTCTCCAATTCTTCTTTTCTCTTGTCGAACAAGGTGAGGAAATGCTAGGCAATATGATGTGCCCCGAGGTCCCGTCACCTGAGCCTGAGCCAAGGGCTCCTTTATTTTCTAAATTTTTTATTCATAAATGAAAAGAGATTTATCACCCATGCTTTTATGCATATGGATAAAGGATGGGGCTTTGGTGCATTATCACACTCGAGTCTTTATTTGCTAGTCCATGATAGTGGAGAAACAAGCATACTAGCCAAAACTACTTGCTCGAGGTATACCCCACCAAACTCTTTGATTACTTGTTTTTTTTTAAATTGGATGGTTAAGAAATATTGTTGTTATTGAGTATGATATTCCATAGCTAGATGATAATGTTGTGGCTACTATTATTGACAACTCTTTGAATTCTGGATTTTTAATTGGAGATGATAACTTCAACGTGCCTAGTGGTTTAATAAAAAATGAGTTGATGGGCCATCTAAATATCTGGAATGAGAATTATGCTAACTCTGTTTTACTGTTATCCCATCATCTTGTTTCTGATTGTGGTGGATCCAATTCCATTGAGTATGCACCCCAAGAAACGAACATGGTGTTAAATTTCTTACTTTCATGGCTCTTTAAAATTGGGTGGATGGGAAATTCCATTGTTGTTGGTGTTGATTTTGAGTTCTGGAAGGAGGGTTTTAATATTGTAGTTGAGGAAAGAAATTCTAAGATTGAAGATTATTTTGATTCAAAGTTACTACCACTACAAGATTTGCATATTGTCTTGTGTGAACTCACCATTCTTCTCCTATCTTTGGCAAGACAGTATGCAAGTTTCTTTATGAAGAAATTGCCTCAAGGTGGAAACAAAACTTTTCCATTTGATACGGGTGGAAGGCATGCAAAGAAGATAATGATGAATACTCACTGGATTTGAGGGCAAATCCTTTTCAACCCCAGGAGTATGATGTGCCCCAAGGTCCCATCACCTGAGCCCGAGCCAATGGCTCCTTTATTTTCTAACTTTTTATTTACTTTGTAGGTTTTTGATCGATTTAGCAAAGAAAAGTTTGTGCATTTTGGCTAGTGTAGGTCATGCAAACATAGGAGAAAATTGTGAGTTGTTCCTTTCCGCCTAGAATCTGACCCTCAGCTGTTCAAGTGCAGTTTTGGCAATCAGGAGGACTTCTTTTCAACTTTGATCCTTCATACCAAATGTACCCAACATCTAGATCTTTCAAACGAGCTATTGAAAGTTATATTTTGTTTTCTTTTGCTATGTCAATGGTCCTTTTTACAGAGTCTAAAATCCCACTCGAGATGATTGATCTTGTGTTAGTCATGTCTAATTTCTTAAGTTAGGGTTACTTTAGTCTTTGGCATTTGTTGTAAGACACTTATGGTTTAAAGCCCTCTTTTTGGAAGGCAAAAATCACTCTTGGCTGAATTGAAAAACAAACTCTTGTGTTTCCTTTAGAGGAGAAACCCGCGGCACCCATCCCCATCGCCACTTCCTCCATAACCCAAACTCGATTTTCTTGAGATCTTCTTGTCCGAGTTGAAAGGGATTCTATCACCTTCAATACTTATCCTTCGTGGTGTTGATTGTGGTGTGGTGATAGAAGAAGATTTCAAACCCATGGAGAGAGCTTCTCTAACCGGTTAAGCCTTTGAAAGTTGCCCCTCTCACTTTTGGAAGATTTGCGAACTCCTTGGTTGTTTCTTGCTATTTCGTGTTAGTCATCAAGGGAACCTGATGTGCCCCAAGTTCCTGTCACTTGAGCCCAAGCCAGGGGATCCTTTATTTTCTAACTTTTTATTTATTTTGTAGGTTTTTGATCAATTCAGCAAAGAAGAGTTGGTGCATTTGGGCTAGTGGAGGTCTTGCAATCTTTGGAGAAAATTTTTGGCTTTCTTTTCTGCTGATAATCTGACCTCCGGTTGTTCAAGTGAATTGTTGACATTCAAAACGATTTCTTTTCAACTTTTGTCCTTCACACCAAATGTAGCCAACATCCAGAACTTTCGAACGCACTATTGAACGTCATATTTGGGTGTCGTTTACTATGTCCAATGGCCCCTTTATAGAGACAAAAACCCAACTCGGATTTATTGTTTTTGTGTTATTATTAAGGGCTGTTTAGTCATTTGCTACTTTAGGGTTATTTTGGTCTTTAAAACTCTTGTAAAGACATTAACGGTTTATATGCCCTTGTTTTGTTGCTGGTAGGCACTTTTGTTGAATTAAAAAAAACCTAGTTGCTTCCTTTTGTAGAGAGAACCCGCGGCACCCCCCCTCCATCGCCAATTCATCCATAGCCCAAACTCGGTTTTCTTGAAAGCTTCTTGGCCGAGTTGGAAGGGTTTCTATCACCTCGAATACTTCTCCTTCATGGTGTTGATTGTGGCGTGGTGATAGAAGAAGTTTTCAAGCCCTTGGAGAGTGCTTCCCTAACCGGTCAAGCCGATTGAAAGTCGCCCCTCTCACTTTGGAGGCCCACGGACTCTAAGGATCTTTTGGTTTTCTTGCAATTTTCTTTAAGTGGTTCTTGATTTCTTGTTCTATTCTGGTTCTACCAGTGGTGTATGGATCGTGGATGTTGAGTATAGTTGAAAGATTATGCTTAAAACGATTTTGTGGAAGATTGAATGCTAGCCAATGAAACTGTCCCAATTTATTCCTTGCTGGATTCTTGCGATTCTGATTGTATTTGGTCATTTTGAGCACGTCCTTTTATTCTCCTTTTTGGCAGGTTTATTCTATAATTAGTCAAGATATTCCCCTCCAAATTTGACGTTATTTGGACGTATGCAAGTGGAGTTCTTTCCTTTTTAATTTCGGAGATCAAATCTGTTAGGGTGAAACCCTAATTTCGTAGCTGTTTTGTTTCTGCCATAACTTGAGTTTCTGAGTGGTTTTTGAGCTGGAATTTTGATATGATGTTTATGAATGTGTTGTTATGGTGACCTCCAAAATACAGCTGTTGTTCACGTCTGGATTGAGAGTTATTTCTGTTTCAAGTTTTCTGGTCAGATTATTACAGATTATTGTAGCCGATTTCTATCAAGTGCTCCTTGTGATTTTTGGAGCACAGCAGAACCATTGTTCTTGCTGCTTAATAATGAAATATTCAGAGTTCCCTGATTCTAGAATGGTAATCTTTACTGAATGGTAAGTGATTATTTTCGTTTGATTGAAGATTGCTTGTTAGCGGCTAAACTGTTGTGGATTATTCTATGCTTGGTTCATCGGATTGGATATATATTCTGGGTTACTTGTTGTTGTCCTCTTGAGCTGATTTTTGGCTGAGTTAATATTTATATTGTTGATCTGCAACCCTCCAAGTTTGACATTAGTTGGTTGTATATAAGTGGAGTTCTATTCATTTGAATTTTGGAGCTCAAATCTGTTCAGATTAATCCCTAATTTTGGGGTTGAGTTGTTTCTCCCATAACTTGCGTTTTCGAGTGGATATTGCACTGAATTTTTGATATGTCGTTCCTGAACGTGTTTGTGTGGTGACCTCTAAAATTCAGCTGAAATTCACGTATGGATTTGAAGTTATTCTTGTTTGAAGTTGATTGGTCAGAATATTGCAGATCATTGTGGTCGTTTTACTATTTATTGTTCCTTGTGATTTTTGGATCACATCACAATATGTCTAGGCCTCCTACATTTGAAACATTGTCCTGACCTTGCCAAGCATGCTCCAACATGTCTTTTGGTACACCATGGACATAGCTCCTTTTCTTATGCCTTCACATTTGGTTCCTCAGCAGCAGCTTCCCTTGGAGGCGTTTTCATTTTCCCTACTACTTCCCATCCTCCAATGACCACTTAATCCCACTAGAATTCAATCCTCCCCTCCTTCCCTTGGTGGTGCTTGCATTTCTTCCACAAAACTTCTCATTGAATTCTCTAAATCCTTTTGCGAACATTTCAATGAAATGGAACTAAGACTCCATATTGTCCATCAACTAGCTAATGACCTCATCCCCCATCTTTGTTCCTCTCTCCATGTTATCCCTTAACAAATCATTCACAAAATAGATAAAGTAATCATATGTCAGTTAAAGTAGCACAAGATATACTTACAGTTAATGAAGTATTTCCACGTAGAAGCTTGTGCTAGTAGACAGTATACAGAATCGGTTTTAAAACCCAAGTGCTCTGATACCAACTGTAGCAACCTGGTTTTTCTTACATTTGAAAATGTGTAAAATTTTAAACTTTTATTTTATAAAAACAGCGGAAGATTTCTCTTTCTTAGATTCATTTAAAGATGAAAACTCAAATCATTTTCTGAAAACATTTTTATGAATGACAGCCAAAGACAAAATAAATAAAAAAAATATTTTAAAACACAATAATTAAACCTTTACAATTTAAAACAATCATTAAAAATTTTCAAAACCTTTTAACCATTTATTTACAAAACCATTTTCCTTAAATCCTCTAGTCTAGCCAGCCACAAGATCTATGCGTGTAAATCATTCATCAACTACTTCGTAACCTATTTTCTCGCAAACCTAAATCAACAAGACTGAAACTAATGATCCTAATGCTCAGTATGTGATATAAAAATAAACAATTCAATGCACATGTCATGCAATTTTTAAAAATGTATGCAGTTTTCTGTTTTTGTATCTGTTTTCTTTACTTTTACTGGTTTATATAACTATGATGAACTATGATAAACAATGATGAACTATGATGAGGTGAACATGTGCCTCACGGTGAACTATAGACCATGATGATGAACACGTGCCATAATGGTGAACCGCAACAGTGAACTTTCATCATGATGATAAATGTGTGGCATCACGATGAACTTTTACCTTTTCTATTTCTGTTTCTCTTTGGGAAGCCGCGCTATAAAGGTGTAATGCCCTGCCAATTTAAAACTATTTTTCTCGTTTTAGAAATACGTCATAAAAGTTTTTGCTTAATTTAATTAACATTTGAAATTCATTTTTAAAAGGAAAGGAAACCTGAGTAAACATTGCGGGATAAAAAAAAAAAGGGAATTAAAACGTAGTTTCCAAACGTTCATAACAAAAGTCCCAAAGTCCCTATTACAATGTTTAAAATAGTCAAAACACTAATAGTAGAAATTACCAAAATACCCCTCACTCAAAATACCTACAACTCCCAAAACACGTGATTTGCACCTAGCAGGTCAAATTGGTTGATAACACGAGGGGTCATCCTGGAATGCCTCCTCATCCATTAATACAAATTCCTCATTATAATCATCAGCTACATTACAAGGAAAACAATGAGCCTAACGCCCAGCAAGAATCAGAATATAAATGTAATGCATATGATGCATGATCACAGAATGCATTATAGAGAAGATCCATATCTCATCTGTTAGTTTGGGGCGATGGGTAAGTCAATTGCTCTCGTGGCTTAACCTATGGTTCCGACGAGGAACCCCGTCAATAGGGGTGTCACCACGAGCCATACCCAGTCGTTTGTTGAAGACGTTGGGGGTTTCAGAACGGGGTAAAGGTGAACCCTAGCTTCCACATAGCTAACTCTCATCTCACCACTCCCTATGTGAGAGTATACTACCGTATGGAAGTGTCAAAGATCACCCGAACCCCCACACGCCTATTTACATATATTAGGATGACAAACATAATATAAACAATTTTCATAAGTCCTAGGATGATGCATGAGTGCCACAAAATAAAACATAGAAGTGATCTACAATAGAATATAACCAATTTAATCACAATTTCACATGGAAGTTCATCTTAAGACACAGAATTTATTTATTTAACTATCCAGGTTCTAAATGAGCATTCAAATCAACCAACACAATTTCAAGTTAATTATTAGGTGGTACGAGCAAGGCAATCCATAACCAGATCCATCTAAAGACAAGGTTCATTTTCATTTATTATCAACTATCCCATTAAGTCGTTGAATATGAGTTAGAATGTTCAGTCTAAAATTCACAGTAATTCAAATTCCAATGTTGGGTCCAACAAAATTCCTAAGCATGGTTTAACTACGTCAAATGCTCTAAAATCACCTAAATCCAAGAACTCAATAGTTAACACTATCTGATATTGACCATAAGTTCAATTAAAGCATAACAACACTTAATATGGACAGCCATACATATCACTTGTAACCAAGATGGTAAAGCATAACAACACTTAATATGGACAGCCATACATATCACTTGCAACCAAGATGGTATTTGCCACTTAAAAAACAGTTCAGATCATAGGCAATTTAAGCAATCATACGTGCACAGTTTAAACAACAACATCACAGTTTCTGTTTCCAGCAATCCAAAGAATTACACTACCAAATCAAGCATTCAAACCCGTAATGTAGGGCCATCCCATGGCCAACAAAATTCCAAATTCTTACCTTAGTTTTCTAGCAGCTTAACCCAGCAAAACAGAAGTTCAATGAGTGTCCACAATTCCTCCAAAACTTTCGATAGTTCCTAATTATAACAACATTAAAGATACATCTTATCTTCACGTCCAATTTGACCAAAACCAGAGCTTCATAATCAAATAAATAAACTCTTACCTTGTCTTAGTTCACGGGTGCACAATAGAGTACCCTTCACACACTATACCTTCCTAAATCCAATACTTAACTCATGCTCACAACACAATGTCACACTTCATTCACACTTGAATTATCACTCACCAACGATCTCACAGCAAGTAACTCTCTCACTCAATACACTTTACAATAGCCAGAGTAGAAAGCATACAGAGGAAACCTTACCTCTTATAGACAGAGGGGAGAGAAAGAGCTAAGTAGCTACAGGGAGTACCTGTAGGATAAACTGACCGTGAATTGCCCCAACCAAGAAGGAGTTGGTCCAACCACTCAATGCTACGTGGAAAGCTCCCATCTTATAGGGAGAGAAGAGACGGGTTGCAGGGGAGGGCAGGAGGAGAGAGAAAGTGCTGTGTAAAATAAGAAATCGGAAGAGAGAGAAGGATTTCTGAAATGGGTTTCGCAGATTTTTCTGACTTTTCGGACAAGACTAGTCGTCCGAATTCATTTAAGGATGATACCAACACGTCCAAAAATGCATACAATTGGGTACATATTCAAATCAACAACGTCCGCGTCTTCAGCGCCAGATTTCGGACGAGAAGGATGCGTCCGAAAACTCATCCAAATTGTACAGATTCAAACCAACAATGTCCGCGCCGTCCGGACCTCGTCCGAAAACCCTCCAACTCACATTTTCCTTAATTTTTAACACTTGGGTAAATTTTCAACATTAACCCTATACTTTCCAATCATAATTTAACGTGTGTCATCACGTAATATGACATGAGATGTATACATATTATCTATTCAATTTTAATACATCGATAAACGGGGAAAAATATATTTTCAGGCTATTGCAAAAGGCCACTCCGACTCACAATACTATTTTACCGTATCTTTCCGTTTAATCCATTTATTATCTATGTCCTTTTAAAATCATGCATGAACACCGTTTTCTTATCGTTTACAAAATCATGATGCATGATGCTCGTGAAGGCAAACATTCTATCATATCGTTATTGTTACCTCTAAACATGCTCATCTATTAAACATATCATTAAAAGAATTTAATTCTAATAAACACCCAGCAAGAAGTAGTACAATTTGTGAAACAAACTCAATATCTGGCTATTCTAATAAAGCAATAAACAACCTTAATATTCTACTAAAGTAGTAACAATTAGCATACATTTTCTTACTCTTGCGATGTAGGTTCCGAAGACCAAAACACATACTGTATCAATTTACTTGGTTCCTTTACCACAATATCCTTCATGATACCTTCAAAATAATAATCTTTGATCATCAATATTGTCTTTCCAATAATCATTTATAGAGTTCTACAAACTATAACACTCAACAGATCCAGCATTAACAATCTGCCAAATAACTAGAGAGCAATTCTGACAACATTATTCTTAATGTCAAGACAATAACCGGTAGTAGGACAATCAACCCTTCGCATCAGAAATTAGGATCAGTCCCTATTTCTCAACTTCATCATTTAACAATATTATAAGTATGTAACGACCTTGTTTTTCATAAGCCTTTTTAAAATATGAGAAAATTTAAAACTTTTATAAAACTACTGAAATCTCTTTTTAAAATAATATCAGAGCGCGAAATCGGATCGTTAAAATATTTTTCGTTAAAACATAGCGGAAGCACTTGTAAAATCTTTTTTGAAAACATCACTGATTTATTAAAACATAGCGGAAGCGTAAATCATTTAAGAAATGAAAGCTAAATAGTTTAATACTGTGTTTGAGAAGTGAAAGCTTAACTATTGATACAATTTAATTACAATCATTTTCTCTTTTACTCTCTTTAGCCTTGCCGGCCACGAGTCTCGCGCGTGCCAATCCTTCAGCCCTGCTTTTTGATCTATGCATTGTCTTCACGTACAAGTGCCTACACCTACACCACAAGTAAATTGTAAGCCCAAAGGCTTAGTAAGGAAAAGAGTTCGTGCGATATGATATGTCTATCTTTAGTCCTTTTTGGAGTGGGTATTGCTCCAAATAAATCTTTTCATTACATTTCGTTCTTTCATTCGTTCATTCATAACTCGTACGTCGAGCGAGAGATTTAAGGACCCGTATGGAATGGTATAGTTTATCGGGCTAACCTCTTAGGTGCATACTAGGTCTCATTCCTGTCAATGTTGGGGTTTTGCCTAGCTGCCAGACGAGACCCGACCACCCATCTGCCACCAACTCCCCATTCATTCTTTCATTCATTTTCTTTAGCATTTTCCTCACTCAGGGATGTGGGTACCACTAGGTGGCACCCTCTAATCGTTTTCGATTAGCATGATGCATGATGCAGTATAACGTAACATCAATAGTATTCGAAGTGCGCATGTAACTAATTGAATAGCAGGAATTAGAAGCATATTTAAGGAAAGTAAATAACAATTGAATAACACATATACTAGAATGTAAACAGCCATAATTGAATAGCGCACACAAGGGCAAGTAATAGCAGTCGAACACCCAATAATTGATTGACAAGTATTAAAAGCAAAGCACGTGAAGGGAACAATTATCGAAGTAATTAAATAGCACAGGACATGCTTGAACGTCTAGATACAACAATAAAAGCAACGTGAAGGAAATAACTATCGAACATGCTAGGACGATAGTAAAATAAATACAACATGATTCACTAGGGTATGACGTCAGTAAATAGACATGGATAACAAGAGAAAGAGACGACGTAGTTCCAATTATTATTCTAGTTCATTTAAACATGCTCAAGAAAGATAAAATTAATATTCTAGTTCTTTATCCTAGTTAGGTTACATGCTCAAGACAGATTACAACATTAAGTTAGTTAGTTATTCTAATTAATTTCACACTCGAGAAGGATTACAATTATTATCCTAATTAGTTATCCTAGTTAACTAACATGTTCGAGAACGATTCCTAATCTAATTACACATGCTCAGGTTTAGTAGATTGTGATTTACAATAAACACAAGGAAGACAAACACGAAGAAAACAATAACATAGGAAGGAAAGATAAACATCCTAATTGAAACTCTTAATTCATTCATACTTAGTTGCTTCATCTTTTAGCTTCTCTCTAATAATTCTCAGATAAAGCAAGGTATCAATTGTAGAAGTTACAGTGGGTGTAATTGCAACGAAAGATAATACACAGGATATTAATGAAGATAAATTGATAACTACTTGAGTTAAACATGAAATGCAAACATGCTAATTACTTGTTAATTACATGTCACACCATATTTACTAACATGCTACAAATTGATTTATCTTGCTAATTAAATGTGCTAACAATTAAACATACTGATTACGTGTTACGAATTATCCTAGTTAATTACCAACTCTTGTTACATGATTTTATTTTGTTATCGCCACTTAGTTGAAATGACATAATAAACATGCTACTTAGTTCTAGTGAAGTTAATTAACATACTTCTTTTATTCTAATAAATTACATGCTCAAGTAAAGGAAAATTAAGTTATCTACCATTATCACCTAAGTTAATTACTATGTTTGAGTCTAGTTAATTATTCTAGTTAACTCTAGTTAAGTTAAGTAGTTAGGTTAATTAATATGCTTAATTAATTGACATGCATCCAAAATTAATCAAGTTAATTATGCTCAAGTGTAGACAATTAATATGCTCAATACTACTCAGTTTACTTGTTTAGGTCAATTAGTTAATTAGGTCAACTATGACGACTGATTTATTGGTTAAACATGCTGCCCAGGGTTGATTACATGCTCAACTAGTTAATATATTGTTATCCTAGTTAATTAACATACTTAATGAAGTGATTTACACTTGTTAATTAAACGACTAGTTAAACAAGTTCGAATTAATTATTAATGACTACTTAATTAATTAAATTAGTTGATTTGTCATACTCACGCCTACTTACTATAGTTAATTAATTGCACTAGTTAATTTAATTCAACGTGCTCAAGATTGTTATACACCACTAGTTAAGCAAACATACCTAACAACAAGTGATTAAACAACTTAGATAAAGAGATTTAACTAACCGCGAGTACTCTAATAAGCACCAAGAATAAAACTAGCATGAGTAAAGGAAATTATAGTCATTCATGCTTATCACATCCTCACATGCTTCTCTTTTCAATTCCTCATTCCCAAATTCATAGTAAACCATTCTACACTTCACAGCAAATCTCACAGAGTATATTTCACAGCACTAAGCACAAGAAATAAAGGAAATACCAGGGAAATAATCAAGACAATCTACGGACCATCAACCAGAAAATATCACAGAGCTAACTAAATCTACAGAGTACTAACAATCTACACTATCAATAAAAGGAAACACAACTCACGCACTATACTTGTGGGTAAGGCCTCCACTGGCCAAGACCCATCCATTTTCTTACCCCTAATGAAGATATCACTCACAGACAGCACTACAGCTCCCAACAGCAGCTCACTCCTTTAGCTCACAACTTCACGAAAAACAACTTCCAACTCCACAGCTCCCAGCTTCACTCACGTACCACTTTCACACTCAACACTCACAACCCTGCTGGAGGACTACACTCATGCAGGCAAGCTCACTCACAGGGAGAGGGCTCTCACATTCTCCAGACCAGAAAATTTCTCTCATAGGAAAAGAAGCTCTAGCAATAAGAGGAAGGCATGGACTGAAATGAGAGAAAGAATGGCTAAATTTGGAAGCCAACCTGGATAGGGGAACAAGAGTACACCTAGGGGTAGAGAGGAGGGCGGCATTAGCGTGGGGGGCATCGCCCGTTTCTCCAGGGTGGGTATTCAATTGCTAAATGACAAGGGAATTCTAATTATTAACCCTAATTAATCATAGGTCTGTGCTATTTCGGACGAGTGCAGACGTTATGGTCTCATCCGAATTTGTCCTTATGTGTAAAGTTCCTTAGACTAAATTGTGTTTACGAACGAGAAATGGCGTCCCCGCCTTGACCGTACCGTCTAAATGTGACATTTAGACGTGATATGGCATCCGAATAATGCATCCGCACGCATCCAAAAGTGTCTAGGAATTGGAGAGATTCAAAGTGGACGAATCCGCCCTCGACCGCACTCGTTCGCGAAGCATCTAAAAGGTTGACTTAGAGATAGGGGCGACTTGGGACGTGAGGCAGCGTCCGTGAGAGTCGTCCCATAGTGTTGGGACAACGTTCCATACATTTGCAGACAAGGAACTTCCTCTGCAAGTCGTCCACCAGCATTCGAAAATACCCAGTCCAGCACTTTAACACATTTTTCTACCTAAAATTTATCCCATAACATCCTACCCATAAAATACACATCATTTTATGACACGTATAAATACGCAATGTAATATCCTACTTTACCCGACATTCAATTACATCACGTATATGGGAAAAATGATATCGGGATATTACATAGTAAATAAAAAGTGATTGTCCTAACATGCTTTCTCATAACTGACTCATAATATAGTAAATAACTCTCTAGAGGACAACAATTTCACTTATCCGAACAACATTCTTCAAAACTTCAATTTATAGAGGGTATGTCTAATATACAGAACCAGAATCCAATAGCTTATCCTAAATAACATGCTCATACAACCTTACAATACACTAATGCTTCACAGTACATGGTTTAACAAAACATAAAAATCCAGTGGCAATATTATATATTCGAACACCGATCTTCCTTTTTCTCATACATTCCCAATTGAATAATATATGCAATCAGTAACACAATAGATAGGAAGCCAAGCCAATCCACAAAGCAT
Organism: Begonia loranthoides; assembly: GCA_022433065.1. Classification (NCBI taxonomy): domain Eukaryota; kingdom Viridiplantae; phylum Streptophyta; class Magnoliopsida; order Cucurbitales; family Begoniaceae; genus Begonia; species Begonia loranthoides. Next base: position 16,166,165 of record CM039485.1, read on the forward strand.
TACCTTCACAATATCAATAAAAGACTAAACCTTATATCCATAGAGCTATACTTACAAATATTCATTAACAGACAATATTCAAATGTATAAGACTAAAATCAAACAATAGTGAACTATATTCTTTATCCTTTTATCTTCTAAAATTTTCACACAAAATCCACTAAATATAGAGAAAGCACAGGGAATACCTGAAGATGCAAATTAACCAGAGAGCAGCTTCTCCTTTCCTTCACAGCTCTCGGCACTTTCTCTTCCCTGTTTCTTCTTCTCATGCTCACTCAATCTCTCAGGACTTTCACTCAAATTCACAAACCATGACCTACTCTCCTTTTCACCTTCTCCTAGCTTCCAGTAATCAAGAAGTCTAGTGTAGTGACCCGGTTTTCATTTACTTTGAAAATGCGTTAAATTTTAAAACTTTTCCTTTTCTAAAATATAATGAGAATTCTTTTTCTAAAAAGTTGGACCATTAAAACCCTTCTTTAAACTTGTTATGAAAATCGTTATAAGCGATAGAAGACTATAGTTATAAAGTCATTTATCAAAACATAGCGGAAGCGTAAGAAATTCACTTAAGGAATATTAAACAAATAATTACGTGTTAATTACAAATTACTTTTCTCTTTTACTTTCCTTAGTATAGCCAGCCATAAGTCTCGCCCGTGCAAATCCTTCATCAACTACTTCTTTAATTGTTCTCTCGTGTGCACCTACACCATTAGCAAACTGTGTGCCCAAGGCCTAGTAAAAAATGAGATATGTAGTATGATCATGCCTCTCCTTAATTCTTTTCGAATGGGTCCGCCCCAAGCCAATCTTTTCTTTACGTATTTTATATAACTCGTACATCGTGCGGGAGATTGGTGGAATCCTATGGAGAGGATAGTCTTAATCGGCTTCTAAGCACCTATGATAGACAGTCTCGCAGTCTTGACAAGAGAAAGGTAACGTTCTTTTCTTCTCATAACTCATGAGATGGTATAAATATTTCTGCCTACCTAGCCAAATCCGCACTACCCTTCCATTCCCCAACTCCCCATTCTTCTTCTTTAATTCTTTTTCCTCACTTAATGCATATGAGTACCAACCCCAATGTGGCACTTTCTACTTGTTTCTATTAATATGATGCATGTCAATGCAATTGCTAACATTACAACTATAAGCCATCCGATCCATTCAACAAGGAAACGATAGAAAAATAGGAAATAATAACGATATAGATATGCTTGGCAATAATAACAAGATAGATATGCAATTTAAAGGAAACAATAATTATAGGCATTCTTGGCAATTTACAGAAAGCGATAATGATAGACATGCTTGACAATTTAAAGGAAACAATAATGAAGGCATGCCTAACAATTCAAAAGATAAAATAACAACATAGGTGTGCATAGCAATTAAAAAGACAATAATGTAAGCATGCTTGGCAATTCTAAAGAAACAATACTAATCTAGGTATGCTCAGCAACTTAGAAGAAACAATAATGATATGGACATGCTTGGCAAGTTAAGAGGAAATAATAACAAAGTAAACATGCTCAATGGTTCAAGGAAGAGCATTAACAATGTAAAAGTGCTTAGAAATTTAAAGGAAACTAAAGGAAACGAAACACTATGTTAATAACCTAAACAGGCTCAGAGATTAAAGTACAACGTGCGAACAACATAAATGATATGCTAACGTCCTAAACATGCTTAGGGATTAATCTAATAACGCACGAATAGCATAGGCATAACAAGTAAAACAACATAGTAGGAGCACAAATAAACATTCAAAGACTCTACTAATGGTGTAAGGCCTCTATAGGCCAAAGACTCTACTAAATTTCTGACCTTAATTCTTTATCGCGTTTGGCACTTAAAAGTTATCCTTCTTCTCTTTTCAACAACTTCATAATCAGAACTTCTATCATTAATAATTATGATCTATAACTTTCATTTCTTTTTCGTATTCTAACTTATACAATAGTTCTAAGAACTTCTTTGACACCTAAACGGAACCTATCGCTTAACAATTCTAACATGCTTATCATATCAACTTTGTCATACTCTCTACCTATCTTTACTCACTTATCACCATACTTTGTCCAAGACAAGAGAGGCATTAACCTTAATCATCAATGGATGCATTAATTTATTTATTTATCAGACAATAAGACTGAAATCAACGTTTCATGCTTCACATAGATCAATAAAGATAGTGGCTGTATCCAAACAATTGGTCTATGTTATCCATTATGAAGAGTTTATCGAATCTGAATCCATCAATAGAGCACCAATTTATTATCTTCTACGTACAATAGATTAGCCATAAATATTATCCATATATGCTTCAGACTATCAACTAATAGAGAAGAATTGGGTTACCTAAAGGAAGAACCAAGACGAACTAGGACATCCGAGGGCAGGAGCTGAATCCTAAGGCACGATTGTTCACTCCACAAGATACCCACTTCACTCCACTTAGCTCACGCAGGACCCTCTCGCCAGAGAACTCACATTGCAGAGAATGATTTGGCTAGACAATTTAATAGACAAACCATACCTAGAAACGAAGTTAATACACCAAACGACAAGGGAGAGATGGCTTCGACGTGGAGGAGGCATTGTCCAGGCATGGGATGTCGCCCTCCATTATCGAATAAGTGGGGTTTAAATGACAAAACGACAAGGAAGTCTATTATTTAAACCCTATATTTTCATAAATCTGGGACTTTTTGGATGAGGTGGTGCGTCCTTGCCTCGTACGTGTTTGTTTGAATTCTCTGTTTCCCAAGCAGATTTGCATTTTCAGATGAAGGAAGTAGCCTTGCCTTCGTCTGCGTGCATCCAAGACTATCCAAAAATTGAACAAATTCAAACCTTCATCATCCGCGCTCATCCTAGCTCATTTGAATTCTCGCGTTGAAGGACAAATTGGGACGTGAAGCATCGTTCTACATTGTCCCAAAATGAAGGGATGATGTGCAATGCGTTTTCAAATGCATCTCCTAGTTCTCGTGCATCCGAAAACCCAAAAACACATGTTTAGTCACTGCGTCTGAATTCTCATGTTTACCCCTTTTTCATCAAAATTTCATACTTTAAATACTCCATAATATTTACCCCATATATACATGGCATAAAATAACATGTACCATCATACAACGTAACATACAAATTATTCCACCCATTAACTTCATAACATACATGGGAAAATATTGTTGGGGTGTTATATCCAGAGTGCTTCCACACATCTCTCTCTCACTCTTCCCTTTCAATTCTGCCTCTACAATTCTCAAGTCTAGAGTGTTACCTCATCTTCGGCCATCACTTTATAGACAGAATGGATTCATAGGGAGCAGAAGCTGATTGACACTCATCCATCCCAAAGAAGGAGGTCAAATTCGACGTCGCCACATAATTATGTTATTGCCTCGGGAAGCCTGAGGCAATCGAGTATTTCATAAAATAGCAGCGAGAAGAAAGCAGATTTTTGTTTCTGCCTTCTTCGCCCAAATGCCGCCGTTACTCCATCTTTACTGCCCTTTAGCCGCTTCATTGTAAGCTAAGGAAATGATTTATTCACGCTTCCGCAAAGTTTTGATAAACCTGCTATGTTTTAGATAAAAAGGTTTGGTGACGCTTCTGCAATGATTTCATAATGGTTTTAACGAAAGGTTAGTAGCGGTCTGGTTTATGTCGCACTCTGATCTGATTTGTTTTAAAAGAGATTTCAACAGTTTTATAAAAGTTTAAATTTTCACACATTTTAAAGGATTTACTAAAAGCCAGGTCGTTACACCATTTCCTTCTTTGTTCCAAACTATGTCGTCCCACATAATACTAACGTCGTCTTTTATTCGTTCATTTTGGACGTCCCACTTTCAATTAGGGGCATCCCTCGCTTCCTAAAATGACAATGTTCCCTTTTTATTCCAAACGTCTGTCCAAATAAAGGGCATCCATTTCCCCATAACGGAAGTCCATCTCTTTCAAACAATGTCGTTCTCATTATTACGCTAAACACTCACCTTCAACAAGGGACGCCAGTTTCCCCTCCAAATGACGTTGCTTCCTCTTCATCCCTAGCGTCCATTCCTATAAGACATAAAGGATGTACATCTCACTCAAGAGACATCCTCCTTCCCTATTTTCTTACTTTATTTATTCCTTCATTCCCTTATCTCCTCAATTTATTAATTCCTCCAATATATATATATATATATATATATATATATATATATATATATATATATATATANTATATATATATATATATATATATATATATATATATATATATATATATATATGTATGTATGTATACTAATACCACTATGTTCCCACTTATCCTTAAATGTCCACAACTTCATCATTCTCAATGACATAAACAAATTTCACTATGATCAACACCTTAATCATTCAATAATCACCACTTAAACCTTATGCTTTGTATTATAAAGATTTGGGTATTACATATGATCAGGGTGTTTATGTTTTAGGTTGTGTCATCACTAACGTGTTTGCTTACAACCCTTGTGAGGGACTAGATATTTGGATTGCACTCACAATATCTTTCTCTAGGCTCATGAGGCATTTTCATCTGTGAATTGCAACCTTTCTATGTGTTTGTATAAAAGGGGTACTTGTATGACCCTAATTTTTCATGGATCTTTGATTTGTTTGATTAAAAATGGAGACTTATTTTTTTATAGCTAGCTAGGTATCCAGTAATGTTTTGATGATTGTCTCATCAGTGACCCATGGAGCCTATTTTTATGACAAAACGTGTTTTGAAAATGATTTTAAAGTCATGCACGATTATGGTAACGAGTACAGACATGGTCATAAACTTGAGTACAACATTTATTTGATCATGGTTTTGATGAAAAAAAAGATAAAAATCAATTTTACATGCACATTGCATTTAATATAAGTTCTGTACTGAGTTAGTCACTCATTCTAAAGACCCCTCCATCTCAGGTTTGATGTGGTGGTCAGGTGTGGTGTCTAAGGTGCAGTTGCTTCGTGTTTGTTTCCATTGTGGTTTTTTTTTTTGTTGCCTGGTGAGGATTTAGTTCCTTGTTTTAGATTTTCGTTTAGTGTTATTTGGTTTCATTTCCTAGTCAATTTTTTTCTTTTGTTGTTATTATGCTATATTTGAGTTTTGTTGACGACTCTGTGGATCCTATCCCATTGATTATAGGCTTTTTGCTTAATTTTATGTTAAGACTTTTGCTAACTTCCTAACCTTGGGCTGAGCGATCATCTCCTCTCCAATGATCGGGTTGTTTCGCCCACCTCTAGGTCGTGATAGCTCTAATTTATGAAAAGTTCCTCTCCTTTTATCTTTAGGCTCCCATTCTCTTTCTCTATTATTCTCTCCTCAAATTTCTGTCAATTAGTTTCTTCCTTCTCTAGCATAAATTATTCAAATATTTTATCTTTCTTCCAGATACATATTCAGATTTTGAATCAGCCCCTTATCTTCATAATTTTAGCAACTTAATCATCTTTATTTGCTTCAAAAATTCCTTTTTCTCTCTTCCTTTGAATCTTTAATTTGATGAATAATTTCAATTTCTTTTTTGTGATCCATCACCATTTTATTTCCTATAATTTAGTGACTCTGCATTAAATATTAATTTCCATCAAATTTTGTCATGATAATATCATCGAAGAGATCATTTTTATGTAAAAATGTAATGTGACAATGTGTTGTGACATTCTATGACAAAAATATATTTTTTTATTAATTACATCACTGATTTAAAATAGTATTCATATCAATTATACTTGTAAAATAACTCTTTTTCAAGTGTTATCATATTAGAAATGAAGAAATAAAAAGATTAAAGAGGTAAGAATCTCTAATATAAGATTTAATTAAACTATGTTGAATATGACATAGTTTAGGTTAACAAAGTTATGTTATAAGATTATGTGATGAATTATTGAGTTGCATGTTGATATTTAATACTGATGTTGGTATGATTTGGAATAATATGGTTGAAGAAAGAATGGTATTTATGTGGATTATGAGTAAGAATTTATAAACTATTTTTTCTTTAAACTACGTTATAGTTTGTTAGCGAAAGAAGAAAATTATGTTTGGAAGAAAATTGTTATAAGTTGGTTTTCATATAAAGAACTTGAAAGAATAATAGATTAAGTTACTCAATTTGGTTAGAATTGTGATTAAATGAAAGAGGATATTATATAAGTTGAAAACGTTGAATTATTGGATTATGTATTAGTCACCACAAAGGTATGAGTGAATTGCATAAATTATGAAATTAAATAATTATATCTAAAGTTATTCTTGATTATTAATATTAAAATTAAGATGTGGATGGTGATTAATAAAGTATATCACATATTGTTAGTTGGGAAATTATTAATGAAATGTATTGTTTGATTTGGTTTAAATAGAGTAAAGGGAAATAAACATATCAATCATTGTATTATGGGATTAATGACAAGTCAACCATTAAATAATTTTTGCAAACAACTCAAACACTGAACTATGAAAAATGGACGGAGTAAACACTGCAACTACTAAAAATTGATGGAGTAAACACTGCGGTTACATTTTTTGTTAAATAGTGTTGATGTTCCTTTATGAAACGTTGTTTTTCCTTTACGGAGCATTGTCTTTCTTCTGCGTAATGTTAGCTTTCTGCAGCAAAACGTTCTCCTTCCACTACGGAAAGTGAGTTCTTGAAATTGAACTCAAGAAATCCGTCTTTCCACAGAGGAATGTCATTTATCCACAGAGAAAATACGTCTTTCCACAGAGAAAAGTCAACTTTACTCTGTAGAAAGAAAACTTTCCGCAAAGGAAAGACAACTTTCCACTACAAGAAGACAACGTTTTCGTAGAGGAAAGACTATTCTCGGCGTTGGAAAGACAACATTTCGTAGAGGAAAGTTGCCTTTCTGTAGAGGAAAGTCTGCAGATAAAAAAAAAATTCATGATCTTCTTCTTAGAAAAGCACAGACAACACAGAAAAACTGCAATTCTGCTATAGACAATAAAACAATTCTAAACCATCGAAAATCTAAAACATTAACATTCTTTTACAAAATTTTCTAAATTATAAAACTAAAAAAAATTAAAATCAACTTATATACTATTTTTTTCAAATCCATTCTTCATGAATATTAACTCTTTTCCACTGAAAGTCTTTAAAATCATGAGTTCTTTGCATTTTTTCCATGGGTAATTGCTCTTTTCCACTATGAGTTCTCAGAAAGTTAATGACGATATTTTCTCCGCTCATTTCTCATAGTTTAGTGTTTAAGTTGTTAGAAAAAATATTTTAGTGGTTGATTTGTCATTGATCCCATAGTATAATAGGTGATTTGTTAATTTTCTTAAAGTAAAAAAGTCTATTTGGAGGATTATATATTGTGAGTATGATACTAGAGTGGTTTTGGTAAAGGTTTGGCATGAAAAATATATTGGAAAATTATTTTTATGTTTTAATCTACTTGATTAACCACAACATAAATACTTTGAGAATGGTTTGGGACATAAATAGAATATGTCTAGATTGATGTATGATACCAATTCATGTATTAATTGTGCTTGTTAAATAACAAGATTACATGACCCAGTAGGATATTGTTTACTTTCGGTCGAAGTCCTCATAGTTTTGTTCTTAGAGTTAGTCCAAAATGCATTGTACTAGGTAGAGAGAAAAATTTTAGTTATAAATCATGCATTTTCTACTCTCCCAAGTGATGTGGGATTGTGCACTCATATTGATATGGGTCGGACCCTCACTTGGATCATCCTTGCCTTCACAAGCGGGTTGCCACAATCTTCACCCCTTAAGGGCCTGACGTCCTCGTCGACCACACTTCTGATTGTACTTTGGTTTTGATACCACTTGTAAAATTCTTAGTCCTCCTAGTACAATATTGTATGCTTTGGGTCGAAGCCTGCATTGTTTTTTTCTTGGGGTAAGCCCAAAAGGCATTGTACTAGGTAGGGAGAAGAACCTTACTTATAAACCATGCATTTTCCACTTTCATAAGCGATGTGGAATTGTGCACCCCCACTTATACAGGTCGGTCCCTCACTTAGATCATCCTTACCTTCAGAAGGTGGACTGCCACACATACCACATATATTATTGGTATGTATTATATGCATTCAATGCGTGCATAAAATGAATGCTCAAATCATGGATCATTAAATTATGTATATGTACAAAAGGTAACATGGGAGATATGATTGGTCATATTCGAACCCAATATATCTCACCGACTACATATTGTGTGATGTATGTAAGTGGGAAATAGAAGGGGAGTGACTACATGTCCCCTGTGGGTTGTAAATCCTTAACCCTCTAGAGGTATATCTCGGTATGTACGGACTTATTAGGAAAAATAGCCAGTATGGTATGATTACATAGTTGTGTGTGACTTTACATACAATGTATTACGATAATGTATATTGGTGTTCATAAAATATGTTAATATGGTACTTGCTAATAATGACACTATTCAAATAATATGATTCATGGGCATGAATCAATTATTTTATCATAGCATGAATTGTGTATGTGATGTATGCATTTCATATACATTACATATCTTTTGAGTATAAGGTGGAAAGTTTGATGACATGGTGAGTTATATGTAAAATTGGGATATGGTAGCTCATAGACAATGATTTTTAATATCATGTGTCTGGATATATATATATATATATATATATATATATATATATATATATATATATATATATATATATTATAGTTCATTCATATAGAGGATCATGTTAAACATAATTTGGGATTAGACGTCAATTAGAAGTGTCTATATAATTTGATAAAATATAACTATGAAATGAGAGAAGAAAAGATATATAATTTACATACTTTACATAATCATGTAAGAGTTAAAAATAAAGTACATGGAGTAAATTACTCATAAAGTATTCGTGTGCTTGAAAAGAAAGTGCACATGAGACTTAAGTAAAGGTAGGTTATGATTACTTAAATCATATGATTAACCATTTACATATATGCATTAGACACTTCTTTCATAAGAGGTGAAACACATAATTAGACCTTAATAAGAAATATCTAGAGTATTGAGTAACACATAAAAACATAAGATATGTGATCATGACTGTTGAGAAAAGTTGAAAGTCGAAGTTAAGGTTTTGAAGACTAATTATATAGGGCGTTAGTGCATGATTAGGTATTATATATATTTAGTTTACTTCATTCTTAAATTAGTATTCTTACTTGGCTTACAAAATTCATTGTATTGTTCCTCCAATTTTTCAAGAATAGCTAGCAGCAACTCAAGTGCAAAAAGATAAAGCTTAGCTCCATTGATGAGCTCTCACAGCTTAGGCCAAAATAGTATTTTGGTTTTTTCTTTTCTTGTTTTCTAGCTGAGTATGATCAATATATGTAAATAATTTTGGATAAAGTTTTGTATATAGTAAGACCTGTGAATTATCTATGGGTTGAATTTTTATTTTATGTGACTCAATTATGTAAATGTAATTAATGATTCTAAATTTTCACTAATTGTAAACTCTCCGAATGAAGAATCTTCATTACTATCTTGATTTTCAAGAGGGTCATGATTGGGGGAGTCCTATAATAGAGATAGAAGTCAAGTCGATAACCCATACAATGGGACTAAAGTGGCCCATCTTGGGGTGTCAAAGGCCGAAAACTTCTCTCAATCCCCTATCTCCCAAACTTTGGAAACAATGGCTCCAATCATCTTGGGCTCAGCCCGTGTCTATGTTGATGCCCTAGTGTTTCCTCTTCGAACGCCTCAACACTGCATGTTTCCAAAAACCGTGCATTCTACAAATTGATCCAGTGATGCCACTTTGTGTTCTTCACTACCATGGCGTAGCCTGAAATTTCAAGGACTCCGCAATGCACCATTGCACAAATAGTGGACCTCTCCCGGGATTATCATAAATTTCTGGGTTCCTTCCATTTTTTAACATCGAACGATATTAATACCCATAAATCTTCTATTTTTATCAATCAATTTCAACTTTTGAAGTAAATAGTTGACCCTGCTTCGATTTAATGAAAGAGTGCAGGAAGAGCACTCTCCTGGTACCAAAACCACTGTTGATGGAGTAAATACGGCTTCCCAGTTTCCAGACAATACCATTAGTTTCATTAAGCAATGCCAATACCATTTGATTCTCCCCTTCAACTTTGGATCTCTCACTTGAAATTACATTTGTCTCAACAAAAAATAATTATTATTGATTATAAACAATAAAAATAAATCAAGATTACTAATAAATAAACTAACCCAAATGCAACCTCAAAAGAATATAATATTAGGCTTAAAAGTACGATCTTGGGTATTTTTCCTTGTCTGAATCATTTATGGCTTTTCTTGTTCAAAGTAGATGCAGCTGTATGTATTTAATTTTTGTTGCTTGAGTTGGGAAAGCTCAATTCTCTTACTTTATGTCTATCATCGCCTGCGCGCATTGGGGTTCGTGTGGGTGCTCACGCTCTTTTTACTGTTTGATTCAAGCCTGACTTTATGTTTGCGTTAATTACTAGCAACAAATGAATTAGTTATAAACACGATCTATTAGAATTGCCCTTACTTTTTTTCTTATTTTGCTAGTTGTAGTCTTTACATTTAAGATCTCTGCAAAGACAGAAATCAAGAACATCAACAAAATTCTTATCAAGTCAAGAACTCAAATAACTAGACTAAAGCAACATAGCATTCTCAATTATCACACTTTCATGATTATTGTTCATGTGGGTGTTCATCAAAACCAAGCAAGTTGCTAGAGTCGATCCGATTTGCAATTCTAGAAGTGTTGTATGGATCTTCTAATGTCTGGTTGAGTCACACCTATACACTTTCTAAACATTTCTTTCTATTGCTGTATGCTTACAGCTCTTCATCAAAACATTTTCGAATCAGACGGCTCAGGATGCATCTCTGGATTTTATTGGATGTTGGGATGATCCATTGGTTAGTTATGTGGGACCACTTGTCGTTTTGGCCTCTGTACTAGGTGCAAGCGTCACGTGTCGACGCATCGTTCCTGTTTAATGCCGGAGATCTTGAGCTCTGCAGGCTCGCGAAGGCACATCTTTTGGCTTTTAGGCAGAAGATACTCACACAGAGGAGGAGGGAATGTAGGAGAAATGACGGGGGCTGGATCCTTCTTCACCAGGCTTCTTGAATCTGCGATGAATATATGAGCTTAAAATCCATCCCTCTTGTTCGAAGAAGATGGCGGAAAGACATAATGCGGTTTCTCAGCAGCAGTATCCTGCATTTCTTCTGGACACTCTGTATTGCTCCGAAGAGAAATTAGAAGGCGGAGATGGAGGTAAAGAAGCAGAAAACATGGTCGATTATGGGTATAAGATTCAGACCCCTCTTACTCTTTTAGAGCAGGATTGTTTGTGGGCTGATGATGAGCTCGTCTCTTTACTCTCGAAGGAGCTGCCCAATGAACTCCATAATTCCTTGCTGACCAACCCACCTTTGGTTGCGGCTCGGAGAGAGGCCGTGGAGTGGATGCTGAAGGTCAATGCGCGGTTCTCCTTCTCAGCCCTCACTGCAGTTCTCGCCGTTGATTATTTCGACAGATTTATGTCCAAATTCTACCAGCTGAGGGAGAGGCCATGGATGACCCAGCTTGTTGCTGTGGCTTGTATCTCTCTGGCTGCGAAGGTAGAAGAGACTCAAGTTCCTCTTCTACTAGACCTGCAAGTAAGTTTATTGAATATAAAGACCTTTTTATGATTTGCTTCTCCATTCTTCCTTTCTTTACTGATGGAACCTTTCTGGGTATTTGTAGGCGGAGGGGAGCAGGTTTGTGTTCGAAGCCAAGACGATTAAGAGAATGGAGATTCTCGTGCTCTCCACACTTCAATGGCGGATGAATCCTGTAACCCCACCTTCATTTTTGGATTATTTTACGAGAAGACTTGGGTTGAAAGCCTATCTTTGTTGCGAATTTCTCAGGAGATGCGAGCGAACTCTTATCTCTGCCATTTTAGGTTAGATTTCAGAATTATCTCCATAATCCATTGCCAAATCAATTTATTTTTTCTTACAGTTCTTCATTTTTACTTGTTTATTGTTTACCATTTTCAGATTCAAGGCTTACGTCTTATCTTCCATCTGTTATAGCCACTGCTACAATGCTTTACGTTGTCAATTGTATTGAACCATGTGTTGGGCTGCAATTTCAAAAACAGCTTCTGGGTATTGTTGGAGTCGATAAGGTTCTTCCGTTTTCCTTCTCACATTGTAATTGAACTCAAATCTTTCCAATCCATAAGCTCAGATGCATATAAAGATGAGTTTATTTTGGCAACTGATTTGTTCAAATCCCAAACAGGACAAGGTAGATAGTTGTTATACTCTTCTTTTGGAAGCATTCGAGGGAGATGAAGAAAAATCGAACAAACGCAAATTCCGATCATATCCAGGCAGTCCCAATGGAGTAATGGATTTATCTCTCAGGTCCGATTATTCAAGCGATTCATGGTCTGTACCATGCTCTGTTTCATCCTCACCAGAGCCTTTGTCCAAGAAACTCAGGCCCCAGGACCCAACGCCCAATACGAATTTTCTCAGCATTCCACGCTAGTCCCTTGTTTTTGTTTAAGTCGAGCGGGCCGCTATGGACTCATAAATATTTTTAGTAAGTTACTTTCATTATCATCTTTGCCAGTTAAATTGCCTGCCATCTTTGCACTTTTATTCCCATCATAGTAGAGTTATTTTGCTGGAATTATGAGTGTGGAAAACTGGTGCAGAGATGGGTGGGGCACTCTATCCGGGAATTTGAAATTGAAAGTTATAAATTACAATTGTTAGATTATTTAATTATAATTTATGTAAATGTGGTCCATGTTAATTAATGTCACATTGACTTAATATTAAAGAGCTTAATGTGATGGTTGTTAAGCATTAAATACATTAAGTTAATTGAGTTTTAATTCCCTCACCTTAACCTTATTAAATGTGTATAACGTATAGTTGAAGAGACGTGAATGAATAGACACGATTGAAAGGGCATGTATGGAAAGTTGCCTTTTGTACGGGTGTCTTCTTTCAATCACATAGAGGGAGAATTAAAGAATTCATTCGGACTAACGAACGAGCTCTCTCCCTACCGAAATTACTCTCAACAAATCAAGGTTTTTACACTTCGTTTCCGGATCATCGAAGAGACGTGTTAAAGAAAGGTTTTAAGGCGATAAACGGAACTCAACATCGTCATCAAAAGCCTTATATATCATGGACCAAGGTTGGTAGATTTAGTTTAATAATTGATGGTTAAATCATTTACGTTGTATGAGATTTAAAGTATTGCAAGTATGTAAAGTAAATAAAAAATGGGATTAAAGTAGAAAAGGTGAATGAAAATATGCTTACAATTGGTATCAGAGCATAGGTTAAATATACAATTTGATTTACCATGAAAATGAGTAATATGCATGAGAAATGATAGTTTATATTTCGTAATATCATGCATGTATGGATGTATAGATGAAATCAAGAATAGGATGATAGAAATTATTGATTTCTGTTGAATTTTATCGAACTGTTCGTCGTTCGGACGATGGGTATCGTGATGCGGTCGACCTGAAGTGTGGTTGGACGCTAGATTCATGTTAAAAATGCATATGCGGACGCATATGTGAAAGGGTGCGGACGACGCGGACGCATGTAAGTATCGTCCGCATTGAATCTGTAAAATGATTCACGAGGACGATACAATGCGGACGCCGCGAACGCTAAAATTTGCGTCCGATATGAATCTGTAAAGAATTCATCCAGACGAGGACGATATGATGCGGACTGTACGGACGAGTTAAGACATGTGTCAGGTATGAATCTGTAATTTTGATTCACCCGGACGCATCACACGGACGGTAAAGTTAGCATCCGCTATAGGTATTTTCGGACGACAGTAAGAGTTTGCGGACGCCATTTAACGTCCGCAATAGTCGTCCGCAACGCCTAATTATACAGTTCAATTAAAGAAATTGAGTAAATGAATGTTTATACAATTAATATATTGTTGTATAGAAGCTATGTAGTCACCAAAGTGACCTAGTTTGAAAGGATCAATATTAAATTGTGTAATTTATTCATTTAATAATTATGATATTATTGAAATGTGTTTATAAGTTATAAACTATTAGGTCACCCAAAGGTGGACCATTGTTTATAACTGATAACATTAAAGTGACGTATTTACATAGTTAATTGATGTGTTTAAACATCCAAAGATGTTAAACATATTGTGTTAAATATGTTTATAAGTTAATTAAAGATTATAATATCATGAATTGTATATTTCTTTAAGTATTACCCAAAGGTAAACTTAATGAAATTTTATATGCTTTACTTGGGATCTGGTTAGGATAGATTATTCAATGTATTGATATGAGCATGTATTGTTATTGTTTGCAGCTACTATGAATTTGTTTGCATCAGGTAATTCATCTTTTAAGTTCAATGGTCTTAACTATGCTGACTGGTCCGAACAAATCAAGTTTCAACTGGGTGTATTGGATTTGGACCTGACACTAGTTAATGATAGACCACCAGCTATTACTGAGACCACTTCGGAAGCTGACAAGTCTTATTATGAGGCTTGGGAGCGGTCTAATAGGCAGTGTTTGGGCTTAATGAGGATGACGATGGCTGAAAATGTTAAGCCATCGATGCCGAAAGTAAATGATGCAAAGGACTTCATGTTAAAGATTAAGGCATACTCCCAATCAGACATTACTGACAAGTCTGTTGTGGGAAGCTTAATGAGTGAGTTGACGACAAAAAAAATTTGATTGGTCTCAACCCATTCATGACCACGTAACAAGCATGGCCAATTTGGTTGCAAAGCTTAAGACGTTGGGTATGGACGTGAATGAATCATTCTTGGTTCAATTCATTATCAACTCACTTCCAGTTGAGTTTGGCCAGTTCCAGGTGAACTATAACACCATCAAGGAAAAATGGAACTTTCAAGAAATTAAGGCCATGCTCGTTCAAGAGGAAGGGAGGTTGAAGAAAATAAAGTCCCATATCGTCAACTTAGCTATGCAGAAGGATGCCAAAAGTAGCACATCAAAGGCATCGAGTAAAAAAAACAAGAAGAAGGGAAATGACCAATTAAAGATTAATGATGGTCAGATCCGTAAGGAAATCAAATGCTTCTTCTGCAACAAAGCCGGACATGTAAAGAAAGATTGTCCTAAAAGAAAGGCTTGGTTCGAAAAGAAAGGTACACTATTTGTTTCAGTATGTTTTGAATCAAATATTATAGAAGTACCTAATAATACTTGGTGGTTAGATTCTGGTGCTACTACTCATGTTTCTCATGTTACACAGGGATTTCTTTCGATCCATCCCATAAACGGAGCTGAAAAGTTCCTGTATATGGGGAACAGAATGAAGGCACGCATTGAAGGAATTGGAACGTATAGACTGATCCTGCATACCGGATACCACCTGGATCTAGAAGAGTGTCTTTATGTTCTTGAGTGTGCTAGGAATTTGATTTCTGTTGCAAAGCTAGATTGTAAAGGATTTAATGTTAAGATTGGTGATGGTTTGTTTACTTTGTACAAACACAAATACTATTATGGTTGTGGTATTATGAAAGATAATTTGTACTCTTTCAATCTTGATATTAAATTTATGAATTCTCTGTTTAATGTGGATCATATGATTGGTTTAAAACGCGGTGCAACGAATGAAAGTTCGGCTTTCTTATGGCATAAACGTCTAGTTCACATTTCTAAAGAAAGGTTAATGAGGTTAATGAAAAATGACATTTTACCTCAATTAGATTTTGATGACTGGGACGTGTGTATAGATTGCATTAAAGGAAAGCAAACTAAACACACATCAAAGTATCCTGCCACAAGAAGCAAAGAACTTTTAGAAATAATACATACCGACATTTGTGGTCCATTCGACATTCCTTCTTAGAATGGAGAAAAGTATTTTATCACCTTTATAGATGATTTCTCACGTTATAGTTATATATATCTACTGCATGAAAAATCTCAAGCGATGAACGTTATAGAAGTGTTCATCAATGAGGTGGAAAGGCAGCTAGATAGAAAAGTAAAAGTAGTGAGATCGAATAGAGGTGGTGAATACTATGGAAAATTCGATGAAAGTGGACAAAACAAAGGTCCATATGCAAGGTTTCTCGAAAGTCGAGGCATTTGTGCACAATACACAATGTCGGGTACTCCACAACAAAATGGTGTAGCTGAAAGGCAGAATCGTACTCTTATCGAAATGGTAAGAAGTATGATTAATAATAGTAATGTACCTATATCGTTGTGGATGCACGGTTTAAAAACCGCTGCATATATGCTGATTAGGGTTCCTAGTAAGGCAGTTCCTAAGACTCCTTATGAACTGTGGACAGGAAGGAAACCTAGTATGAGACATCTACACATTTGGGGATGTCTAGCAGAAGTTAGGATCTATAACCCACATGAAAAGAAGCTCGATGCAAGAACCATTAGTGGTTTCTTCATCGGTTATCCGGAAAAGTCAAAGGGGTACATTTTCTATTGTCTAAAGCATAGTACAAGGATTGTAGAATCTGGAAATGCTCGATTCATTGAGAATGGCATGTTCAGTGGGAGTGATGATTCACGAAATGTGAATATCCAATAGAATCGGGTGACAGAAACGACACCCAATGATTCTCATCAAGTTGTTGTACCATATGTTGTATCACAGTCTAAAAACATACCGGAACAACAAATGGATATTCAACCCACGCAAGGTGAACGAGCTAATGATGAGCATGTTAACGTTGATCAAGTCATAAGTGATCAACCACAAGCAACAGAATTGCGAAGGTCTGTAAGGGAGAGACGACCAGCAATTTCTGATGACTATGTGGTTTATTCACTAGAAGAAGAATGTGACTTGAGCATCGATAAGGATCTTCAATCATTCAATAAAGCCATGGAATGTAATGATTCTGAAAAATGGTTTAATGCTATGAAGGAAGAGTTGAAATCTATGGATGACAACAAAGTTTGGGAACTTGTAGAGTTACCTGAAGGAAACAAATGTGTTGGTTGTAAATGGATTTACAAAACCAAACGCGATTCGAAAGGTAACATTGAAAGGTATAAGGCCAGACTTGTCACCAAAGGTTACACTCAGAAAGATGGCATTGACTATAAAGAGAATTTCTCTCCGGTTTCAAAAAAAGACTCTTTAAGGATAATTATGGCTTTGGTGGCTCATTATGATTTAGAGCTTCACCAAATGGACGTAAAGACCGCTTTTCTTAATGGTGACTTAGAGGAAGAGGTTTATATGGATCAACCTTTAGGATTTTCCTTACCAGGAAATGAAAAGATGGTATGTAAGCTGAATAAGTCAATCTATGGATTGAAACAAGCCTCCCGACAATGGTACATTAAGTTTAATGATACCATATTGTCATACGTTTTTATAGAGAACACCGTTGATCGGTGTATCTATATGAAGGTCAGTGGGAGTCAGTTTTGTATCCTAGTATTATACGTTGACGATATTCTGCTTGTTGCAAACAATAAAGGGATATTACGTGATGTCAAAGATTTTCTCTCAAAGAATTTCGAAATGAAAGATATGGGTGAGGCATCCTATGTTATTGGAATAGAAATATTCCGTGATAGAAAGGAAGGATTACTGAGATTGTCTCAGAAAGGTTATATCGAGAAAATTCTTGAGAGATTTAGAATGGATAAGTGTTTCGCTGGTGTTGCTCCAATTCAGAAAGGGGACAAATTCAGTTTGATGCAATGTCCGAAAAATGATTTGGAACGTAAGAAAATGGGACTTGTTCCATATGCATCAACAGTAGGAAGCTTGATGTATGCCCAGACATGTACACGGCCAGATATAAGTTTTACAGTAAGGATGTTGGGTCGTTACCAAAGTAATCCAGGATTGGATCATTGGAAAGCTGCAAAGAAAGTACTCAGGTACTTGCAAGGAACAAAGGACTTCATGCTCATGTATAGAAAATCGAGTCAACTCGAAGTCATTGGATACTCAGATTCTGATTACGCCGGTTGTGTAGACTCGAGGAAATCTACATTTGGCTATGTGTTCCTGTTAGCTGGAGGAGCCGTATCATGGAAAAGTGGAAAGCAATCTACGATTGCCACTTCCACTATGGAAGCTGAATTTGTAGCTTGTTTTGAAGCTACAATTCAAGCATTGTGGCTGCGGAACTTTATTCAGGGTCTTAGTATGGTCGAAAGTATAGAGAGACCGCTGAAATTGTATTGTGATAACTCCGCAGCTGTATTCTTCTCAAAGAATGACAAGTACTCGAAAGGAGCAAAACATATGGACTTAAAGTACTTGGCAGTCAAAGAAAAAATACAAAAACAAAGAGTGTGCATTGAGCATATAAGTACAAGCTCAATGATAGCTGATCCGTTGACAAAAGGATTGCCACCTAAAACCTTTAAAGAACATGTTGTAAAGATGGGTTTAGGTGACAAGTCTATGTGATTGTAAAAGCGTAGCTTGTATCTTATAACACTTATGAATTCAATGAAAGTGTTTTTGTATGTCTAATTATTATTCATATTATGGCTATGTACAATAATTGTTATGAATAATATATGATGGGTTTATAGTGTTCGTCAATTACAGAATTAATGAATTGTATAGTTTGTGATACATGGAAAGAATCATGTTGACATAATTCACATGTGCCTGCCATGATTCGATTATGCAATTCATTATAAAAAGATAACTTGATATAATTCACATTAAAGTACACTATATTAATTAATTGTGAATTCAAGTTATGTTAGCTGAGAAATGTTAGGTGAAGCAGCTGAAAAGTACTAGCTGTATATCAATTGATATTAAAGTTCATAACATGGCCCAAGTGGGAGATTGTTAGATTATTTAATTATAATCTATGTAAATGTGGTCCATGTTAATTAATGTCACATTGACTTAATATTAAAGAGCTTAATGTGATGGTTGTTAAGCATTAAATACATTAAGTTAATTGGGTTTTAATTCCCTCACCTTAACCTTATTAAATGTGTATAACGTATAGTTGAAGAGACGTGAATGAATAGACACGATTGAAAGGGCATGTATGGAAAGTTGCCTTGTGTACGGGTGTCTTCTTTCAATCACATAGAGGGAGAATTAAAGAATTCATTCGAACTAACGAACGAGCTCTCTCCCTACCGAAATGAATCTCAACAAATCAAGGTTTTTACACTTCGTTTCCGGATCATCGAAGAGACGTGTTAAAGAAAGGTTTTAAGGTGATAAATGGAACTCAACATCATCATCAAAAGCCTTATATATCATGGACCAAGGTTGGTAGATTTAGTTTAATAATTGGTGGTTAAATCATTTACGTTGTATGGGATTGAAAGTATTGCAAGCATGTAAAGTAAATAAAAAATGGGATTAAAGTAGAAAAGGTGAATGAAAATATGCTTACAACAATAAAAGGTCATAGTGTGCAGCAAGAGTTTTGTATCTTTCTCATATGGATGCTGTTAAAAGAAACAAATACAAAAAAAATGCGCTATTCTTGGTCTGATGAAGGTAAAGTGAAGTAGCGTTGAAATTTGTGGACAATAGCTTTTTAATTAGTTGTGGATATCTTTGTTGGTGTCCTTGCGTCGATGTGTATTGTTTAGTGAAAATGCTCAAGAAGAAAAGTGGAGAGCAGCCCGTGTTACCCAATTACCTCAAAAAACAAAAGTATATTCTAAAGAAAGAAGAATATAAAGGGAGTGGCGGTTTAGAAACAGTGGAGTGGTTCTAGCAGTTTTTGTAGTATAAAAATTGTAAAAAGTAAAAGATAGAGATATTGAAAAATATTGAAAAGTCAAGAGAGAGAGAAGTTCTTGGGTGTTCCTGAACTACTCAATGAAGAGAGAGAATAATCGTTCTTTCTCTATAGTTGTAAAGATTCTTTTGGAGAAATAAGTGGAAATACCCAAATTAAATTTGTTGAGTTCTTGGTGTATCATTTTGGTATCAGAGCGTCAACAATGACTCAGAAATTGGTGGTTTCTCGTTTGGAGTCTTCGAAGGAATCAGAACCTGATTGGCAGAGGGAAATCGCCAATCCCAGAGAGGATTTGTTACGTTTGCCATCGTTGGAGGAATCGGTGGAGAGAATTCCCACAATTGAAAAGAAATTGGAAAAATTACCAGTAATCGAGCAAGACCTAACTTTCGTTAAGGATCATTTGGTTTGGATCTTGGAAAAGATGAATGAAACGGTGCCTTCTAGTAGCAGAGAGGTGCGACATATTGATAGACAGAAGGGACGTTGGGGATTTTTTGGAAATGGAGGTAACAGGTCAGATTTTTTGCTGCGAAAATTGGACTTACCAGTTTTGACAGGAAATGACCCAGAAGCTTGGATTTTCCGAGCATAAAGATATTTCACCGTTAATCGCCTTAGGGGGGAAGAAAAGATTGAAGCTGCTGTGGTTTGTTTTGAAGGACCAACTTTATCTTGGTTTCAATGGGAGCAAAGCAAACATTTATTTGATTCTTGGCATGACCTAAAAAGAATAATGCTTGATCGATTCAAGCATAGTAAAGATGGAAATTATTGTGATAGATTGTTTTCACTGCGTCAGATGTGTAGTATTGATGAATTTCAAACCGAATTTGAGACTTTTAGTTCACATCTCTCTCATGTGCTACAGGAAGTGTTAATGAGTGCTTTCTTTCAAGGGTTGAGGAATAATATCAAAGGAGATGTGAGAATGATGAGACCTATTGATTTGCGGCAATTAATGGAATTTGCTCAGTTGGTCGAAGAAAAGCAGTTTCTTATTCAACCATTTAAGGGAAGTTTATAGCAGGAACCAATCAAATAGTTTTGGTCTGCCTATGAACAGACCATTTACTGTACCTGTAAGGGGTAAAATTCCAAAGAGGAAATTGACAGAATCAGAAATGCAAATGAGATGAGAGAAAGGATTGTGTTATAGATGCGATGAACGATATACTATTGGACATCCATGTAAGAATAAATCCTTTCAAGTCCTTATATTAGACGATAATTCTACAGAAGATATAGATCCAGAGGAGAAACATAAGACAAAACAAAATCAATTGCTGGAAATAGAAGATCCAATTGAGTTGTCTTCTAATTCTGTAGATGGGTTATCTACCCCTCACACGTGAAAAATTTCAGGAAAAATTAATCTTCATACAGTG
Organism: Begonia loranthoides; assembly: GCA_022433065.1. Lineage (NCBI taxonomy): Eukaryota > Viridiplantae > Streptophyta > Magnoliopsida > Cucurbitales > Begoniaceae > Begonia > Begonia loranthoides. The sequence continues at coordinate 16,187,402 of CM039485.1, forward strand.
GATGTATTGGTGGATTGTGGAGCTATACATAATTTCATTTCTTATAGAGTGGTAAGTCTGTTAAAAATACTGATTACTACAATCAATTGTTATAATATAACAATGGGTAATTGAATGATTATTCAAGGAATGAGATTATGTAGAAATGTAGTGCTCACTACTCCAAATCTGGAAATTATCAATGATTTTATCCCTATTGAATTGGGCAACTGTGATATTCTATTAGGAATGCAGTGGTTAATAACAGTGGAGGATTCAAAGATTAATTGAAAAACTTTGACTATGATTATTCAAAATGGAGAAAAACATGTGGTTATTCAAGGTAAATGGGATACTGGCTATTCTCCAATTTCTTTGAAAAGCATGGCCAAAGTAGTTCAACAAGAAGGGCTGGGGGTTTTACTTGAATGGCAGCCACAAAATATAGTAGAAAAATAGGAAGAAATTCTAGTGCCTATGGAGATTCAAACAGTTTTACACAAATTTTCCAATGTGATGCAGTCTCCTGCAGGTTTACCTCGGGAACGTGGCTGTGAGCAGTCAATTATTTTGAAAGAAGGTGTTTCTCCTATTAATGTTCACCTTTATCGATATCCTCAAACTCACAAAGATGAAATTGAGAAGATGGTACAAGAGATGTTAACAACTGGTTTAATTCAGCCAAGTATGAGCGCTTTTTCAAGCCCGGTTATTCTAGTTAAAAAGAAAGACGGGACTTGGAGATTTTGCATTGATTATAGGGCTCTAAACAAAGTTATAGTGGCCAATAAGTTTCCAATTCCCACAAATGAGGTGCTCCTAGACAAATTTTATGGAGCAGTGTGTTTTTCTAAATTGGATTTCAAGGCGGGTTATCATCAAATACGAGTTTGTTCACAAGATGTCTAGAAGACAGCTTTTCGTATTCATGAAGGTCATTATGAATTTCTTGTAATACCTTTTGGATTAACGAACGCTCCAGCCACTTTTCAAAGCTCTAATGAATCAGGTTTTCAAAAAATTTCTACGATGTTTGTTTTAGTGTTTTTTTTATGATATTTTGATTTACAGTAAGACCAAAAAAGAACATGTGAATCATCTTGCTGTTGTTTTGAGTTTGTTAGAACAAAATCAGCTGTATGTGAACTCCAAGAAGTGTGTTTTTGCGACGTCATAGCTGGAATATCTGGGCCATATAGTTTCGGCGGAGGGGGTGACTGCGAATCCAGAAAAGATCAAGGCTATGTTAGCTTGGCCTAGTCCGAAAAATATTAAGGAACTGAGGGGATTTCTCGGCCTTACGAGTTATTATCAAAAGTTTGTCTGACATTACAGCTTTATAGCAGTGCCATTGACAGAACAACTTAAAAAAGATCAGTTTCATTGGAATCAAGAAGCTTAGGAAGCATTTGACACTCTCAAGAAAGCAATGTGCACAATTCCAGTGTTAGCCTTGCTTGATTTTGCAAAAAGTTTTGTGGTGGAAATGGATGCTTCGGGTTTTGGTGTAGGAGCTGTTTTAATGCAGGACCAACGACCTATAGCTTTTTTTAGTCAAAAATTGTCTGCACAACATTGATTGAAATCTGTCTACAAAATGGAATTAATTAATGGCTATTATTCTAGAGGTTAAAAAATGGCGTCCTTATTTGATTGGGCAACATTTTATAATTAGAACAAATAAAATGAGCTTAAAATTTTTATTGGTACAGAGGCAAATCCCTGCGAATAGCAAAAAATGGGTTATGAAATTGATGGGTTTTGATTTTGAATTACAGTACAAAGCTGGAATTGAAAATAAGGCAGCAGATGCCTTATCAAAACAGCCTGAAGAATTAAACAACGAAGTTAAATTGCTGTCTTTTCTCTACCCTGCTTGCTATCCTTAAATTAGGAATTGATTTGGGTTGACAGAGATGACAAATTACAACAATTAAAAAAGAAGATTCTTAATGCAGGTCCAAAAGGATTTGTTTTATGCAATAATATGTTATATTTCAAGAATCGTTTGGTGTTGTCACAACATTCTCCTACAATACAGAAAATAATACTTGAATATCATGCAGGAAAGATAGGTGGACACTTCAGTTTTGTACCTACTTATAATCGCATTAACCGAGAATTATTTTGGTATGGTATGAGAAAAGATATTTGTGTGTTTGTTGTTAAAATTATAAACTTAATTATATTAATCTATTTAATTCGTGTCTTTTGGTTAATGTATCTTTTGAATAAGTGTCTTTGTTAATGTATGTCTTTAATATGTTTGTGGTTAAAGTCTATGTATTTGTGAAAGGTCATCTAGAAGGTTCTCATTCATGTATGAAAGGGTACATTAGTTCATGTACTTGCATAAGTCATTGATAAGTAGTTCGTGTAATTAAGAAGTTCATTATGTATTGGTCAATGTATTAGAATTAATAGGTGGTTCATGTATTGTGTTATACATGTACTAAATAATCCTATAAATAGGATATGTGTGTAGTCATTTTGTATCAAGCAATTAGCCAATGCAATTCAAAGAAAAAGTTTCTCTGGTTCTCTCCTCTCCTCTCCTCTTTTTTTCCCTCTCTAAAAATCCCTTTTCCTCATTCCAACAAATTGGTATCAGAGCCTAGTTTTTCGATCTTGTAGAAATGTCAAATTCTACATTTCCGTTCCATTTCCCTTGACTTACCAAAGACAACTACGAGAATTGGTGCATTTGTATGAAGGCTTTGCTCGGCTCGCAAGATGTATGGGAGATTGTCGATAGAGGGTATGACGAGCCTCGTGATGATTCCGCTTTGACTCAAAATCAAAGGGAGACTCTCCAAAGAACACGTAAGAGAAATCAACAAGCTCTTACTCTTATTCATCAATGTTTGGATGAAGTTATGTTCGAGAGAGTATCAAATGCGACTACCGCCAAGCAAGCATGGGAGATTCTACAAAATTCTTATCAAGGAGTTAATAAGGTAAAGAAAGTACGTCTTCAAATCCTACGAGGCGAATTTGAAGCGTTGCAAATGCAAGAATCCGAGTCGATAACGGATTTCTTTTCGAGGGTTTTGGCCATCGTAAACCAAATGAAGAGATATGGAGAGACAATGAAAGCTGTTCGTGTCAATGAAAAGGTTCTTCGCTCGTTGCATACAAAGTTTGATTATGTTGTTGTAGCTATCGAGGAGTCAAAAGATTTAGCTACTATGACGGTTGACAACTCATGGGTTCATTACAAGCTCATGAAGAGAGAATCAACAAGAAGAAGGAGCCGATCGAGCAAGTTCTAGCCACCAAGCTCTTGGTGAAAGAAAAAGACGATGAATATGGGAGAAGCCAATGAGGAAGGGGACGTGGACGAGGACATGGACAAGGTAGAGGAAGAGGTCGAGGTCGACGCAATCTCAATAATGAAGAGAAGAGTCATTTCGTAAGAGAACGTGGTAGAGGAAGTCACTCAAGACAAAATGATCGATCAAAAGTTCAATGTTACAATTGTCAAAAGCACGGACACTATGCTCGTGATTGTTGGAGTCCTCCTCAAAATGTCAAAGTTACGGCGAATTATGCTCAAAATGAAGAGGTTGAAGAAACCTTGTTCTTAGCTTACAAAGGAGAAGGACGCAAGAACAACGTGTGGTATCTTGACAACGCGGCAAGCAATCACATGTGTGGCGATAAGAGCAAATTTATGAAAATTGATAGCTCGGTGACTGGATTGGTCACATTTGGAGATAAATCCAAAGTTCAAATTGAAAGCAAAGGTACAATTCTAATTAGTATGAAAAATGGCGGTCATCAACTTATTAACAATGTTTACTATGTTCTGAGTATGAAGAGTAATATTTTCAGTTTGGGACAACTCTTGGAGAAAAACTACGAGGTTCACATGAAGGATCGGAGTCTTCTACTTCAAGATGATAGAAGAAATATGATCGCGAAGGTACCGATGATGAACAGTAGAATGTTTTTGCTGGATATTCAAGCCGACGTTGCTAGACGTCTAAAGACTTGTGTGAAGGACACTTAATGGCTTTAGCACTTGAGACTTCGCCATCTGAATTTTGGTGGCTTAAAGCTATTGGGACATAAAAGAATGTTAAAGGGATTGCCGTCCATAAACTAACCAGATCAGCTATGTGAAGGATGTCTTGTTAGCAAACAATTTCAAAAGAGTTTTCCGAAGGAGACAACATCAAGAGCAAGTAAACCACTTCAACTTGTTCATGCTGATGTATGCGGACCAATTAAGCCTCTCTCATTTGGTAAAAATCGGTATTTTCTCCTCTTCATTGATGACTTTAGCAGAAAAACTTGGGTTTATTTTTTGAAGGAGAAATCTCAAGCTTTTGACATTTTTAGAAGATTCAAAGCATATGTAGAAAAGCAAAGCGGGTATTCCATTAAAGGTTTGAGATCAAACAGAGGAGGTGAGTTTACATCTAATGAGTTTAATGACTTTTGTGAAGGAAATGGCACCCGACGATTCCTAACAGTTCCACGATCTCCTCAACAAAATGGCGTAGTGGAAAAAAAGAATCGAAGCATTCTTAATATGGCGAGAAGTTTGCTGAAAAAAAAAGAAGATGCCAAAAGAGTTCTGGGCAGAAGCAGTTGATTGTACTGTATACCTATCAAATAGATGCCCAACGAGAAGCTTGTGGGACAAAACACCTCAAGAAGCATGAAGTGGAAGAAAACCAAGTGCTTATCATTTAAGAGTTTTTGGAAGCATTGGTTATGTGCATGTCCTTGATCAAGAGAGATCAAAGCTTGATGACAAAAGCAAGAAATATATTTTCGTCGGTTATGATCAACGCTCCAAAGGCTACAAGCTCTACGATCTTAGTCTTAAAAAAAGAATTATTAGCACAGATGTTGAGTTTGATGAGGAAAATTCTTGGGATTGGAATGATGAAGAGAAAAAGAGGTATGAATTCTATCCTTTATTTGATGAAGAGATTCCAAGTAGAGAACTACAAGAGCCCGGGACACCTCCAAGATCACCAACGGTATTAGATACACTTTCTTCATCAACTTCTAGTGGAAGCTCAAGCTCTAGTGGAAGTTCAAGGGAAAGAGAGCCACGCATGAAGAGTCTTCAAGATATTTATGAGGTAACGGAAAATTTAAGTGAAGATCTAACTCTCTTTTGTCACTTTGTCGATTGTATGCCTTTAGTGTTTGAAGAAGCGGTGAAAGATGAAAAATAGAGAAATGCAATGGATGAAGAGATTTCATCAATTAAGAAGAATGAGACATAGGAGCTAGTTACCATTCTGGAAGGCAAAAAGCCCATTGGTGTGAAGTGAGTCCTTAAATAAAAGAAGAATGCAAATGAAGAAATGGAGAAATATAAAGCGAAGTTAGTGGCAAATGGATATAGTCAACGTCCAGGTATCGACTATGGTGAAGTATTTGCTCCTGTTGCTCGCTTAGAAACTATCCGGTTGATTATTTCACTAGCAGCTAAAAAGAAGTGGAAAATTTATCAAATGGATGTCAAATCGGCATTTTTGAATGGAGTTCTCGAAGAAGAAGTCTACATAGAACAACCTCAAGGGTATGTTATCAAAGGCTATGAAGACAAAGTATTGAAGTTGAAGAAAGCATTGTATGGTTTGAAACAAGCTCCAAGAGCTTGGAATGGTCGAATTGACAAGTACTTCCTTGAAAATGGATTTACAAAATGCCCATATGAGCACTCTCTATAGGCTAAGGTGCGTGAAAATGGAGATGCTTTATTTGTTTGCTCATATGTTGATGATTTGATTTTTACTGGAAATAATCGGAGTATGTACAAAGAATTTAAGCAAGCAATGACCAAGGAGTTTGAGATGACAGATATTGGTTTAATGTCATACTATCTTGGCATGGAGATCAATCAAAGAGATGATGTCATTTTCATATCTCAAGAAGGGTTCGCTAAAGAGATTCTAGAAAGGTTCAAGATGGAGCATTGTCAAATCGTGAATACTCTCGTGGCATGTGGAGTGAAATTATCAAAGAATGAGAAAGGAGAAAAAGTTGATTCTACAATTTTTAAGAGCCTTGTTGGAAGTTTGAGGTATTTAACTTGCACAAGACCAGATATTTTATTTGCAGTTGGATTGGTTAGTCGATTCATGGAATCACCAATCATGACTCATTTCATGGCAGCAAAACGGATTATTCGATATATCAAAGGTACAATGGATTATGGTTTGCTTTATTCATATTCTGATGAATTTAAGCTTGTTGGATATAGCGATAGCGATTGGGGTGGAGATATGGATGATCGAAAGAGCACAACAGGTTTTGTTTTCTACATGGGTAATTCAGCTTTTACATGGAGTTCGAAGAAACAACAAATTGTGACGCTATCCACTTGTAAAGCTGAGTATGTTGCTGCTACATCTTGTGTATGTTATGCTATATGGTTGAGAAGACTATTAAAAGAATTGCAAATGCCACAAGAGAAAGCTAGAGAAATTCTTGTTGATAATAAATCTGCTATTGCATTGGCAAAGAATCCTGTTTTTCATGATCGAAGCAAACATATAGATACAAGGTATCATTTTCTTCGTGATTGTATCACAAATAATGAAGTGCAAGTCAAGTATGTGAAGACTGATGATCAAGTTGCTGATATTTTTACAAAGCCTCTCAAATATGACACTTTCAGCAAGTTAAGAATGATGCTCGGAGTTACAAGGAATTAAGTTTAAGGGAGGATGTTGAAATTTTAAACTTAATTATATTAATCTATTTAATTCATGTCTTTTGGTTAATGTATCTTTTGAATAGGTGTCTTTGTTAATGTATGTCTTTAATATGTTTGTGGTTAAAGTCTATGTTTTTGTGAAAGGTCATCTGGAAGGTTCTCATTCATGTATGAAAGGGTACATTAGTTCATGTACTTGCATAAGTCATTGATGAGTAGTTCATGTAATTAGGAAGTTCATTATGTATTGGTCAATGTATTAGAGTTAATAGGTGGTTCATGTATTGTGTTATACATGTACCAAATAATCCTATAAATAGGATATGTGTGTAGTCATTTTGTATCAAGCAATTAGCCAAAGCAATTCAAAGAAAAAGTTTCTCTAGTTCTCTCCTCTCCTCGCCTTATTTTTTCCCTCTCCAAAAATCCCTCTTCCTCATTCCAACATTTGTTGCATCTTGTAAAGTTTGCTAGCGCAACAAAATTGAAAATCTTGTTCCAGCAGGTCTCCTTCAGCCATTACCTATTCCTTGTCAAAGTTGGGAAGATATTTCTATGGATTTCATCGAGGGTCTTCCTAAATCGGAAGGTTATGATTCATTATTTGTATTAGTGGATAGAAAGAGTAAATATGCTCACTTTATTCTACTAAGGCATCCCTATACAGCTCAAAGTGTAGCAGCGGTTTTCATACAACATATTTTTTGTTTACACGGATTTCCAAGAACAATTGTTTCGGATAGAGACAAAATTTTCTTAAGTAACTTTTGGAAGGAATTATTTCGTCTTCAAGGAACAAAATTAAGAAAAAGTACCGCATATCAGCCGCAAGCAGATGGACAAACAGATGTAGTAAATCGTTGTTTAGAAACATTTTTACTATGCTTTTTCTCACATAAAACAAAGACTTGGGTGAAATGCATTCCATGGGCAGAGTATTGGTACAATACTACTTTTCATTCGGCAATTCAAATGACTCCTTTTACAGCTGTATATGGTTGGAAACCTTTGCTTATACTACCTTATGAACAAGATTTGTTTAAGATTTCAGCTGTCGATGAACAACTAAAGGATAGAGATGAGGTTTTAGCTCTCCTCAAATTCCATTTACTATGAGCATAGCAGACAATGGCAGTGGCAACAAATAAACATCTATGTGAGCTGACATTTAAGATTGGTGATTGGGTTTTTTTTAAGCTCAAACATTATAGACAATTGTCTCTTAAAGGACGCAACAATGCAAAGTAGCTCCTCGTTTTTATGGTCCTTTTAAAGTACTACAAAAGGTGGGTAAAGTGGCATACAAACTTCAGCTGCCGGAGGATTATTGTATTCATCCCACTTTCCACGTGTCATGGTTGAAACCCGCTAAAGGAAATGTTGATGAGTTGACACACATTCCTTTACTAGTAGAATAGGAGTGGACTACTATGGTCCAACCCGAGATTTTGTTAGACGTTAAAGGAGAAGACATGGAAACTTTTAGCAATATTATGGTATTAATCAAATGGCAGAATTGTCCTTTATATGAAGCTACGTGGGAGAATTTTTGACAGATTAATACTCAATTTCCTCACTTTAACTTTGAGGACAAGGTTCATTCTTGGACCAGAGGAAATGTTACCCAATTACCGCAAATAACAAAATTATATTCTAGAAGAAAGAAGAATATAAAGGGAGTAGCGGTTTAGAAGCTGTGGAGCGGTTTTAGTAGTTTTTGTAGTATAGAAATTGTAAAAAATAAAAGATAAAGATATTGAAAAATATTGAAAAGTCATGAGAGATAGAGAATTTCTGGGTGTTCCCCAACTACTCAGTGGAGAGAGAGAATAGTCATCCTTTATCTGTCGTTGAAAAGATTCTTTTGGAGAAATAAGAGAAAATACCCAAAAGGAATTTGTTGAATTCGTGGTGTATCAGCCTGTTACCATCACTCCTTAAAATTCAAGTCATCATATCTGAAATAGCTCATACTTTTGAGCGTGAAGCATGATGGTTTAAATGAGAAAGTAAGGCATGTTCCAGTTCCAAGGAGTTGAGATGGCTTTACTTTACCATTTTTTTTTTAAAAACAAGAGACTAGTTTTCCAAGTTCGTCAGCTGTTTCTTACTGGATTCATTATCAGTAAATTATAGACTTAGCTGATAATTTATGCTGATTTTATCGTCAAATTGAATCTACCACCCAACCAAAGACTAGAGACAGTGTTTTAAGTAATCCCATCACTCTCCATCTGCAGCCGTCCCGGTCCGCCAACTGGACTGTCTGACATCTGATCCACCAACTAATTTCCCTGTTTTATTTGACAAACTCTCTCCTTCACCCTCACGGCCTTACTCTGCCTTCTCGATTCTCTCAACTAATGTAAAAGGTGGGTGTCATTCTGCATAACATTATGGAACAATCAAACCGAGAGAGCTCCAAAATCTCTTGCTCAAGCAATCATATTGATTATAATACATCCCCAAAATCAATTTCTAAATTTGAACTACGGATGTAATGAATGAACTGATGGAATGATCAAAACTGCTGATAGATATGAAAGTCGGATGTTTTATTTGCCCAAAAAATAATTTAAGCTATAATGATTTAATTGTATAAAACCCATTAAATATTTACAAATAGCAGACAAGAAAAAGATAAGAAATGGGTGTGACTGATTGAAATTTTAGAAGCTGTGAGGTTAGTTTTGACTGGGTCCACCCCACTCTTGCAAAAAAAAATATAGTATGCTTGGAAGAACATGTTTTGGATGCATGGACATGGCAGACTTGCACATTCCATGCGTGAATAACATAATTGGGAAAATGACAAATCAACCATCGTGGTTTGCGATCAATGACAAGTCAATCACTGTGGTATGTTTTCTAATAAGTTAACCACCAACGTATGTGAAAATGACAAATGCACCATCGCTGTCCGTAAAAAAAAGCTGATGGCCCCACCATGTATGCGTGGACGCCGCGGCGTCCAGGCAATTTTGGCCTGCACGCCGCGGCGTCCAGGCCAAAATGATTTTGAAATAAAAAAAAAAAAAAATTACACTCGGCGTCCAGGCCAAAATGATTTTGAAATAAAAAGAAAAAAAAAATTATACTTAAACCAATTTCGCCCAAATTTCAAGCCCTAATCTGCAACTCTCGACAGACTTGCGACGAGGAGTGCAACGAGGAGAGGAGCTGTGTGCGACTAGGAGAGGAGCTGCGTGCGACGAAGAGAGGAGAGGAGCTACGTCCGACGACGATTTGAGGTAGATTTGTGTGTATATGTTGATGATTTGAGGTAGATTTATGTGTATATGTTGATTTGAGGTAGATTTGCTGCGTTTCTTCGAAGTCTCTATTAGGGTCTTCGGCGCCGGTCACATTTCCGCGGCGTGCAGGCAATTTTTGGCCTGGACGCCAAAAAAAACAAAAAAATGGAAAACTAACTGAGACATGTTGTGTGAGTTATTATATTGCAGGTTGGTGAATTACTCTCAACTATCAGAATGCAATCCCGGACTAAGAAATTGACCTCGAAGCGTGGAAAGGCAACGATGGAGGCAGTTGAACCCGTTCAAATTGCGGCGTTCGAAGCCGATGTAGTGGCGGCGGTGGAAGAAACCGCTGAGCCTGAAGAAGGAGAAGCCGGCTGCTCCAGCGACCCGTTCCAACCCGTTCAAGTGGGTTCAAGGTCGAAACTATATTGGAACCGGAATTGCAAAGCACGGTTCGTAGAAGATATCCAACGCCTTACAATTATTGTGTCCAAGATAGTAGATTTGGACTCATTCGCAGGGATGAGAATTGATCGTATGCTTGAGGCTGCTGGGTTAGCCGGGTTGTGCCGGATGAGGGGCAGTTATTGCGAGCGAGTTATACGATTGTTTTATGCAAATTTGAGCATCTCCACCCAACCATTAGAGGTGCACACATATATTTTTGGACATGAGGTCAGGTTCACGGCCAATGATGTGAACATTATGCTTGGATGTATGTTGGAGGAGCCAAGCGATGAATATTATCAGATGTCTCGGGCGCCACCATTCGTCAAACAAGGACGTGGGTTAGAGGTGATTAGATTGTTGCATCAGGATCTCGAGGTTGCCGAGTACAGCAAGCCAAAGGGCAAGGAGTTGAATGCCTTAGCCCGATTGGTCCACCTGATAATGACGTACACAATTTTGCCTCGGAATGGGCATCGAGACCTTGTTACCAGCATGGATCTCTACATGCTAGAGAAGGTGTTCACGGGACAAAAGGTGGACATCGGATATATCATCCTGAGCCACATGCAAGAGGTGCTCAACAACTCGGTGAAGTCACTGCCGTACAACTGGCTCATCCAGAGTATCGTTGAGCAGTTAGGGGTCCCCATCCCGGAGACGGAACCTAGAATTGAAGAGTCCGTCAATGACATTTACAACAATTCATTAGTGGACCGAATGGGGATCACCCAAACTGGAGGGGAATGGATGCGCAAGTCAAAGAAGGAAGCAACACATCCACCCCGGTCAGAGCCTAGGCATTCAGTCCCGTTTCCTGAACATCCTCCTCCTCCTCAGGCATCTCATTTTAGTTTGATGCCTGATGAGACGTTCGCTTGGATGAGCAGGATGGAGGAGCTCCACCATATGTCCATGACCCACATGCAAAAAATGCAAGAGCAGCTGCAAATGCAACAAGTCCAAATACAAGAAGCGGCCAAGCTCGCAGAAGATAGGTGGGCCATAGCACAACAATGGCATATGCAATCTGCCGAGTGCCATCGTGACATGGTGGCAGCCCTGAACCCAGGTGACAGTCGATCACCCCATTTTGCATCCGCGTCATCCTCCTCAGACGCACCTGATACGACATTTCGATTGTAAGTTAATTCCGTTGAACGCTAATTCCACTTTTTTACTTTATTTTGTTTCATGTAATGACATGTTTTTAATTGGTAGCAACCCTATTGGAAGCAGCCAACATATTCCTCCAGCGGTGCCTCTCGAGCTGCCGCCCCTGAGAACTGTGCGCGTGGTATGTCTTTCATTTCGGTATATATGTGTGTTCATTAATGTTTACGCTCACCCTTTTTTGACATTTTGGTTGCAGGCTCATGATTTGATGAGTAAGTTCAAGGATTATTGTCAGGGTAATCTTCGAAGGAACATTGAGACATGCGCAGTTCTTGGGGGAAAGCTGACCGACAATGAGTACGTCGTCAGCGAGATCATCTTCCCGGAGCAGAAGGGCACGGCAGATACTGTGAGAGGCCTTCGTTGTGTGCTAGTTTATAAGCTTTTATCTAAGTACTCATCCAAACTTATATGCAGTGCTTTGCGGTCAACGGCGCAGACGAACATGTTTTCAGACATCAACATGAACACGGTCTACTCACCGTAGGATGGATTCACGTAAGTATTCAGCTCGCGTCTCCAGTTTACATTGATATCATATAATGCGTTGTTTACATTGCAGACACACCCGAGACATGATTGTTTTATGTCGTCCGTTGACCTGCACCAGCAATACGCTTACCAGAAATTACTGCCGGAATCAATATCCATTATCGTAGCTCCCACCGACAAACAGCGGTAAGAAGTTTCCCTTGTGTACATTCTTAATATTGCTTTCCACGTAATTGACCGCCAATTGTTCCCTTTGCATTACAGGCCGTTCGGCGTCTTCCAGTGTACCCCTGCGGGGATGGAGGTGATAGGAAAATGCAAAATTAAGGAACAATTCCACCTGCACGAACCTCCAACCTTTGAGTATGAGGGGCCGTTGTTCGCCGGAGCAGATAGAGTATTTCTTGACCCGCACTTGTCGTTTCTGATCACGGATTTGCGCCCGAAACCGACCAGGAAGAAGAAGGCGTAGTGTAGGTCAATGATATGTTGTTTGGATGTTATGTATAATTTACATTTAGTGGATGATTTGGATGATACTGGAACTGTTTGGGATTATTTTTTGTGCAGGATGTACGAGAGTTGTTTTGGGGGAGTAAAGAAACAAGGCACATTATGTCAAAATTTTTAAAAAATTATGAAGTCAGGTCAATTGATTAGTTGTAACGCCCCTGGAATTGAAAAAAAAACATTAACTTAGTAACACAAAACTTTGAATTTGCAAAACTTCTTTTTATATCAGAAAAACACAACTTTACATCAGTGCCATTTCACTGTCATCTACATTTGTCGAAAGAAAAAACAATTGTATCATGGCAGGTTAAGGTCCACATTTGTGTACGTTTGTGTGGGAGGACCTTCCGTATCAGACTCCTGCAGATCACATTGAAAAGGAAATGAGCATATTTCAAATAACAATTGAAAGCATAACGTGATAATGCACGGACCTGCGTCTCATGAACCCTATCAGGAACTCTGAACCCCATAAAGGTGTCCTCCGACCTTCCTCTGCCGCCTCTGCCTCTCCCTGTGTTGCCATTGCCAGCCCCTGCACTGGATTGGCCTCCCCCTTCGCACGTGCGGGCATTGTGCCCCACACTACCACACCGCCCACACGTGACGTTCAAATGTCTTCTGCTTAGTACTGTCCGGCTGGGGGCCTCGTCCACATCCCGTATTCGACGGACGCGCGGCCTTCCTGGAAGCCTTTTAAAAGTCGGTGGGATAATTGGATCAAGATTCGTCACAAGAAGCCACTCGATTGGTCCATTAAGGGGGCGGAGAAAGTGGGAGTACATCACCATGTATGTTTCCCGGTGATAGCACCAATGCACAAAATCCTCAAGAGATCTCCTCATGAAGTGAATGCATGGGATTGCATGCACACACGGGATGCCGGTCAACTCCCACCGGTAACATGTACAAGTACACCTTTCCAAATCAACAGCGTACATGTCGGTACCGTTGCTGACCTCAAACTGGGCAGCTCCTGCAAACTGAGGGCTCCAATTTCTACTGGCATGTTGTACTTTGGCGAGGCGGTTGCTGATCATTGGACACAACCGTTCGGTCGACTGAGCTATCTTTTCATATTTTTTTACGATCCTACCCATGATGCCCTTTCGAATGATCTCGAACATACTTAGAATAGGTTTGTCCCGGGCGGGTAGGATGCAGGCATTGAAGGACTCGCTGAGGTTGTTGAGGCTTATGTCGCACTTTGGGATCGAAGAGAAGGCATGTTTGGCCCAGCATGTCGCCTCTATTCCACGTAAATAGTCATGGGCCGCCAGGTCAAGGACACGTAACTTGGCTATCTCTTTCTCAAATTGCCTCACTGTTGTGGCTCTTGATGCAGCCCACATTGCATCTTTCAACAACTTGCCTTTAAATTGTTTTTGAAAATTGGCATACAGGTGTCGGATCCAAAACCGCTGGTCTGCTTGTCATGCCACATCTCTCACAGCTAGCACTAGTCCCTGCAAAGATGCATAATATGAGACAGACATTGGTAATATATGACAAACATAAACACATAATGCAAAAGCAATGAATAACACCTTACCTTTGTCGATCAGAAATAATCGTCCACCCATTGCCAGAAGGGGTGTTTAGATCGTCCAGCAACAATTCTAGAAACCACCTCCATGAAGCCCTATTTTCTGCTTCAACGACTGCTACAGTAATCGGGTACATACCATCGTTCCCGTCGATGGTGACAGCAGTAAGCAGTTGCCCCGGAGTCGCTCCCTTCAAGTGGCAGCCATCTAAACAAATAACAGGTCTACCACCATTCAGCACTGCCCTTTTGCATGCATCCAAGCACATGTACATCCTTTTAAATACACTTATATCGAGGTCAACACGCAGTGAACTTCCGGGATTCGACATCCGAATCTCCTCAGCATAGGACCATATGAGCTTGTATTGCTCATTGGCATCCCCTTCGTTAATTTTCTTAGCCGCATTTCTTGCCCTTCTAGCAAGGCTGGATGTAATGTTGACGTTGAAGTCCTTCCTGACAGTCTCAATGATGGAAGATATGGCCCAGTCGGCCTGACTTTTAAATCTTTCCAAGTAATGCGTTGCCACCCATTTGGCTGTGGCATGGCGGCTTTCCATTTGTCTGGAGCATGTGTGAACGTCGTTGTACATCTTTATTTGAAACGTCATTTCATTTTTTATTTGTGAGGCGTGCAGCCGCCACATGCACCCTTCTTGACAAGCAGCTCTCAATCGATGCGCATCACTGTGGGTGAATTTTATCCCGTACCCATTATCCATTGCATAATCAACAATTTCTTCTCTAATTTTATTCAAGGAACTATATTTTTTGCCTAGCCCCATACCAACAAATGTGCACTCTGCTTCTGGTTGGTGTCTCAATCTACTCTCTGCCATGTCCATCTCTTCATCACTAGTGGATTGGCATGCTGATCGGAGTTCCTCATCGTCCTCTTCGTTTAAATTTGCTGAGACAGAATGCAAAATAATAGCAACTTCGTTTCCAAAGCCACGTACCTCCTCATTGGCCAATAATGTCTCTGAAGGGGCCACTTCAGCTTCACGGTTAATACCACCTTCTGTAACACTCCAAGATGCCATTTTTTCCAACAAATTCTTCAACTTTTCCAAAATCCCTTTCTCTACTCGCTTCAGCGCAGCTCAGACTTCTCTAGGGTTAGCTAATAAGGGAAAACGATAGAATACATGCGAATATCGCAGACCACTCGGATTATGTATTCTGCTGAATTAACATTATGTATTCAGCTGACTTAACAGAGGGACGCAAATGGCCTGCAGGCAAATTGCCTGGACGCCGCGGCGTCCAGGCCCCAGAAATTGCCTGGACGCCGCGGCGTGCAGACAAAAATTGCCTGGACGCCGGCGTCCAGGCATACATGGTGGGGCCATCAGCTTTTTTTTACGGACAGCGATGGTGCATTTGTCATTTTCACATACGTTGGTGGTTAATTTGTTAGAAAACATATCACAGTGGTTGACTTGTCATTGACTGCAAACCACGATGGTTTGATTTGTCATTTTCCCAACATAATTAGTGTCTCCTCTGAATTCTGAAATAACTAAAATGATGAATATTTTAGGTCTTTGTTACAGGCTCTGATGCCTATATCTTCCAACCGTTCGATAATATGCATCACATAATGGGCATCCAATGGGTAAGTGGGATCTGGCCATTTGCTTTTCTATTTAGAATTTATGTCTCAGACAATGCCAAACGTTTTGTTCAGTCTTTAAAGCGAAGACAGCGTTGTATTTATGTGTCGTGCAATTATGTAGTTTGCTATTTTGGAAGAACGCCTACTGGTTTCAGGCCAACTTATTCTGATAGCCTCTTTCAATTCTTGGCTGCAGTGTCTAACTAATCTCACCAAGTTTGAGTCTTTACCCACTCTGTCTGCAAAGATTAATGTTGCAGTTGAGGGGACTGCGAAAGTTGAGGGGAGAGAGACAGATGCGAAGCTTTTTTATTAGTTTTGGGGAATGTGTGGATAAGTGGTGGGCTTGTTGCTTCAACCCTTAATGGGTCCTTTTAATTTAGTTTGAAGTGTTAAGAAAGGCACATCACCAGATTTTTGGGCGCAATTGTCCCAAACTTTGTACAAGCTTTGAGGGAGAGCTCACCTAAAAACCTGGGTCAAGATTTACATTTATTACACAATTAGGAGGACAGCCTCCACTTGAAGTTCATCACTGTCTCTCAGAACTTGTCTTTTGGACCATTAACAGGCTCCGCCCGTACTAACTTGAAAAGAAATTTGCAATTTCAATTTTTCATAAGTGTGAAACTGGATAAGATAGTCTATCACCTCAACGAATGTAGAGTGAAAGATGGATGGGTATCTTTACAGACATTGCTTTCTTCTCACCTACTCCTTATTCTCTGCAAATTAGCTAACCTAATCCTCTTCGTTTGAAGAAATTGTGTAGGTAACGAAACTTCTTTAAAGACTATCTCATCAGGTTTAACCCAATTTTCTAGGGGAACAGTCAGAAAAAGAGCCAGCCTTTGTTCGAAAAGGAGCTTGTTTTTAAACCATGTATTAAAAAATCAAATTGAGTAGAGTTGAGACAGAGCTACCAAACGAGTCGAGTTTGAAAAAGTTTGGTCGGCAAGGTCTAATAAACTTAATATTGACATGGAATGGGCTTATGAATGCAAGAATAGGAATTGCAGCTATATCAAACACCATCTATTGCCAAGGAGAACAGGCCCTTGTGTGTTTAACCTTAAAGGAGAAGTCTTTAAAATCTAATCCTTCTTAAGAATCAGTGGCTGTAGCTATTTGTTTTTTGTAGGTGGTCTCGTATCTTGGAGAAAAACATCTTATACAATAATTATTGCACTTGTTTGTTGGTGAAGTAGGGAATTAGGTGGTCTTTAATCCTTTCTGGAGAATTAGTTGGCAGGTATAATTGATGAAGCTACAGTGAAGCTACTTAATAATCAACATTAGTTGGTTGTATAAAGACACAAAAATGGAATAGTTTTCTATTAAAATAATGGACAAATTGGTGCAACAAATATTTGATATATTACCACTTCTACAAAAATGACAAGTTAAATTATAGTATTTTAGTATTCCGTTGTTAATCTCTTAGTGTTATGTTACTATCTGTTAGTATTCTATTGATATTTATATTTAAAAAAGTAGTTGTAAGAGGTTGGGGTATTAAGAAATTTGAGAAATCATTTGTGGTCCGCAACATCCGTATTCGTCCGAATTGTGATAGTCATGAGTTTAGGACATAAAATACCGTCCTATAGCGTTCCAAACACCATTTTATGTGTTTTTCTTTAACTTTTTATACTTTATTTCATTTGCTAAATCAAACCATATTGCATAAAATCGTATTATTGCTTAACATGATATTACCCCAACGTAATATATTGATTACACGCTAATCGTACATTTGGGATATTATAATCCACCCACCTTACAAGAATTTCGTCCTCGAAATTTACTCAGCATACTTGTTCCTTCGATCTACGACTCCTCGTAACATCTCATACCCTACGTTTACACGAAATGTCCAAACATTACAACACTCTTCACTTCTGTAGAGCACAAAATGCAGCAGAAATTCCTATTTTATATTTGAGTTATTAAATCATCAACTTCATTTGTCGTAAAAGGAATGCTTCCTTCCAAAATTATTTATTTTCATCCAATAATTTACATCAAACCACCATAACGTGAACAGCTTTATTGCGTTTTTAAGATCTTGACCCTCCAAAATCTTGCCCTTACACACAAACTATACCCGTGGGCAACTACTTATGGCTTCATAAGTGACAACATACAATTCGTGACAAAGGACCCTTTTTCTTAAAACATCACTTTGATTCAGCACGACATCTATGGAATTGATTTCCTTCATTACTCTACCATTAAGTTGAAGCAGACATTCCTACATTCTCCAAAGTCTACTACTCATTTCATCACTTGATTCATATTTAACCAATATAGTTTATCAAAATTTCATTTGTTGGTAGAGCTAAACTTAAATCTGATTCCGTAAACATAAAGTGACACAATTATGATATTCCTAATCCATGTTTTATCACCCCTCAAGTACCGTTGACAATACCCATGCACATACTAGTGTCTTTTACCCAATAACCAACGAAAAGTGAGAACAATCACCGAACATTGTCACATTCAGTTCTAGTGCGTTCCAATCATTATTATGTCACTCACTTTTGTCCTTTTGCTTTAGCGTGCTCATCATGATCCATCCCTACGAGCTTATTGGATTATAAACTTCTCCTAACTCTAGCGGCTTATTCGTTGAAATCATTGACACTTAACAATTTCTTTAATTAAATCCATTAGCAACAGATGCAGATTATCAATCAACGCCATGCCAAAATTCTTTTAGTAGACCAACCTTCAATATGTTTGAGTATCAACTTAATGAATTTTCAAGCATATATTTTGTTTTTCAACAAATAACCCTTATATATGACAGACTTTTAATTCTAACTTAAAACAACATTGAATTATGTCAATGCATATATTTCTAACTTTCAATCAAAGTTGATTCTTAATGTTGTCTGTGCATGAATATATGTTCCACCCCAATTCTTAAACAGATTCCGTATCTTATAACTTATCTCAGCACATATTCAATTGTAAGTGAATCACTTAGATCCATAAATTAAACCTCCAGGTCTAACTGTTCCTCAACGTCTATCAATTTACAAGGAGCAAATTGAAATCCAACTTAGAGAAAATAATTAATTCATTACACATACAAACTACCAATCATTCCTCTAAGTCACTACATCTCTCCATATCTTACACCTTTATAACTTTTATATTAAGTCCTTGTACAAACTAGTATACTTCTTGGTCATTCCTGCTTACACAATTTGAGGCAAGCCGTGACAGCACTTGAATTACCTTACACACACCGTAACTGTTCTGTTTTGCCGAAGTTGAGTAAATTCTCTTAGCTTACATGTCCTTCTTGTGTGAGTAAAGTATTCCAAATGGTTCCTTACAAATAGACTAGATTTGCCAAATTTTCAGTCCATGACAAAATTATAATCTATCCAGGCACTCAATTAGTTTCTTAGTTTAACCTAAATAGAATGTTTATCCTAATTCTAGGGTAGATTCTTAACCAGGTGGGTAGTGATCATAATTATCAAATATCCAAGTATCCACTGCTGAAGGTCCAACTTACTCTTTCTACAACTTTTAATAATCTTGACTAAGTTGATAAGCACTGGACTAACTAATTATAGTTCTCGTGATTCAGCTCAGTTACTAACCCTCAATGTTCTTCCTTCTCATCATAAATCCACCCTCTTATCTAATTCCGTGCAATGTAGACGACCTAACTGAATTATCTAGTTCATGCAAAAATTTATTTTCCACTTATATCCCTTTATCCAATTTATAAAAATTTGGGCAGAGTTTCTCCTGTTTCTTTACTCTCCCAAAGCTAATTCTTGCACTCAAAACCCAAACAGTTCCAGAAAATTTCATTATCCATTAAGTAAAACATTCAACCTTTGACTAGTCCTACGAACATACTTTAAACATATCACAATACATCTTCGAGTCTACCATTTCAAAATGCAAACTTAGTCACATGTTCCTAAGCACTTCAAAATACAACATACAAATTACTTACTCACGGTTAGGCCCACTATACCATCATTTTCTACTAAGAGGAGGAAACTTTCTCTAACTCTCCTTTCTTCTTGCCGGACAAAACAGGGCAACGTCTAGCCACATGTCCAGGCTTCCTACACTTGAAACATTGTTTCGTTCTTGCTAAACATGTTCCAACATGAATTCTGGTACATTGTGGACTTAGTTCTTTCTGCTCTGTTACCTCGGTTGGTTCCCTAACAACATTCTCTTTTCGAAGGTGCGTTTGCTTCCCTTGATGATTCTCGTCCATCAAGGATGTCTCATTTTGTTTTCTCGCACTTGGCTCACCTTCTTCCTTCAGTAATGGTTGTAGATCTTCTAAGAACTTCCGATTAAATTTTCTAAATTCTCCCATCAACTTTTCAACAAATTGCAACTGGCATTCCATATGCTCAACCAACTGACTAATGACATCATTCACCGTTTTTGCCCCTTTTTCCATATTATCCCTTCACAATCAATTACAAATAATCAAAACAACTATACGTTAGAAAAATAAAAATATAGTACAACATATACTTACAGTTAATGAAGTATTTCCACGTCGAAGCTTGTGTTGGTAGGCCGTATACAGAATCGATTTTAAAACCCGAGACGCTCTGATATCAACTGTAACATCCCGTATTTTTCTATTTCTTAAAATACGTAAATTGGAAACTTTTCTTTTGTAAAACCATCAAAGTATTCTTTCTTTGTAAAACCCGATCGTTAAAACTCTTTACTTTCACTTTTATTAGTTTACTTTCATCTTTATCAGTTTTCTTTCAGAAGTAATCATATTCTTTGTATAAAATGCAGCGGAATGAAACAAAACATTAAAGAATAGTAAATAATTTACAAAACTCTTTTTCAAATACTTTCCATTTAACTTCTTAGCCCAGCCAGCCACAAGATCCACCCGTGGAAATCCTTCATCAGCTGTCTTTAACCTGTTAATCCATTGCTCATACGTACCTCCATCACAAGACCTAAACTAATGAGCCTAATGCTCAGTAAGTGATAAAATGAAATGTAGATGATATGCATGATCATACAATGCAATTATAGCCAAGAGTGACATACATGACAAATATCGTGGGGCCATGAGGAAGAACCAATCACTCCACAAAGGAGACATATACATCGAGGGTTTCCTCATGTCGTATTCACTATTTTGTTATGAGAATGTTGAGGATTTCAGAACAAGAGACAATGAACCCTGTATCCCATGTAACTCACCTACTTTCTTCTAAATTTCCTCTCTAAATATTCTCTCGTGCACTTTTCTTTTCCTGCCATGGGATGTCATTGTTTTCCCGCAACCCCATACGCCTATTTACATAGATTTATTATGTCATACAATATACACGTGAATTCATACAATCCTGTATGATATAATGTCTAATAAACATATCATTAAAAGAACCTAAATCTAGTACACACACAACATACAATCCTAATTCTTACGATGTAGGGTCCGAATACCAAACCACAATCAATATCAACTTACTTGGCGTCCATAGCGCGTTTCTGCATCTTCTCTCTTATTTGTAACTTTAAAACCATTAAAATCATGTATTATTAACCTTTCTCTACAACTCATTACTTAAACATTTCTACTATCACAACGAAATAGCAAAAATTCACAAAAGTTGCTAATTCTATCAATGTGACATAAACTATTGAGCATTGACCTCACCAAATCAACTAATACTCCATTACATTAACCTATTTTCGCGTCCGCATTCGTCCACAAGACCAACTTTCGCAGGCAAATCTTGAGGTCTCAGACGAGAGTTGGTGTCCCCAATCTCATCCGTACCTTCCACAGTCAGGGTTCAGACACCATTTGGCGTCCGTATATGTCGTCCGCATAAATTCTAATTTGAACAGATTCAATTCGGACGGGCTCTCCCGCATCCGTATCGTCTGCATGTATCATCCGAATGTGTCTAGGAATTGGATAGATTCAATTTGGATGACTCCTCTCTTTGTCTGCATGTGTCTGCAATTGTCCTAAAGTCTCCAGACTTAACAGATTCGATGTGGACGTGTCCTATTTGCATCCACGACTACGTCCACAACACCTCAGCACAGTGAGGTTAGGATGCCAAGCGTGTCTCGAGGCATCCCAAAACCTGGACGACGTTCCATGTGTTTTGCGGATGACACTTCTCGCCCGTAAAGGCGTCCGTACGCATCTAATGGTTCAAAAGTCCAATTCCTTTGCATTTTCGACCAAGTTTTTATCCGAATTGATTTTCACGAAATTACGAGTCATAACTTAACGCGTATAGAGACGATGTAAAGACATGTATTATGTTGATTACATCGTTTAACAGAAAAATTAGGATCGGGTTGTTACAGATTCACTTTGAAAACTCAAACCTTGGATTTCAAGTTAGGATTTTTAAATAATGCTAAAATTACGTTTCCACTAAATTTATTAATCACACTTTTTTTCCAATTTAAGTTACTATTTCTAGTAAGTCAGTAATGATCAGATTTGTGGCACTCTGATTATATTTTTAATGTTAGAGGTTTTATAAAAAATAACGTTTTTAATCGTTTAGTAAAAACTTAAAAACTTTAGCGTACTTTTAAGACAAGTAAGAATCTGAGTCGTTACACCCTATGAGGGAGGGGCTATGCCTAGATTGCAGACTAGATCTGTTACCTATCCACTCCTAATTCCCCTCTTCTTTTTTACTTTTTCTTAACATTTTACCTCACTTATGCATGGTTGCGTACCACAACCAAGGCGTCACTTCCTAGGCTTTCTGTTAGCATGATGCATGAACATACATTCTCAACCTAGCATGATGCATGCTACGTTGTAACATAACATTAACTAAAATTGAAACGCACATTCAAAGTAATTGAAAGCAACTGAAATTGGAAGTGCATATAAAGAAAGTAATGCGTATAATAAAGGAAAAGAACTGTGCACAACAGAAAGCAAGTACAACATTAAATTAAAATAGCGAATGAACAATAAACTAGACATGCTTAGGAAGATAAGATAATTACTCTAGTTCTTTAATTCTTTAGCCTAGTTAACTTCCTAGTCCATTTACATGCTTCCTACATTTATATTTCTAGGCGATTATTCTAATAAGTTATCCAAATAAATTAACATGCTCCTACGTTGATTTCATGCTTTTATTCTACTTAACTTGTAATACCCCAAAAATATTTCCCGTTTTGTGGATGTTGTAAATCTGGCAAAGTAATATATATATATATATGAATGTTATATAACGGGATGTGTTAAATTATGCTGAGAAAGTATATGATTAATGTTGAAAAATAAATGAAGTGTAAAAAGTTACGGAAAACATGCATAATAGGAAATTTTAAATGATATGTAGATGTGGAATTGCGTCCGAAATCATACTGAACTTTGCCCTTGGACTTTGGGACGACATGGGACGATATTTTGCGTCCCAAACTCCTTTGTAACGCTGTGTACAAAGGTTGAGGACGTGTTTTCTCATCCGAAATAGATTTCGGACGACACGTGGACGACAACAGATGTTTTCGATTTGAATCTGTCCAATTTTCGGACAAATTCAGACGAATGTGGAATAGTCGCGGATGCTTCCTCACGTCCGAAAAGTCAAAATTTCCCGACAAACCCATTTCAATCTAATGTCTCTCTCCATCATTTAATCAGTTTCTTTTCAATATCTTCCATGAGCGACATGTCCTTGACGGTGTGAAGGTGTCCACCTGCCTCCATAAGGCTGGACCTCTCTCTGTTGGAAAGGGAATTGACTCCACATTGCACCATCTTTTCTAACACACTTGTCTCACAAATTTCTTCTTCTCCTCTTTCTATAAGTATTGAAGTGCCATCTTTGGAGGATATTCTGCAAGCTGAGTGTGGTGAGTATTCTATTTAACTGAGTGTGCAACACGAGGTGAATGTTTATTTCATACTTTGTTATTGCTCTGGAAGGCCGTGTGTATTGAGACTGGGTATAGTGTTGTCGTGAGGAGTGAACAATTAGGGTTTTGTAGCACAAAGAGAGTTAAGAATTTGAATGATGTAGTTGGCCAGAGGAGGCCCTACATTGCGGGGTTGTGTTTGAATGATTGCTTCATATTATGCTTCCTGTTATGATGTTGTTTACTCGAATATGACTTTGCTTTTGTTACTTTACAAGTTTGTTGTGTTGTAAGCAAATGAGTTCAATTATTTTGCTGTTAGTTTGTGTCCATGCAGTGAAATTTAATTGAACACAGTTATTAAACTAGTATCTCTATTGAGGAATGATAATTAGATATAGTGGAATGTTTAGCTTGTTCAGTATGTTTCCTTGTCTTGTACAAAATTGAATAAGTTGAACATAATTGTTAGAGATAATCCATGTTGGTAGATTATCATAGGTCTCTATTGTTTGATTTAGTTTCTCTTTGTTGGATAATGCTATGGCTGAAAGCGTGAAAAGATCCTCAATTGGGAGTAGTAGTATATAATCTGTTATGGACTTCCATAAGATAGTATTGAATTGTTTCTAATTATTTGTTGAGTACTCTCTTTATATTATGTGCTTTATATTTATCATTCATTCATCTCACCTAGGATTTATGAAATTGCGAACATACTTGTATGACATATCTAATATATGTAAATAGGCGTGTGGGGGTTCAAAAAAATCTGTGACTTTTCATCTGTAGACTAGCTACATGAATTCTAGGGATCACCCTTCTCTTGTTCTGAAATCACTAACGTCTTTCACAAAAGAGTGGATATCGGCATGTGGAACACCCTCAATAGATATATCTCCTTCTCAAAGTGATAGGTTAGGCCATATGACCCTAGGGCGTATTTCACTTCTGGCTTTCAGAAGGGATATGGCTCCATTCTCTAATGCATTGTATGGTCATGCATAGCATTTCATTCTGATTCTTTCTGGGCTTTAGGCTCATTGTTTTTTCCTGTGATGTAGGTAACATTTTCCTGATAATGAACAAATTGAGGAGGAGGTATTTTAGGACGATACCTTGGGTTATCAGCTACTTTGATCTGTTGGTTGTGGGTCACCATAGTTGGTATTTTGATATTTTCGTTTGAAATGTAGAACTGGACAATTTAAGTAAACTTTTGTGTAAGTATTTCACTGGATTTTGCAAACTGTTTCTATTACATTCTGCTTCCTTTACTATAATATGATGTTTTAACTATCAGACATAAATGAACAATGTTTATGACGTATTTTATATAAACAAATAAATTTTTAAAATAACGGGGTTTTACATAACTAATCATACTTTGGTTTAAAGGAAAATAACATGCTAAGGACTTGGAATTGTAAGCAATACAAGAAAACAAATAACAAAAGCATTCATTCACTTAGTCAATGAGACCCTTGACTCATTCACGTTTCATTCATTCCTTTTTCATATTCTTTATAATTCTACTATTTAGTAAAGTAAAACATTGATTATATAATTGAAGTGCACATAAACGGAAGTAACTAAAATTAAAAACGCATATAAAAGAATAATAGAAATTGAAAACACATAGCAATGAAGGCAACCATTAATACAGAGAGCATTTATAATATTGAATACAGGAATTAACATGTCAATTATCTTGTTAGCTTCCTAGTCCATTTACATGCTTCCTACATTTATTATTTGAGGCGATTATTGTACTTAGTTATCCTAGGCGATTTAAATATGCTTTTAACTAGTTAAGTAATTAGACATGTTAAGTAAACGACTAACATGCTCAATTTTAGTTAAGTTAATTACTCTAATTGATTAACATACTCAATTTCTGATTAAGTTGATTACATCAGTTAATTAGTATGCTCAAGATTATAGTTAGTTGTTCTAGGTTGATTTACATGCTCAAGACCATAAATAATTATCCTAGTCAATTTACATACTCAAGGAAAGATTTCAATTATAATTCTAATTAGTTATTCAAATGGATTAACATTAGTCTAGTTAATTATTCTGATTAATTAACATACTCAAGTCTAGTTGGTTATCCTAGTTCATTACATGCTCAAGGTCTAATTAATTACTCTAGTAAATTAACATGCTCTCTAGGTGATTAAACATGCTTAGTTAATTAACATGCATCAAGTTTAGTTAATTAAACATGCTCGAGAAATTAGACATACTAGTAATTTAAACACGCTAGTTTATTTAAATGCTAATTAATGAACATGCTCAATGAAGTGCGTAACCACTATTAATTAAACAATTAGTTAAGTAATCATGCTCGACTCCTAATTTAGTTAGTTTTAGCATGTTTGAATGATAATTACAATTAGCATTCTAATTTATTAACTTTTAAACATGCTTGGCCTAGTTAAATTAACATGCTAGTTAATTGAACGTGGATATCAAAAAAAAGGAAATGGCGGAACAACACAAACTATATAAACGAAGAATTATAACACTTGAAATTTATGCTAAGCAGAAATTTAAAATAGACAGTAAGCATTACTCCTTTCTGACTTCAACCATTTAGCATGTCTAAACATTAGCACTCATCTTAATAAGCAGAGTATTTGAATCGCATAACAACAACAACAAATCTACACTATCATCAACCCAGGAAATAGGTGCAGGAAATATGTGCAGCAATGAAAGCAACAATGATATAATAGCAATATTCATCCATGGAACTATCATTCAAAAAACAACTTAACTAACAACAACTAGCAGTTAACGGCAAGGAAATAAATCACACACACCCACTTGTGGTGTAGGGCCTTGAAATGGCGAAGACACCCCATTTTCCTTACCTCACTGAAGAACTAATTCTCACAGGGACAACAAACTCACCTCTCAAGCTCTCAGTTCACGACACCCCAACTCACATCAACTCTTCCCACGTATCACTTAGCTCACAGTTTCTCTCACTCAGAAGCTCACTCTCTCAATAGCTAACCCACACATTCACAGCTTACAAAAGATGCTTCACTCAAATCACACACTCAGAAGCTTCTCACGTACGGAAGGGAGAGCGCCACGTAGGAAGAGAGGAGTTGAAGGCTAAAATGAAATTGACAGGGAAGGAGAGGGATATTACTTGGGTTAAGGAGGGACACAATCATGGCTAGAGGAGCAGAGGAGGTCGGCGCCCTACTCTGGAGGGTGGGGAGGCATCGATTCCTGTCGGGAAATCGGCTACTTTATGGATTTCCTACGATTTTCCATCATTTTTTTTTCTATTTTATTCGTAGGTCTGGGCTAATTTGGATGAGTGCGAACGCATAGGTCTCATCCGCAAGACTAAAATTACTCAGGGTAAAATGAGAACTCGGATGAGAGAATGCTTTCCCGTCTTGTTTGTACTCTCTGCAACCGAGGTTCGGATGGTAGATCGCGTTCGCACGTGGCATCCGCGTGGTGCCCGAAAGTTTCCTAAAATCTGACAGAGGCCAATTGGACAAGGCCTCTACTCATCTGTAGTCATCCACCATTTTCTGAAAGTCCCTAGTAGTGTATAGAGTTGATGTAGACGAAGCAGCTTGCGTCCGCATCGTCTGGGACCTCGTCCGCAACACTACTCAGGACGCCAAATCACGTCCTGAGTCTCGTCCCAAACCTTCTTCGCGTGTGCAGGACATTTACGGATGACACATCTCATCCACATTTTTGCCTAGACTAGTCTGAAATGATGACTTAGGCAGGGATGACTTTGGGATGTGGAACAACGTCTGCGAGAGTCGTCCCCAGGCTAAGGGCGACATGCAATGCTCTTGCGAACAACACTTCTCATCCGCAAGGTCATTCTCAAGCGTCTGAAAGTCAACTTCAAGACACTTTAGGACAAAAAGCCTCATCCTCGACTCGTCCCAAACATCAGGGATGCAACGTAATCCACTTGTGGACGACATAACGCGTTCGTAGTGTCCGTAGGCATCCGAAAACACCCTGGACAACCTTTCTCACATTTTTCCTACTTAACTTCTATCCCATAACTCCTATCCCATAATATCCCCCAAACTCCAACACTTTGATTACATCACGTATACAGGAAAAATTTAATGGAAATTACTTCGACTTAACACTCCGACTACACACTCGGTAATACCCCGATAGTTATCCAACTCAACAATATTGGGGTGTTACATACTTCCCCCCTTAAAAATAAATTTTGTCCTCGAAATTTTTCCTTCGTAATTCTCTCGCTATCCCAGCTACGTATCAAATCTCTTCTTAGCTATCCCATTCGATAACGTAGCTCCCTCTAATGATCCTAACACTTCATGGTATCTAGACTATTGGCTCTCACTTCTTGATCAACTTGACTTGACTTTACCCAACAATACATCTTCTTGTTCTAAAAGTCGATCAAACCCTCGACTCGCTTGTCGCCACGCTTCAGCTGTGCACTCTGATTACATCATTTTCGATGAAAGAAATGTCATAATCAAAGTCATTCTTCAACATGAAGAGCAAAATAGCAACTCTCTCTTGTATCCGATTATCGTCTTAGTCCAATAAATAATTCAAGTTGCCATTAAACTCCCGAATTCTTAAGCATTTTTCCTAATTTAACACTCCACATCAAATTTCCCACCAACTCCATGTGAACTCAACATCGACTTGACGTCAAACTCAAATTCCCTATATGATTCTACCCCTTGGCCCCTTTCACTTTCCGACTTAAAACCTAGCACTTATACTCTTTTCCTCACATTCCACGACTTTAATATACTAGAATGTACTCTCCACCATCAAATTCGTCCTTCCAAGCTTTACTAGGTTATGAACTACATAGCTCCTTAACTGAGTTGCATGCATTTCGTCTTGCTTGTCTTTTTGTATCTGCACTCGTTTTCGATCGAGTTCAGGTTTTTGTTCTCGTATCTCTTCTTGTTTCTGTCTCTATTCTCATTCCTGTTTCCATTCCAGTTTCTGTCTCTGTTCCTGTTCCCATTTCTGTTCCCGTTCCCGTTACCGTTTCTGTTTCCGTTTCCATTCCCGTTTTTGTTCCCCTATCTATTTCCAAAAATCACTCCAGAAACTTTGTTTCCGTTTCTGTCTCCGTTTCTATTTTCATTTTCGTCTTCATTTCTATCTCTATTTTTGTTTTCGTTTCCGTCTCCGTTTCTATTTCTGTTTCCGTCTCCGTTTCTGTTTCCGTTGTTGTTCCAATTCTGCTCCCGTCTTTGTTTCTGTACTCATTCTAGGAGAAGCTTAACTGATTGAATCCATTCTTTCCATATAGTTGTGTAGTCACATCCTTTGTTAGCCTGAGTGAACAAAATCGAGATGGAGAACATAGTTCAAGCCTGACATAAGTACTCTTATCCTTTCGACTATTAATTAAACATTACTTCACTTACATCAGAAACCGCTGTCAAGTCCCAGTTTGTCATACTACTCTACAAAACCTTGAATCTCTTGTCCTTATAGAAATCTAACCTAGCGCATTCTGAGGCAACTACCCTTCTCGTCCTACTTCTTCCAACCCACTAGGTTCCTCCACCAACTTCTTACAACCCACTAGGTTCCTCCACCAACTTCTTTCCTCAAAGTCTAACTTTATTTGCTGAGTTCTTCTTCAAGGTTATACTTAGGGGACAACTAAGTCATTAGTGGAATCCTACTTCTCTACTTCGGGTTCGCCCTAATTGTTCTTCCCATAGCCCTCCTTTGACTACCCAATCCTTTATTGAGATCGGTGAAGCAGAAAGGGTAAGATGTACTGCCTATTTACTGATGCATGAGGCGCGTTTTTGATGTACTCCTCCCGGGATGTTACAACCCTCACATGGAGAGAATTCAAGGAGCTATTAAATGAGAAGTACTTTAGCCACACCATTCGGACGCAGAAGTTAATGAAATTTATGCACTTAAGACAGACTGGATCTGTGATGGAGTATGCCCAATGATTTGAGGCATTGACTCATTATGCTCCTCAATTTGTGTCAACAGAAGAGCATAAAGTCCACCACCACTTTGTGCAAGGACTAAAAATCAAAGTGCTAGAAGGAGTTGTTGAAGCTAGAACTGAGGATATCACTTATTTGAAGATTGTAGCAAAAGCTCGAGCAGTGGAAGGAGTAAAACTTATGGCAGTTAAGCAAAAGGAAGCAAATTAGAGGATGTGGAAGGCAAATACTAGTCATCAACCAAGAGGTGGCCCGTCACTAGGCCAGGGTGTTACACGAGCATCAGAGTTTGTGGCACAACAAAGACCTGATAAGAAGCCCATGACTAAGACAACTGCGGTTCCTCCACCTACTGCCGGTCTGAAATGCAAGAAGATGCATCGTGGTGAATGCTTGGTTGGTTCTCAGAGGTATTTTGCTTGTGGAAAAATGGGGCATGTAGTTAGAACTTTCCCAAACCGACCTGGTGAACAAGGAGGAGTGGCCCCTCAGGTATTCGCAATGTATGGCCCCGAATCGGAAGATGAACAACCAGCCGTTGTGGCAGGTACGCTTAAAATTTATGCTTTAATTATTTAAATAATATTGATTTCCCTTAGTTAGATTAAGAGGTCTTACCTTAGGATAAATAAATTATGTAACTCTGACAGGAACAATTTATATTAATAAGAGTGCTGCTTATGTCTTATTCGATGCGAGTGCCACACATTCTTTCATTTCCACAAATTTCTATAAAAGAGCAAACTGCCTCTCCAGCAGTATAAATTGTACATGTCATGTGTTATTTCCCTCTGGTGATAATCCAATTGCCGATGGAATGCTTAGAGCCTATGAATGAGAAATAAGTGGCCATTTATTTCGGGCTGACTTAATTATCATGGACATGAAGGGGTATGACGTTATCATTGGAATGGACTGGCTGTCTTCAAACCATGCAATCATTCATTGTAAAAAGAGGGAAGTCTGTTTTTACCCTTTGGGTAGTGGGATGCACACTTTCCATGGAGTCAAAGAAATGAGGAAGTTGGATGTCATCTCTGTGCTTAAGGCAGACAAGATGCTGAGCAACGGGTGTGTCAAATTTTTAGTGAACGTGTTAGACGCTACTATGAATTCTGATACTAGAGTGAAGGATGTTGCAATAGTTCGAGATTTTCCAAATGTATTTCTTGATGATCTTCCTGGCCTACCCCCAGATTGTGGGATTGAAATCGAGATCAACCTGCAACCTAATACTGAACCCATCTCCAAACACCCTTATCGTATGGCGCTAGCCAAATTGGTGGAATTGAAAATTCAAGTTGAGGAATTGATCAGCAAGGGTTTATTCACCCGAGTTTTTTTTCTTGTGGCGCCGATATTATTTTTCAAGAAGAAAGATGGGACAATGAGAATGTGTATTGATTACAGAGAACTAAACAAAGTGACAATCAGGAATAAATATCCCGTGCCAAGGATTGACGACCTATTTGATCAGTCATGCGGTGCCAAAGTATTCTCGAAAATTGATCTCTGCTTGGGCTATTACCACCTGAAAAGTCAAACCTGAGGATGTGCGCAAGACTGTTTTTCTTACCAGATACGAACACTATGAGTTCTTAGTGATGTCTTTCGATTTAACCAATGCCTCGCAGCCTTCATGGATCTGATCAACCGAGTCTTTAAGGATTATCTGGATAAATTTATTATCGTCTTCATTGATAATATCCTTGTCTATTCCCTATCTGAAGCAAAGCATTGTGAGCATCTACGGAAAACCTTATTAATTCTTAGCCAACATCAACTGTATGCAAAATTTTCTAAGTCTGAGTTCTGGCTAAGCAAAGTTGGTTTTCTCGATCACGTAATCTCCAAGGATGGTATCTACATGGACCCGACTAAAGTAACAGAAGTGGTAAATTGGATGCAACCGAAGAATGTTGGAGAAGTAAGGAGTTTTCTAGGCCTAGCTGGATATTACAGACGCTATATTGAGGGATTCTCTAAGATTGCCCTCACATTTACTGGTCTAACAAAGAAAAACGCTCAATTTTGGTGGTCTAGCGATTGCGAGAATAGTTTCCAAGAGCTAAAGTATAGATTAACTACGGCCCCTATTTTGACTTTGCCAATGGAAGAGGGAAACTTTTGATGTGCCCCAAATCCCGTCACTTGAGCCCGAGCCAAGGGCTTCTTTATTTCTACCNCGAACAAATTTAACAAAGGTTCCCCATTTGTTTCTTGGAGCCTGTCAACTTTAGTATTTACTGTGATGCATCTAAGAGAGGCCTTGGTGGAGTTTTGATGCAACATGGAAGTGTTATTGCTTATGCTTCCCAGTAGCTTAAAATCCATGAACATAATTATCCTACTCAAGACCTTGAGTTTGCAGCGGTCATCTTCACTCTCAAAGTATGGAGACACTATTTGTATGGGTAGTGATGTGAAATCTACTCCGACCACAAGAGCCTTAAATATATTTTCTCTTAGAAGGAACTGAATATGAGGCAACGGCGATGGTTCGAATTTATTAAAGATTACGAACTTGAAATTAAGTATCATCCCGGAAAGGCTAATGTGGTTGCTGATGCACTTAGCCGTAAAGTTGCCATGATGAGCATGTTATGTGAAGAGATGCCTTTAGGGCTTAAGTAAGAATTACAAGAGTTTGAGCTACAAATAGTACCAATGCAGTTGGATGTGATCATATCTAAATTGACTCTTTCACCATCCATTCTTGACCAGATTAAAGAAGCTCGGCAAGGTGATAGTATTTGTGAGAAGTTCAAATTGAACCCTAACCTACTAGAATTTTGACACTCTTCTATATTCGTGGAAGGTATTGTGAAGTATAAAAACAGATGGTTTGTACCGAGCTGTGCTTTTATGTGGACCAAGATCCTTCGGGAAGCTCATTCATCTAGTTTCTCAATTCATCCTGGTAGTATTAAGATGTATCGTAATCTCAAAGTGCTTTATTACTCACAAAAAATGAAGCACGACATCGCTATATATGTGGCCTTATGTGAGATATGTCAGCGTGTTAAAGCCAAGCATCCAAAGACCAGGTGATTTCCTCCAGCCATTACCAATTTCTGAATGGAAATGGGAACACATTACAATGGATTTTGTTACCAATTTGCCCAAGACAACTAGAGACCACGACTCAATTTGGGTAATCGTTGATCAATTGACAAAGACCTCACACTTCTCACCCGTAGCTATGACATACAAAATGAACCAGCTCGCTGATTTATATATGAAGGAGATCGTCCGACTACATGGTATCCCTATTTCTATTGTGTCTGATCGAGATCCGGGATTTACTTCAGTTTTCTGGAAAAGTCTAAAAAAAGCTATGAATACCGAGCTGCAATTTAGTACCGCTTTGCACCCTCAAACTAACAGCCAAAGTGAGAGGACCATACAAACACTTGAAGTTATAATCTGCGCATGTGTTTTAGAATTCTAAATTGGTTAGGAGAAATCACTACCTCTCATTGAGTTCGCTTACAATAACAGTTTTTAGACCACTATTGGTATGACACCATATGAAGCACTGTATGGAAGAAAGTGCAGATCTCCCTTGCAATGGAATGAAGATAGTGAGACTATATTCATTGGTCCTGATATTGTATAGAAAATTGCGGAGTTGGTTGCTTTAATCAACCAAAGGATGTTAGCACCAAAAAGTTGTCAAAAGAGCTACGTAGATAATTGACGTAGAGCCCTAGAATTTAATGAAGCAGACAGAGTGTTCTTAAAGGTATCTCCCTTCAAAGGAGTTGTTAGCTTTGCAGAAAGAGGAAAGCTTAATCCAAGATTTATGGGTCCTTACGTTATCACCAAGAGAATAGGACCGGTTGCCTATCAGTTGCACTTACCAGGCTCTTTAGCAAGCATACATAATGTCTTTCACGTGTCAATGCTCAAGAGTGTTTGGGAAATGCAACTATTTTGGACCAACCTGATGATGTCAACATTCAACCTAACCTAAGCTATAGAGAAAGACATTCAAATCCTTGACTCTTGAGTAAAGGAGTTACGACGCAAGAAAATTCAGCTGGTCAAAATTTTATGGCAGAATCATAGTAACGATGAGGGCACTTGGGAGAAAGAAGGTGAAATGAGAGCCAAGTATCCGAAACTTTTCGATTAGCCAAATTTTGAGGACCAAAGTTTTTGTAAGGGGAGAGTATGCAACACACCATTATCGTTTTTCCCGTTCATGCGATGTAATCAATTTGGAATAATTAACGTAGTTCATTTTGTGCCAATACTTGTTATTTTATGATATATAATTGTGGAATTATTTTACGGGAGAAAATTTAAGTTAAGAAAAATTGGAGAAAACTAACTAAGGTCATTTTGGACGAATGCGGATGCCATGAAGACGAGATTTGGCATCCGCACCAACATAAAACTCTTGGGGACGAAGGTTGGGATGAGTCCTCATGTGCTGCAGCTGACCTTGTCTTTGAATTTAGTGGCATTCAATTCAATTTAGCACTTTCTTATTATATCAATTGTCAATCATGTTTCAAATTGTAATTGGCTAAATAGAAATTTTGTACATGATTTATCAAGCATGTTTACATTCGGAATTAATTAGATAAGCATGCCTAGATGATTTATTTAGCATCTTGAGTTTTAGCTTATAATGTCATCATTTCTTGGTACTGGTTAGGAATTTTAATTCTCTTTTACTACAATGTTAACGTTAATAAAAAGGTGATAAAAGAATGATAATTGATGACATTAACTTGTTGACTAGAATGATAATATGACATGTATATATGACTACAATGAGTAGAGAATTTCGTTTCTATTATGTTACTTATTGAATTTCCTTAAATTGTTAATGCTTACTCCATTTCATTTAGCAAGCATGTGTAGATTATTGATTTAGGATAATAATTGTTGAGCATGTTTATCATTCACCTTGCTATGTCTTTATTATTATATTTAGTAGAATCAGGCATGTTACTCGCTATATTAGATATTCACTATTGTTGTCTTCCTTGCCTAATCTTAATTGTAGTTGTTTATTACCAATGCTACTATTGTAGTTCACTGTTGAAATTATTTTTCATTAATTGTACTGCTATTCATTTTCCGTTGCTTTTAATTCATTGTACTAGTATGTCTTATGCATCATGCTAATAGAAATAAGTAGAGAGTGCCATCTCGGTTGGTACTCACATGCATAAGTGTGGAAAATGAAATCAACGACTCAATGAATGAAAGATGTAATTGGAAGTTGAAGGGCGGGTCAGTAGTTTTGATCTAGTCCACAAAGGGCTAGAAATATCAAACTATACCATCTATTATGTGTTCCTTCAACTTCCGACTTGAAACATGAGTTATGAATGAATGAATGTAATGAAATATTGGTTTGGGGCAGACCCATTCCAAGTAAACTAAAGAGAGGCATGAAATAAGCATATTCCCTTTTCTTACTAGGCCTTTAGGCTTACGTATTACTTGTGGTGTAGGTAATGAAATCATAACGCCTGGAGTGGAAGATAATGCATTTCCCGTAGAGCCTTTGGTGTATCTAGATGAATCACGACCTGAGTAGGTTGACATAAGAAGAAGAGAAACATTTTGTTTAAATTGTAAGGATTTAATAACGGGCAAGATTAGCCTAAACCTGATTTTGATGTTATTTCGTACGATTTTAGTCTTAACCCTAAACTTATTTGAAGTTTTTAAAAACGTTTTCCGTATACTCTGATTTCATTGATACCCTTCAATTTTTTTGATTTATTTCAATATGTGAAAATTTTACTACTTAAGTAGACAAAGAAAAAAGAAAAATTTTCTTGTAAATTATTTAAAGAAGATATTTAAGAAAGAATGGAATTTGATGCAGGGCGTCACATCATTAAAATAGATCTTTCACTTTTAGATCGAGATTCAAGATTTCGTTATGGTAAGATAATGATTGTGGAATTTTAAAAGATTTTGAAATACAGTTTTCATATGGCAGTTCAAGAAGCGAGATATACTCAGATAGATTTGGATGACGTGGGATTTGAAGATGTCATCATTGTGGTTTAAGTGTTTTTAAACGTGGTCAGCATTAATTGCTAAATCACCCTTGAAAACTTTTATATTGGTAATTTGAATATTTCTTTGAGACTGGCAGACAGACCCTTGTTATAGATCTTCTATAAGTATGTGGAAGAGGTAAATATGAAGTTTTAAAATTTGGTTCCTCGCATCAGAATTCTTTTCGAGAGAGAGATTGTTAGAATTCAGGGTTTTAAATTCGTTTTATTTGGCTGGGCTGACAAGCACACGCTATGGATCTCTTTCATAGAATTATATCAAGGGGGAGATTGTTAAACTTTAGTGTGAACTGAATTCTATTGGGCCGAGCCTATGGGCATGCATTGTAAATCTCATTTAGGGTTCTGTTTTCTCTACAAATTGATGCAAGCTCGAGTCGCAAAACTCGCAGTTGTATTTTGATATTCATAGTAGATTTATTCTTCTGCCCATAATTTTTTCCCGAAAGGGGTTTTCCACATAAATTTGGTGTCCCACATCATTTTTTTTTCCGATTATCATTCGATTTCTAACACTAACAACATTAGATCAATTAGAATTCAGATGGAAGGATTTTCCCTCTTATACAATATTATTACTTTTACTTTCCATCTTCTTTCTAGTATTTTCCTTGGCAATCCTTCTTGAAAAGTTTGTCCCTTTAAGGGGTGACTAAATGGAGAAAGCTTTTGTAGCTCTTTTGCGTTGACTCTTTACTTTGATTGAAAGTTGGACCGCATCAACCAATGTAATGTATAGTTGAAACTCTACCATGTCTCCAATTTCTTTATCCTGGTTTGTGATAAATCTTGATATGGTTTGTCATCTGATTCTTCAATTGCACTTCAAATCTTAATATTCTCGAACTTGGTTACATACTCTTTCATAATTAGCAAACCTTGCTTCAAACTTTGACGAATGAGCTTCTCTTAATATCTCTGATCGTAATTGCGAACTCTCTAGCATGTACCATCTATTTTGAAATTTCACAACTCCAACGGTAGACTTGGAATAATCTTGGTATTTCTCCAGATTTGGGTTCAATTTAAAATCTTCTCATTGCCTGTCTCCTTGTTGAGCTTCTTTAATCTTTTTTAGTATTGTAGGCTTCAGTGTTAGTGTTGATAATATGGTAGTTAGTTGCATAGGAATCAATTGTACATCCAATCCTTGAACATCTTTAGAAAGTCCTACGGACATTTTGTAATATCCAGAATTATCGTAAGAGCTAAGCACAAGGCTTAAGTGATGATTTTGGGATGATATGAGCTGAATTAGATAATTTAAGATGTTGGTGAAGAGAATCATGTTGGAATAAGTGAATTAGGATACCCCATGTTATATTAATATTAACTCTAAGAGCATGATTAAGAATTTATTAGATTTGACTTGTATAAATTAAAATATTCGTAAAGAGAAATGTATTTGGATAAAGTGAACCATAATACTCTGGATCATTTAGTTGAGAGGAAATATTAAGGTTATTTGGTAATCATTTAGTGAAATTGGAAATATGAATGGATTAGTGATTTACAGTCAGTGAAATTAGAAGTGATGGATGAAAGCTTTTGTTTAAGGTATTGGTAAGAGTTGGATATATTAAGATTATTAATGTTCATGGGTATATTGGATTTAGTGTTGTTTTGGAAATAAGGCTTGTTTATGAATACAAGAATAAACTGGTGATTTAGTAGATGATAAGGAATTAATATTAGAAGAAGTTAGTAAGGAGGTTATTAAAGTTTAGGGATAGTTAGGATATAAATATATATATAAAGAAATAATGTGGTGGATGATAGATTGAAGTGAGGATGATTTAGAGGTTGATCAAGATCAACTTGTAATTGAATATGCTGTAAATTATAGGTTGGCGGACGATTTGTCGGCTGTTCGCCCAATTTCATCCATCGTTTGGGTCATTGACCAGCAATTTGGAACAGAGTCTGTGAATAATCGATTGCTCTGCGGTCAATCGACCAAAGAAGAATTGATCAACTTTCGATCCAAAAAGTCGCCTGGAAATGGAAACGCCATCCCTGGAAGCTTCTGAAGGTAATGTTGGACGCATCTGGATGTTGAAAGGTTGCCTCCCTTGCCTCTTCACCTTCAGATGGTTGCTGAAGGGGCAATGATGGTTGCCTATAAATTGTGGGCGATGGAGTGGATGAGAAGTTTTGGAAAAACCATGGTAAAACTCTTATGAAATTCTGGGAACGAGATTGTGAGGAGAGATGCTTGTTGTGAGTTGAGAAAGAAAGTCTCTGGGAAAGAAAGGCATGAAGAGAAAGGGTCAAGAGAGTTCTGAAGTTTGAGGATGAGTCTGTGAATGAGAATGAGAAGCTGCTGTGTGAAACTGGAGTTTTGGTGAACTGGACATGAGGATCTGAGAGAGTGATGAAGAGCCGTGAAGGTTTTTGGAAGAAAGGAGAATAGTAATTAAGTAGTAATTAAGACTGAAAGAGTATGAAACAAGAAAATGAAAACAATAAGATATGTAATTAAGTAGTTTTTTGTGGCAAGTTAGTCACGCCCAACACAAAAACCAAAGATATTAACTATGATCCAGTTTGTCACACCTGGCACAGATCTTTATGTTGTCCAATTTTTTACGCCTGACACATAAATAGCAAAAGACAGAAACAGTAAATGAAATAACAATAAAAGACATGAACAATAAAAGAGAAACGAAACAAAAAACCTTATGCAATGTTATAGAAATTGTATATGAATTTTATGTTTTAAGTTTATGTCACATACTGAGCGTTTGACACATAGTGATGTCTCGTTGATGTAGGTATGGAGCCAATAGATGGATAAAGTTGTTGATGGACGTATCTGATGGAGTGTTGCTATGTGGATGTTTGTGCTATTGGCGACATTGAGCTGAGGTTATGGCTCACAGAATGGAATAAATATTTTAAAGGCTTTTAAGTATTTTATGACATCAAATAAATGTTTTAAGTTAATCTGTTTATTTAAATGTTTAGTTAAACAATGGGTTTATGGTATTGGCTTGTAAGAGACTTCTGCGGTATGTTTTATATAATTAAGACTTCTGTTGTATATTTATGACTCTTGTTTTATTACACAATGGTTTTAAAAGAAAAAGAAAATTTTTGTACAGAAAAAGTTACAAGATGTTACAGTTTTTGTTTGGACAATTTGCTAGTTCATCAATGCATAATTTTGTGATCGTTAGTATTGCTCTCTGCAAATTTTAAAACTGTTAGTTGTTAATTGAATTCCTCGTTCTTGGTTATCTATACATTCTTGTCATAATCGTGGACATTGTTCATTGTGAAATTATAATCTCTGCATAGTAAGCTCATTGCCATGAAATGTTTGAACTATGTGTTCTTTCTGTTGGTTGGTTATATAGAGTAAATAGTAGATATCCTCTTGATTTATCAATGCATGGATTCGTGATTTGGCGATGTCATTATCAATCAAATTAAATTATTAGTTGTTAGTTGATTTCACAGCTCTTGTCTGTCCATAACTACTCATTACTGCATGATGAATGATTAGATATCTTGCTGCTCGTTAGGATACTAAACTACTCATTTAAATTCTATCACATTCATTGCTCTGATAGTTGTTGTTTTGATAAACTCAATTGCCAATAATGCTTTTTTGTGGGTTCCTTTAATTGCCGATCATGAATTGCATTCCGTAGAAGCGCTATTTTTCCTTTAGTATCTATGCTTGTCTGGGATGTTAGATATTGATATCATTTCCCTAATTAACGAGCATTATAGCACATCGTAGATTATACCATGTTCCATGGATTAATTGCATGTATTGTTTTCTATACTCGTTTCCCTTGTAAAATTGCACATATTGCTCTCTATATGTATTTTCCTTTTAATGTTGCACGTATTATTCTTTATATTTGTTTCTTGCCAAATTGTATATACTGTTTGTATTATATTGTCATTTCTGTTAGTATCATATAAGCATTGACATGCATCATATTAATAGAATTGATTAGGAATGCCATGTAAGAGTTGGTATTCATTTGTGTGAGGAAAATGGAGAAAAGAAAAATGAATGTAGGGGGAATTGTAAGTGGAGAGTTGGTTCGGATCATAACAAGGTAGATTCTATATTATACCCTTCCCTCGACAAGATGCGAGAGCCTGTCTGCCCGAACAGAAAACTAGAGATTATACCTTTCCCTTGTCGGGTCGCGAGAGCCTATCTACTAGAGGATTAAATGCCAACTAGCGGCCACTCTCCCTGCGACGGAACCTCTAATATCCCAGCTCAATGTATGAGTTGATGTATATGTAACCGTGAGTAAAGAATAGTTTGGGGGAATTCCATTCTGTCATAATGAGTTAGAGGCGTACATCATATTGCATATCTCATTTCTTGTTGGGCCTTAGGCTCACAGTTTGCTTGAGGTGTAGGTGAATGTTTGGATATGGTTACTCTCGGAGTGGACAAGGAGGCATTACTAGTTGAGCGCTTGGATTACTAAATTGAATCGACCTGAGCGGGTTATGGCTCGTACGAGATGAAAACATAATTTTGAAAAGGGTTGTTGATAATTTATAATGTTTTGTAAAACTATTAACTCACGTTTTGATTGTCAAACCTTATTTTGGATTTAACTATTTTTCCGCTTTAACTGTGATTTAATTATGCATTTTAAATTGTCTCGGTGACTTTAACTATTCACTCTCGTATGTTTAAAGAAATAAAAAAAAAAATAAAAATTTTATCCGAATTATTAAAAAGGAAAAAGTTGTAAAAATTAACACGGGTCACTACAATAGGATTGTTGCTCATGGTCTCTTGATGTGCCGCATGGTCCGATCACACGATCTCGAGCCAAGAGGCTCATTACTTATTTAACAAGGTTTTATTTTGTACAAAATACTAAGTTAATGGAGCTTACGAAAGAACCCTCGCAGGAAGACAAGGAAGCTCCCTACCATGTTCTCACGTGGAGGTATTCAACTCCAAATCGGCAAGCCTATCATTCTCTTGGTTTGGAGGAGCTCACATTGACCGATGCCAACAAGGTTGATTAAAGAGCATTATGCTTAATTTCCCACATTAAATTATTACTTTTGATGCTATTGGATTATTGTTTGCTGGTTTGGATTTATTTTGATGGTTTTTAGATAATTTTGATGTCTTATGAATTGAGGTGCTCGGTTTGCATCCTTCACGGCTTCCTCCACCATTTCAAGTCTTCTCCTTTGTTCTTTCGTGGTCTAGGAGGGGACTACTATTGCTATCTCTTCCAACAACTTCTCTTGAAGTTTTCCTTGTGGCGTGGATGTAGAAGATCACAGCAAAAGCGAAGTTGGAGTGGTGTTTTTCGAAGCATCCGAACTAGTCACACCCTTGGCCGAGTGAGGTACCCGTGGACCAACTTGGTGCTCTTGGTTCTCTTGATTCTTCTTAAAGGTGCTCTTGTATTTTTTATCCCAAATCGTTGATGTTTTGGAGTCTGAATATTGACGTTATACAAAGTGATTCATTGTTGCCGCAAATCTGTTTTCCGCAAACCATAGATCCGAGCTTCAGATTCTCTCACGCACAACTATGTGTGTGCGTTGCTTTTGAAGGTGTTCTTATACTGATTGTTGTCTACTTGTCTTGTAATTTTGGGGTCCAAAACCTATTTGCAAGCTGAGTTCCAGCCGTCCTAATTTAGGTACCCGAACTTGGTGCATTAGGCAATTTCCTTTTCTTGTTAATCTATCAATTTGGAGACTTGGGCTTTATCATCTGGTATCATAGCCACTTTGGAGCTTTGCTGCTATTTTGTGATCTTATTTGGTGTTAAAAATGAACATTAGGAGCGGAACTAACTATCCGCAAAGTAAGGGGACCGTACCAAGCACTAGGTCATTACCACCCGAGAGGGAACCAATGCAAGTTGAGAGGGATCTTCAATCCCAACTTGATGAGTTGAGAAACATATTTAAAAAACTACAACAAGACTAAGAGGGCCCTTCTATTTATCATATAAGAGAGCCAAGAACTCCAAGGTCAAGGAGAAGATTGAGTACTTCCATGGACTCAAGGGGCTGAGGGGAGAGTTTGATTGATGAACTAGAAGAGAAAACCAAGGAAGGTAATTCCTTAAGTCTGAGAAGGAAATCTTTTAACAAGAATGATATAAGACATGTCAAAGCCACAACTCCCCCTTTCAAAGGCTCAAGTACTGGCTATGATTTCTTGGAATGGATTGAGAAAGTGGATCTTGTTTTTGAATGTTACGACTTTACCGAAAAGGTGAAACTACAAATGATCACCCTAGAATTATCTGGATATGCGATTCTTTGGTGGGAAGATTTAAAGGCACAAAAGAGGAGAGATGGTTATGATGATGTCAAAAGTTGGAAGACCAAGAAAAGTTTAATGCAAAAGGGATTTGTACCCGTCCATTACAAACAAGAGCTTTTCCTCCAACTTCAAAACTTGACACAAGGTTCCCAATCGGTTGAAGACTATTTGACCGAGTTTGAGACTTTAAAATTCGTTGCACCATGAAGGAGCCTAAAGAGGACAACATTGCTCGATTTATTAAAGGACTTCAAAGAGAAAGTGGAGATTTAGTGAAACTCCAATCATTTGATACTATGGAGGATGTAATTCAACTTGCTTTGAAGATAGAAAGACAAAAGAAAAGAAAATTAACGGAGTCCAATAATCGGCCATTCCAAAGAAGTACTCCTCCCTCCAAGCCAACGCCTAAAAATGATGGGAAAAGTGTTCCTATAAAAAGTAATGAAGAGAAGAAAGTATTTGGTGATAACTCCAAGCCTAGGACGAGGGACATAAAGTACTTCAAATGTCTTGGCCTATGTCACATTGCATCCTAATGTCCCAATAAACGTGTTATGGTGATGAGGGGGGATTCCAATGAGATTTTCAACAAAGATGAGAATGAAGAAGCCTCTTGCCCTATAGAAGAACCCTCATAAGAGACTTTTTATGCCCAAGATGGTCCGTTTCTGGTCGTAATGAAAAGGTCCATGACACTACAAAACCAAGAAGAAGAGAATCAAAGCGAGACTATATTCCATACCCGATGTCAAGTGGGAGGAAAACTTTTCTCTATGATTATTAATGGGGGAAGCTACAACAATGTTGTATCCCTTGAGGTTATTGAGAAATTTGGGTTGGAAACAACTTCACATCCTAATCTTACAAGCTCAATTGGCTTAATGACAAAGATCCCATCAAGTTACAAAACAAGCTCAGCTAGTATTTTCTATTGGGGGATATGAAGATGAAGCTCTCTTTGACGTTGTACCTATGAGTGCAAGTCACTTGTTCTTGAGGAGACCTTGGCAATTTGATAGAAAAGCAATTCATGACGGTTTCACAAATTTCTACTCGTTCAAGCTCAATGGAAAAACGGTTAACCTAGCCCCTCTCTGAATCGATCAAATAGCTCGAGATTATGAATGCATGAATAAAGGAAATGCCGAAGCTAAATTACTTATGTCTAAGATTGACTTAAAGAGAGCCTTGTTGCAAGGAGCTCCTTTAATTTTAATGGTGTTTAAAGAAAAGGTTTATGAATTGGGAGTTATACTTGATTCGGTTTTGCTGTTATACATGAGTTTGAAGATGTGTTTTTAGAAGAATTGCCTCAAGGCCTACCACCACTATGTGGCATCAAACACCAAATTGATCTTGTGCCTCGAGCCACATTGCCTAA
The DNA here is from genome assembly GCA_022433065.1 of Begonia loranthoides. Taxonomy (NCBI): domain Eukaryota; kingdom Viridiplantae; phylum Streptophyta; class Magnoliopsida; order Cucurbitales; family Begoniaceae; genus Begonia; species Begonia loranthoides. The sequence goes on from CM039485.1 coordinate 16,230,706, forward strand.
TTGGCCATCTGATAGGCTCAATCCCAAAGAATCTAAAGTGTTACATAGATATGTCACAGAGCTCCTCGAGAAAGGATACATTCATGATTCACTTAGTCCTTGTGCACTACCCTCTTTGTTGGTCCCTAAGAAGAGAAAATAAAATCCACTAACACCCTATACGTGGCTATACATTCTAACATGCTTGGTAATTAAAAGACATAATAACAATTAGACATGCTTGGATGTTCAAAGGAAATACAATGTAGACGTGGATAGTAGGGCCATTAATCAAATCACCATCAAGTTTCGATTTCCTATTCCACGATTAGTGGATATGCTAGATGAACTCAGTGGAAACGCTATTTTCTTGAATATTGATCTCAAAAGTGGTTATCACTAGTTTCGTATGCTAGAAGGGGATGAGTGGAAGATGCTTTCAAAACAAAGTATGGTCTCTATGAATGGATGGTTATGCCTTTTGGCTTGTTTAACGCACCTAGTACTTTCATGAGGGTTATGCATCGTCTATGGGATTTCAGGGGAAAGTTTATCGTCGTTTATTTCAACGATATTCTTGTTTATAGTCTTGACCTACCAATGCATATAGAGCACCTCCAAACGCTATTTGAAGCTCTTATGGGGGCACAACTCTTTGGTATCATGAAGAAATTTTCTTTTGCTTAGGAAAAGATGTATTTCTTGGGTTTTATTATTACGAACGATGGTATGGAGGTGGATGATGCCAAAGTTAAGGCTATCGAGGAGTGGCCTATTCCAAAGAGCGTCTCCAAAGTGAGAAGCTTCCATGGCTTAGCCTCATTGTATCAGCAGTTTATCAAGTGGATTAGTTCTACGATGGCCCCTATTACTGATTGCACTAATAAAGGAGAGGAGTTTGTATGGTCTTTGGCTTGTCAAGTTAGTTTTAATTCGATAAAGGAAAAGTTATGCCACGCTCCTTTATTAGTATCTCCGAATTTCACAAAGGTCTTCAAGGTTGAGTGTGATGCCTTGGGATTGGGCATTGGAGACGCTGGTTGCATATTTCAGTGAAAAGTTAAACGAAGCTACCTTGAACTACTCTACTTATGACAAAGAGTTTTATATAGTTATTCGAGCTGTTAGGGTGTGGCAGCATAATTTACTATCCAAGGAGTTTATCATACATTCAGATCATCAAGCCCTTAAACATATTTAGAGCCAAGGAAACCTAAATCGCGAACATGGCAAATGGGTGGAGTTTCTAGAATGCTACCCTTATATCATCAAATATAAATGGGGTGATACTAATCAAGTTGCAGATGCCCTTTCGAGAAGGTATGTTCTGTTAACCAAATTGAACGCGAGACTCTTTTGTTTTAACCAGATTGAAGACTTATATGGCAATGATGAAGATTTTGGAGTTATTTACCAGAATTGTCTGACTAAGGTTGTGATAGGATCCAAGAATCACCAAGAATACAATTTATGAATCTGTCCCGATAACTGTGAAAACCCAAGCAAGTAGTACTTAAACATGAATAACTCCAATTACCTCGTGAACTTTTGCTCCAATTTGGAGGGTATCAAATCAACATATATAGCTAACTTTTGCCAATTTTTGTTACAAAATCCACCCTGGTTTTTCAGATATAGCCGAAATAATAGAGCCCTGAAGTTAGGGTTTGGTGCAGAACAGATTTACCTCTCAACCTTCTGACTCATGTATCTCGAGCTGCATACAGCCAAAAGACCCCAAATTTGGAAGGCAATCAAATAACTCAGAACAGATCAACTTTCCAGAAGAAACAAAATTGAAACAAATTGAGCAAAAGTCCCAAAATAGAACCAGAATCGAAAATCCAGCAACCCAGAAATTCAAATAGATTCAGCGGCCATGAAAGAAATCCCACAAAAACTCATTCCACATTACCTTTCTTGAACGAACAGCCAAAACAAAATATCAACAACTAAATAAGAGGATTTAAGAGTACCAAAACAACTAGCTATAGCATGAAAAGATCTTAAGAAACAAGTAAAAATAGCAAGGAGTCCGTTGACCTCCTAGTAAGAGGCACGACTTGTGGTTTGCTTGGAAGCAAACTCTCTCCAAGGGTGGAAACCTACTTTTACCTCCACACCACAATCCTCACCTGAAAGATGAGGGATTGGAAGAGATAATAACCCGTAATAGCAAGGAAACGAGGCTTCAAGAACTCCTTGCAAGGGGGATGGAAGAATCGGCTCAAGGGAAGGGGGAGTGGCCGCGGGTTTACTCTCAAAGAGAAGCAATTTCTATTCAATCAAAACTATCTCCTTCCTTCCAAAAAGAGGGTATATAAAACCCTAGTGTTTACAAAATAGGTCAAAAGATGAAATTACCCTTAATGATGAAAATTCGGCATGAGGGTGCGGTTTTCATGCAAACCGTACACCACTCTAGTACTTAATCCAAAAACAACAACAAAATAAAAGAAAACCAAATGAAAGTGTTGTTCAGAATAAGTCTACTACTAAATCAAAAACAAGAATTTAAATGGTACTCATAGTCTTCAAATCCTCACTCTTCATAAACTATTTGGAAGTCGGCTTAGGTTGGTCGTCCATGCTCCCATGAAATCAGATGAAATGGAACTCCTTTATCGTCTTGTGATATCTCTTTGAAAGAATACCAAATCTTGACATTTCCTGCAAAATAGAAGCGAGTTACGAAAGCTATGAGTTTCTTGGCTCGACTCCGTGTGATAGGACCCTGGGGCACATCAGGTTGAACATCCCTTTTATGTTGAGAATGGTATTCTATTCAAGGGGGGCAAGATTTGTTTACCAATTTGTAGTCTTCGAGAATCACTTGTAATTGAAGCTCATTGTGGGGGCTTGGTGAGTAATTTCGGTGGCTAGAAAACTTTAGAAGCCGTCCAAGAACATTTCCATTAGCCTTATCTATGACGAGACGTCCAAAAGATTGTTGAACATTATAGTGTTTTCAAGAAAGCTAAAAGTCATGTCCTTCCACAAGGGTTATATAGGCCTTTACTAGTAGCATCTCACCCTTGGGTGGAGATTAGTGTAGACTTCGTTTTGGCGATTCCTCGGATGGCTAGATCTAAAGATTCAATTTTGGTGGTAGTTGATAGATTTTCCAATATGGCTCATTTTATTACGTGCAACAAAACTGACGATGCCAATCATGTTGTGGATCTATTCTTCAAAGTGATAGTGCAATTACATGGTGTGCCCCGTTCCATTATTTGCGGCCGCGATACCAAGTTCCTGAGTGCCTTTGGGAAGACTCTTTGGAGAAAGTTAGGTACTAAATTACTTTTTAGCACGTCTTTGCACCCCTAAACTGATTGGCAAACTGAAGTAGTAAATCGTACCATGGGAGCTTTCTTAAGGACCATTGTTAGTAAGCGTCTGACGATTTGAGATTTACAATTGCCCTATATTGAATTTGCCTATAATAGAAGCATACACAGAATCACTCAGTACACACCATTTGCAGTTGTATACGGCTTCAAAACATTTACCCCAATGGACCTTGTCCTTCTACCTATGAACGACTATGTAAGCAAAGATGGGGCTTCTAAGGCAGCAAGAGTCAAAACCCTACATGAGGATGTATGAAAAATTATGGAGAAGGAATTTGAATTACGATAAACTTGTTAACCATTGTCACAAGGAGGTGATATTTGAAGGGGGGACTTAGTGTGGTTGCATTTATGCAAGTATCAATTTCTTAAGCAAATAAAGTGTAAATTACTTCCAAGGGCCGACCGTCCTTTTAAGGTGTTGGAGAGAATCAACAAAACGCGGACCAAATAGAACTCCCAGAGGAATATGGGGTATCCTCCACTTTTAATGTACAAGATTTGGTAGAGGATGATCAAGCGAATGAGGATGTAGCAAAGAAGAGCATCAGATTTCAGGTCAAATCCTCAATTACCTAGGGACGATAATGTGCCCCAATGTCCGATCACACGATCTCGAGCCAAGAGGCTCATTACTTATTTAACGAGTTTTTATTTTGTATGAAATACTAAGTTAATGGAGCTTATGGAGGAACTCGCATGAAGACAAGGAAGATCCTTGACATGTTCTCACGTGGATCCATGCAACTCCAAATCGGCAGCCCAACATTCTCCCAGCTTGGAAGAGCTCACATTGACCTATGCCAACAAGGTTGATTAAAGAGCGTTAAGCTTAATTTCCCACATTAAATTATTACTTTAGATGCTATTGGATTATTGTATGTTGGTTGGGATTTATTTTGATGGTTTTTAGGTCATTTTGGTATCTATGAATTGAAGTGCTTGGTTTGCATGTAAACAGAGCTCTCATGCCCAATTTTTGTGAACTCAAGGGCAATGATGTAATTTTCCTTTATTGTTCATGAGAGTGGTATTTAGTCCCCTCTAATGAAACCCTAGAGACACTTTTGAAACCCTAATTTTGATATTGAATCTTTGTTTAGAGATCTCTCTCTATTCCTCACGATGGTCTGGTTTGCTTCATGACTTCCTCCACCATTTCAAGTCTTCTCCTTTGTTCTTTCATGGTCTAGGAGGGGAAGGCTGTAGCTATTTCTTCCAACAACTTCTCTTGAAGTTTTCCTTGTGCCGTTGAGGTAGAAGATCATGATAAAAGCCAAGTTGGAGTTGTGTTTTCCAAAGCATCCGAACTAGTCGCCCCCTCAGCCGAGTGAGGGACCCACAGACAAACTTGGTGCTCTTGGTTCTGTTGATTCTTCTTAAAGGTGCTCCTATATTTTTGATCCCAAGTCGTTGATGTTCTGTTTATTTGAAGTTTGTGGAGTATTTAGTGTTTTCGAGTCTGAATATTGAAATTATACAAAGTGATTCATTGTTGCCACAAATCTATTTTCCTCAAACCCTAGATCCGAGCTTCAGATTCTCTCACGAACAACTCTTTGTGTGTGTTGCTTTTGAAGGTGTTCTTATACTGATTGTTGTCTACTTTTACTGTAATTTTGGGGTCCAAAACCCTTATGCAAGCTGAGTTCTAGCCGTCCTAAATTTGGTACCCAGATTTGGTGCATTAGCTCATTGCCTTTTCTTGTTAATCTGTCAATTTGGAGACTTGTGCTCTATCATTTCTCTGTATGTTTTTCTAGATAAGTTCTTTTTAATGTTCATGCCTTTGATGATAGTCCTCCGCTCATGTTGTTCTCTGTAGTTAGTTTGTTGATAGGATTGATGAAAATAATCTAACTTGTCAATGAAGAAGAAATGAGTTGCATGTTCCTCTATTTCCTGCCATTAAACTACTATTGCTCTGCAAATATAATTACCTAAATGTGCTTCTGTTGATTTCCTGGTAAAAAACCTATTTACCCTTCAGGCACTAACCTGTTGTAATGTGTTCTCTGTGAACTCTTGCCCTTGTAAATGGTTGAATCTCCATGGCTCCTCTGTTAGGTTATTAGACCGAAGTCATACATATAAAGATGAGTTTTTACATGCTTGTTAGATTGTGAGAATTTTTACAGTTCACTACAAGGATAATTGCCTAAGTCTGCCCCTATTAGTTATCTCTCCCGTTATTGAACATGTTCTCATGGATGAAAACTATTGGTAAACCTGTTTACCCATAAGACTCTAACTTAATGTAATTAATAAAAAGGAATATACGACTTCTAGAAGTAAAAATATTGCTTGTAATAATCCTTGTTTATTTACAAAAGTTAGAAATAGATCCTGCGATAAATTCCTAGAACATAATATGCTCCTGTCTTAACATAAGTTGAAGTAAAATACTCCATGTGATATGTCATGTTAGATTAATATAATTCAAAATTTAATTGACGCATGATGTTTAGTGATCAGAGGTACACAATGTAAGGTATGACTACTGCGATATAAATTCTAAATGAAGTCTACAGTTTGCTTCCTTAAATAATATGCTATATGTTCTTAATATAGAAGTGTGAATATATGTTGGAGATATTGTGATGCGCAAACGGAAGGGGTTTAAATCTAAACAGTAAATATGATGACTTTGAATGAGGATGAGTAGTCGACAGACATCCTTTATAGTTGGATGAATGTTCCTTGTAGTGATCACAGAGTAATTATAAAGATAGACAGGCATCATTCATAAGAGTCGGGCGTACTTTGTTGATATACGTTAGGCGTCTGTTGTTGGTTGCGAGTGATGGACGTCCATGAGCAAAAGAACAAATGTCTGTTCTTAATCGGCTGAAGATAATTACGTGTATTTTCTGAATCACGGACGTCCCTTGGAAGAGGACAGACGTCCTTTCAAGAAAACACGTTGAATGACGCTGAAGAATGATTATTTCAAACATCCTTTCACCTTTTGAATTTGGAAAGTCTTCTTCTCTCGGCTAAGCTTGGATTTGCCTTGTATTGAACTTAGGAAAGTTCAATGAATCTCTAACTTGCCATCTCTTTTGAATTTATACGAAAAAGGATTACTTTATAAAGTAACCTTGAGGATAATGCTCTTGTGATATGACTCACACAAAGAGTTCTTTGGATATAACTCACCAAAGGTTTCTTTGGATGTAACTAACAAAAGATTTGAAGAGGAATCACTCCAATTTCAGTCTTAGCAAAAGCTACTTTGTATTCAATTCTCATCTGTCTAAAACATAAGCACTAGGTGAATTTATATAGCGAAAGCATAAAATAGGAAAACTAAAAAAATAAGAAACGATATCTAAACAAACCTAGATATTCAGTCTGTATTTCGCCGATTAGTATAAACTATTTTAGTAACTTTCCAAAAGCATGAATTTAGTAATCTTCATCTTGCTTTATCTTCTAGGGCGGATATTTTTGATATCGTCTCTTTCTTCAAGTTCTTCTTGTTGTGATTCTCTGCTGATTAGGAAAGTCTCCTCAATCTTCGACTTGATATCTTTTGATGGATTTAATTTTACATCATCCTCTTTGGATTTTTGAAGATTTGATCTCAAATCTTCTTTGAATTTGCACTTGCCTTGGTGCATATAGGTTTGTGGTAAGTCTTGTTGGTTGATGGAATGTCATCGGGATAAGGCATCAGATACCACATTATTGTTTCCCTTTTTGTATTTGATATGATATGGATATCTTTCTAGGAACTCAACCCAGTTGGCATGCCTTCGATTTAATTTGCCTGGGTTTTGAATGTGCTTGAGAACCTCATGGTCCATGTGGATTATGAACTCTTTAGAAAGAAGATAGTGCTGCCATACCTCCAACGCTCTAATGACTACATAAAACTCCTTGTCATATGTTGAATAATTTAAGGACGCTCTTTTCAATTTTTTACTGATATATGCTATTTGTTTTCCTTCTTGCATCAGGACAACTCTAATACCTACTTTGGAATCATCGGATTCGATTTAAAATTTTTTTATAAAAATCAGGTAGCATAAGGATCGAGGTGTTACATAACCTTGTTTCGATATCCTCAAAACTCTTTTGACATGTGGAGGTCCAAGAATTCCTTTCCTTTCTTTGTACAATCTGTGATGGGGCCTATGATTGTGCTGGAGCCCTGAATGAACCTTCTATAAAAGGAGACTAGGCCATGAAAACTTCATACTTCGGCGATGTCCATAGTTGTAGGCCATTCTTGGATGGCTTGGATTTTAGAGTTGTTGGCTTCTATCCTGTGTTTAGATATAATGAACCCCAAATAGTAAACCTTTTCTTGTGCAAATGAGCACTTCTTTAGGTTTCTATAAAACTTGGTCATCCGTAGTGTTTCCAAAAGACTTCTAAGATGCTCAAGGTGCTCGATTAAAGTCTTATGATAGACCAAGATGTCATCAAAATATACCACAATGAACTTCACTAGGATGTCTTTAAGCATGTGGTGCATAACTTGCATAAAGGTGCTTGGTGCATTGGATAGTTCGAAGGGCATGGCCATCCATTCATGAAGACTGTATTTGATTTTGAAAGCCCTTTTCCATTTGTCTCCTTCTTTCATTGTAATTCGATGATACCCGCCTTTTAGATCAATCTTTGAGAATAATGCATCTCCACTCATTTCATCTAGTAAATCCTCAAGTTGCAGTATGGGTAACCGATATTTGATAGTGATTTGATTTATAGCTCAGCTGTCCATGCACATTTGCATACTTCCATCATTTTTTGGCATTAGTAGTGTAGGCACGACACATGGGATAAGAGACTCTCGAATGATTCCTTTGTCCAGCAATTTCGTGACTTGTTTGTGTAATTCCTTGGCCTCCTCAAGATTGAGTCTATATGGTGCTCGATTTGGGAGACTAGCACAAGGTATTAACTCAATTTGGTGCTCTATCCCTCGAATTGGTGGAAGCCCTTCTGGAAAATCTTCGAGAAACACGCCTTGAAATTCTTCTAAAAGAGAGGTGACCGATTCAGGTATTTTTCCCATTTTCGTTAGATTGTTTCAGAACATTACCATCACCATTAATTCCTTCCTTTTAAGCTCTTTTTGTAGTTCCTTTTTTGACATGAACAATGTTGTTGATAACTTGCTTTCTTTCCTTGTTTCAGACTATTGGAATGGGGGTAGAAGATCTATTATATGATTAAGGAGATAATTGATGGATTATGGTTTAAAAGATTTATTAGAGAATAATTAGAGTTAATTGGAATTAGGAGATTGTTTGATTAGTGAAGAGAAGAAAGGATTAAAAGGAAAAAATTTTGTAGTGGAGAGTAAAGTAGAAAAGGAGCCGAGTGAGAAACTGTGAAGGAAGAGAGAAAGCTCTCTGGTGAAGAAACGAACAAAGAGAGGAAGAGGGAAAAGGAGAAAGTATAGAAGGCCAAGAGGAAAGAAATAGAGGAAAAGAGAAGGAGAAGGAAAAAAGAAAAAAAATAGAGAGAAAAGGAAACATAGAGAGAGAGGAGAAACCGAGAAGAAGAAGAAGAAGAAGCAGCAGGGAAGGGGGAAGACTATGGATGTTGAGGAATTGCTATCTTCTTGGGTGCTCTTCTGGTAATTATATTTCCTTTGTTTCTGTTATGGAAATTATGGAAATAAAAGTAGAAGATAAAAGAATGTAGAGTATAGTGAATTGTTCTTTGGTTTTAGTTCTATATGTTTGGGTATTACTGATGCTTTATGATTTATGGATTTTAGGATAACGTTATGTTAAGAGTAATTGAAAGATGATATGGTTAAGGCTCTCTAGTTATTATTACTTTATAAATCTTTTAATGAATGAAACAAGTTAAGATATGGTCATCGGATGTTGAGGAATATAGATTTCTGTGTTGATTGGATTTATGTTCTGTGTCTCAGTTATTGAATGGTAAATGTTGTTGGCGTTTTGGTTTTCCTGTTTAATTACTGTTTGGTTAGAAATCATTGAGGATTTATTTTGTTATGGATTGTTGTTGAGGAGTTTATACTTGGCCGAAGGCTTATTCTTTGTTGGTGGAAATATCTTCTCTGACTTATTATTGTTTAGTGGTAGTTGAATGAGTATGGACTCTTTGTTTATAAGTGCTTTGTAAAAGGAATAGTGGAGGATAGTATATGAGGATTTTGAATGCTCTCAGTTGTTTTGGATTATGAAATCTTGTTACATAATAAGTGAAGATTAATGGTATCAAAGTCATTGAAGATAATGAATTATGGAAATAAGGTTAATAATATGTGGTTATTAATGATGGTGATGCACCTCAAAAGTTCAATCACTCAGGCCCGAGCAAAGGAGATCATTAATCTACTAATGAACTATTATTTTTTAGGTGACCTCACATTAGAGGGACATGAAGAGAAGTCTATTCGTGAAGAGAAGGAGAGACGACAATATTCTCCTCACTTGGTGTGCCCTTTTACACACCCGGCTAGCTAGTTCACCCGAGGCAACATTGGAGCTCAAATTGCTGACCCTAAAAGTGAGTTCTTAGTTAAAGATATGTTATTTTTATGCTTTGAAAAGTTTTATGAACTTAATTATATTTGAGTTACTAGATTTTGGATGTATTTTTGTTAGATTTAGGATGATTAAAACGTTGAATTTTTGGAGTGCTCGGCTAGTATGTTAGCCGAGTCCTCATGGTTGTTTTTTATTTAGAAGGACAAACTAGTAATTTTCCTTTATGGCAGCCTTAAGGGAGTATTTAATCTCCTTAAGGGTGACCTAATCTGGGTTTTTTACTTAATTAGCTGTTGCTGCAACCTTTTTTGATGTTTCCTCCGAAACACATATCGAATTCTTGTCTAGGAGTGATTGGAGTTTTGGGTTAATAATTCTTAATAATTCCTTATATTTTGACCCAATATTTCCTTCCAAAAATTCATCTAATTCTTTCCACTGCCAATAATCCACCTACCAAAATAACCACATTAATCCCAGCATAATTTCCAACTCTTCTTTCAATTAAATTATTATAATCCCACTTAATTTATCCAAATATTTTTTATCTTTCCTTTATAATTAATACTTCCTATATAGATAGTATTGACCATGAAGTCTCACAAATTTCTATTTAATTTCGATAATCATAAAATAATATGCCCTATCAATAAGTAGATCCCATAATTATTAAATACTTTGAATGACTTCTTAATCATTTAAAAATTCATCCAAAAGGAATTTCAGTCGTTACAAAAGTCTTATGCTACATAAAAGTTTTAACTTTACGAGATTTTCCAAGAAAATATCTTTTAGAAATGCCACGTTTTAATAAAGGAAAACTGGGTCGTTATAGGTACACTCTAGAGAAGAATAAATACCATCTTGTCAATCCTAACCCTAAACGATTCTTGATCATTGGGGTACAGTCCAGGGAAGAATAAATACTGTCCAGTCAATCCGAACCCCAAACGATCCCAATCTAGGGAAGAAAAAGTACCTTCTAGACAATCCCAACCCCAAATGATCCTAGATCATTAGGGTATAGTCCATGGAAGAATAAATACTGTCTAGTCAATCCTAACTCGAAACGACCCTGATAGTTAAAGTACAATCTATGGAAGAATAAGTGTAACATCTCATTTCCATTTATGCATTTTCACACATTCATAAAAATTTTTGAACATTTTAAAACACATTTAAAATATACTTAATGAAAAACATCAGAGTACGTTACACGGAATAATAAAAACAGTTAAACTGTTTTGTGAAAACAACATAATTTAAATACTTAAAAACTATAAATAGAGTTTTTATGCAATTTAAACAACTTTTATTCTTTTGATACATAACCCCTGTAATGACCTAGATTATTCTTCCTTTTAAAAATATCGCTTACAATTAAAAAATTTCTTTTCTTTTGTAAAACAGCAGAAAACCGTTTTAAATTGTGATCAGAGTTCCTTTCTAAAAAGTCAGACCGTTAAAAATCCTTTCATTAGACTCGTTATGAAAATCGTTATAAGCAGTGGAAAACTATAATTATAAAATACTTTCTCTCAAAACATAGCGGAAGGATAAATAATTAATTTAACAAACTGTTACGTGTTATTTACAAAATATTTTTCTCTTTAATTCCATTAGACTAGCCAACCACAAGTCCTACCCGTTAATTGCCCCTTCATCCATTCTCTTGCGTATACCTACACCACAACCAAACTGTGAGCCTAAGGCCCAATAAGAATGGGGTATGCAATATGATGTATGCCTCTAAAGCATTATATCGGAATGGATCCACCCCCAACCCCCCCCCCCCCCCCCCAAAAAAAAAAAAAAAAACCATTCTTTTCTTTACGTGTCATTCATTCATTACTCGTACATCAAGTTGGGATATTGGAGGAATCCATTCTTTATTCAGTTTTCCTCACGTAAATGCATATGAATACCACTGCCGACGGGCATTTCCTACTTGTTTCTATTATCATGATGCATGTCAATACAAAACAATAATCACAACGATATCAAAGCATGAGACATGAAGCAATAATCACAACATTATGAAAGCATGAGACATGGAAAATCTACTAACATACTATACATGGCGATATACTTAAAACATGCTTGGCAATCAAAAGAAACAATAACAATATAGGCATGCTTGGTAATTTAAAGGAAGCGATAACAATATAGACATGCTTGGCAATTTATGGGAGACAGTAACTACATAGGCATGTTTGTTAATTTAAAGGAATCAACAACTATATAGACATGCTCGCCTATTTAAATGAATCAACAACAATATAGACATGCTCGGCAATTTAAAGGAATCAACAACTATATAGACATGCTCAGCAATTTAAAGGAAACAATAACAATAAGCTAACATCCTAAACAAGCTTAGAGATTAAATTACTAACATGAGATTAGCAAAGGCATAATAAATAAGGCAACATAGTAGAAACATCAACAAATAATCAAAGGAAAGACACTGCTTGTAGTGTAGGGCCTCCACAAGCCAACAACTCTACCCATTTCTTACCTTAAAGCTTTTAACACGAATTAGCACTTAATCGTTATCCTTCTTCTCCATTTCAATACCTTCACAATTCAGAAACATTTACTCATTAATAACAATCCTTTAACAACCATTATGTTCTAACAAAAACATTTTCCTCGAATTCCTAAAGCACCCGTACTATCCACATTTATCTCAAAACTTCCCTCTAACTTATAACTTAACATAATCAGAATATGAAAATCCAATAATAATCATTAAACTATAAACACCACAGAGTACAAAATCCCACAGTAGAACTCAACCAACCAAAGAACATATTTCAGTTCAATCTATTCCAACTTAATAGCTTAATCCACTTGCAAAATCAACAGATACTTAACCCAACATAATATAAACCTTGAAGCAATAATTCATTCCCACACCCAACAGTAGCAGATAGCCTCATATAAATTATCAGAGCATCGAGCCTAACCAAAAAGTACAGAGAGTATATATCCAATTATTGTCCAATAATCTATATTTAATCTTGCATAATCAAACCAAAGGCTATCACAACAGATAACAATCATCCAACAACAGAGAGTATTTATCCAACGTAGTTCATCCAATAACAGAGCATGAACATCCATAAAATCTAGAATAAAATTAAAGGAAGTCACTTACCAGAAAACACCCGAGAGCAGCCTGCTCCTCCATCCTCTTCTTTTTTATTTCCTTTCAGCCATTCCCTTAGTGACAGCAACTCACTCTTTGATGCAGCCCGGATCCGCATCATTTTTACCTCATTTTTTTTTAATTTAATTTAATTATTTTTAATTTTTAATTATTTAAAAGTTGCTAGGATTGTTTGGTTTAGGTTTGTTGTCTTTTTTTGTGTCGATTTTGTTGTTTGTCGTTTGAGTTGCTTATGTTGTAAGGTCAATTATGTAATTAGGTGATTTGGGGCTTAACCCTAATTAGCTTAGTATTTAAGCTTCATTAAGTGTCATTTGTAAAGGGTGAAGAATTTTGAATAGAAATATTGAATGTTTGTTCAACCTTGTAGTTTCTCCAATCCGCCACATTCTTTTTGGTGAGTAATATCCGATTAAGTTTGTTTGTACAAAAACTGAGATCATCTACTTGTAATTTTTGGATGATTTCTCTTATTGCTTCTCCTTTCTCTTCTTTGTGCCGTCAAAGAAGAATTATCTAGTAAAGGATGTAAGGAACTTGCAAAGATGCAAGTTGGAGTGCTGTTTTCTTGCCAAGTAGCTATTGAAGTCAGAGACACCGCCATAAAGTTGTTTGGACCAACTTGTTAATTTCCATTTATTCATTTCGGTTCAGTTCTTTTTTATCGGGAGCAAACTGCCGCATTTCACATAAACAATTCTAGCTTCCAAGCTCCCACCTTTTATCCTATTGACTCGGGGTCGACTTCGTAAAAGAACTTGTTTTTATCAACAGACATATACCAATTTTCATCCTCCATCATTATCTAACAACAAAGGGAAGAATCCCAAGGCCTTCTTATTCCGATTTCTGCTTCGTCATTTTTGTCTCTCTCGGTGGTTTGCTTCGCCAAAGACGTCTAGCCTTGCAAAGAGACATCCGTTCCTTTTTAATTCAATGTCAATTTTCTGTTAAGGGATGTATGTTCTTGGCAAGGGACATCCATCCTCCCAGCTTCATCAGCTTTGCTAAGCATCCATCAATTCACTAGCCTACAGGGACGTTCGTTCTTCAAATCAGGACATCTGTCATTACTCTATATTTAACATTGTTCAAGCCCGCGAGCTAAAGGACGTCCGCTGCTTTAAAAAGAAAGTCTATTGTTCACCATTTTAAAGTGCTCGACTCTGCCTTCGCTCAAAGAATGACGCTTCAACACAAGGGATGTCCGTTATCCACAAGGGAAGTCCGTTGCCCCAATTTTAAACGTCCACTCCCTTCTAATGGCATCCATCTTTCCTCCCAATGCCCGAGCCTTCCTTGCCTTCACTCCAACCTCCAAGTGAGCTCCACCAGTGACTCAATTCAGCTTTAGAGCTTCTGCGGGTGCATCATTTGGTATCAAAGCTCAAATTGACAAAGCCGATCATACCAGCTTCTTTGTTTCAATTTTTATTATTCTGTTATTTGGTAATTTTACCTAACATCATTATGAAATGAGACTGCCAATATATGAGATATTTTAGTGAAGAAGAAAATGAGTTATTGGTGTCCATTCCAACTTTTAGCGGTTCAAACTTTGCCGAAAGAGTATTTGGATTGGGAAAACGAAGTTAACAAACTTTATTTACGCTGCCATCTCTCGGAAAGAAGCACGAGAAAACTTATTTCTTCAAAGCTTCGAGGAAGAGCTTCAAGATGGTGGGACAAACTAATTGTCTACCAAGAAGAAGACATCAACTCGTGGAAAAAATGAATGGGCTGTTAAGAAAAAAATATGCTAAGAAAATTATCAAGACTGTCTCATAACCACAACTCTTAAGGTATGAGCCAGAATATTCTAAGAGTCAACGATCTGAGCACAAGGAGTTGAAAGCCATTTTCAATAAGATTAGTCAAGTACTGGGCAACATGAGAGATAATCTCGCGATGATGCAAGAGTCTAAATGTTCTTCTACATTGCAAACTGAAAGCCATATTAAGGTTTTAGAAGATCCCAAAAGGACAGAGGAGAATATCCTAGAAGAGATTATAATTCTAAAAGAAGGGCTGCTTCATGAAGGGGATTGTAAAGATAACTCTATGACAACAACTAAGCAAGAAGAAAAGCTTGTAGAAGAGGTTATATTACCTAAAAATGGGCCACAACAATATTTGAATTTCCAGATCATAGAAGAAGAGTTTTTAGAAGAATTGTCTGAAAGTACAAACCTTGTGAGCAAGGATCTTTCCACGGAACTAGCTCTAGAAGAACTACAAAGTAGAACTGCAGAATACGCTTTTAAAAGGAGAATAAAAAAGCAGCATAATACGAACGAAATAGAACTACAGATCATGCTTGACGACGACGAATAAAACAACAGCAAAACACAAACCAAATGGAACTATAAATCATTCTTTTCAATGGCATAAAACAACAGCATAATGTGTATGGAATAGAACTACCAATCATGCTTTTCAATGAGAAATAAAAAAAACAGCATAATATGAATGAAATAGAACTGCAGATCATGCTTTTCAATGGCGAATAACAGCGAATATATAGTAAATGAAACGTGTTAAAATGTTGAACTTTTCGAAATAACATAACTACATATAACCTCAAGTTAATAACGATGTATAATAGCAGATTAGAAGTGGTCATACATGATTTATATCTTGGCAGCGAATATCAAATATGACAGTAATGAAAGCAAACAAGTATGCTTAACCACTTGATAACAAATACTAAGTATGGCAAAAAAAATGAACATACGTGCTTTTAACAATGTATCAACAGCAAAGGTATTAAAATGAACATGCTTACAGGGAATAAACGATGAACAATATAGAGAGTAAACTATCCGAAGGTAAGACAACGCATGTTTTACAACCATTTCACAGTTTAGAATAATTTGGCATGACAATGTCATCCTTCAGAACAATTCATTAAGGTGCAGGGCACTATAAACTCAGGGGAGTCTATAAACAAGCATTGACGAATAGTGTTCCGCAAATCATCATTTCTACTTAGCAATCAGTATAAGATCTTTATTCATTATTTCATTCAACCAGCTTACCATTAAAAGGGACCTAATGTTATTAATCTTACGTCCAGTAAGTAAACTCCAAGTTAAGGAAGAAATGAAATGTAACAAGGGATTATCAAGCATAAGATCTAGTCAATGGAATCCAACATTAAGTAGGAAAATGAAACGTAGCAACAAGTAAAGCATCTAAAGGAAAATACGGGAGTTTAAAGCGTCTAAGGAATTCACAGTGATTTAACTTCAAGAACAAATCTTCAAGGAGAGGTTAACTCTAACTAAAAATCATCATGCACACACACATTTAATTATGGGTAGGGCCTCCACATGCCAAGAAACACCCAAAACCTTACCATTTAAGAAGGTGAGCACTCACGGACACTAACTCCTTCACGCAGGGGACTCACTCCAAAAGGGAAGAAGATGTATCTAGAGAAGAGGAAAAATGTGTAGGAAAGGCAATCAAGGATGAGGATATAGACGGGCTTACCTAAGGGGGACAACCTGAACATGTATGGAGGTAGGAGGCGACTCGCGTGGCTTGGACTAGAGGGTGATCACTTCATTGTTAGGGGGTCGCGTTTTGATTGGTTTATATGTCCATTTTTCTGATTTTAAATCCTCATTTGTCGAAGACCTTATATATTTTTGGACTAGTGCGGACGTGATGGTCTTGTCCCCATTCGTTCGCATGTGTAGAATTCTAGGCAAATTTGTGTTTACAGACGGGAATGGGTGTCCTCTCCTTGTCTGTACCGTCCGAAAGTGACATTTAGATGTGACATGGCCTCCGCATAATGCATCTGTAACGTCTGAAAGTATCCAAAAATTGAATAGATTCATTGTGGACGTACCCCGTCCTTGTTCGCATCGTGCGCGTTTCTTCCGAATGTAGACAGGGTCAGTTCAGTATGCGAGGATCCATCATTCATTCGTCCGTAAACACTAGTCCTTTTCCCGACAAGGTAGGGGTGTATCCTAGCTGCCAAGCTAGATCCGAACTACCCATTTACCCCAACTGGCTTTTCATTTTTTCTTTTTCTTCTTTTATCATTTTTCCTCATGTAATGCATGTGAGTACCACCCCAAGGTGGCACTCCCTAATTTGTTTCTATTATCATGATGCATCATGACAATTAAATAACGCATATATGGAAAGTAAATGACAATAATTTAAAGAAATAACATTTAATAATTAAACGACAGCATTTAAAACACATAATTTGAACAAAGGCATGATTGGATAAATATAGGGCAACTATAAAAGAAACGGATAGAAATGGAAATCAAACATGTTACTAAATGGAGACTATACTTAAATGTGTAACTTAACGAACTATGTAGGCATCACATAATTGACGCCGAACTTCGTCCCCACGGCATCTGTAGGTGTCCGCATGAGTCGAATTTCTATTTTTATTCGCATTTTCCTACTAAATTTTTACCCCATAATATTTCCCCCATAAATACATGTCATAATTCAACAAGTATAAATGCGCAACATAAAAATAATTATCACCAAAATTTGATTACATCACGCATATGGTAAAAATAGTATCGGGGTATTACAATAACGTCCTCTCTATACCCATCCCTTGGCAATAAAGTGTAAGTCAAAATATGGTGGAGTACCCTTCCTTGCTTACAGAGGTCATTAGCTCTTGGTTTATTAAATCAATCTATATTTGAATTTTTGTGAATGTACTATAAAAATTCCAACCATCTATTCATCTTAATAAATTTTTGGTCGAAAGAAGTGTGATATTATCACTCCGCATTGGCCGAGACATTAAATCTTCATTAATGGTCTCTAGAGTAAATTCAATCTTGGTTCCCAGAATATACATCATCCCAACAAGAGGTTAGGTATTGAATAACATATTCGTGTAGAATAGTTTGACAAGTCGCTCGTATGAGGTTCCTTCTAAAGTGCACAATCCCATCAATATGGCGTGCTCATGTAACTCTTCTAGCATCCAAGATTGGAATTTCTCAAATAGGACTTTTCTAGAATAAATCAAGGACCTGTTATTGATATCATTTTTGTGTAAATTATGATCACCCTGAGTTTGGAATTCCTCCAAAAAATACTTAACTCGAACTGATGTACTTCCTTATCTAGCAACACCTTTTCCATTATACACATTTCTCTATTGTTCTTGAACTTCCACCTATGTTGGATCTTGAATGACTACATGATATTATTTGAGGCTTGATTAATAATAGAGTGGACTCGTAGTCCATCATATCATGCTCTCTATGCCCATCCCTTGGCAGTAAAGTGTAAGTCAAAATATGGTAGAGTAGTCTTCCTTGCTTATAGAGGTCATTAGCTCTTGGTTTATTTAATCCATATATATCTGGATTTTTGTGAATGTACTATAAAAAATCCAACCCTCTATTCATCTTAATAAATATTTGGTCGAAAGAAGTGTGATAATTTCACTCCGCATTGGCAGAGACATTAAATCTTCATTAATGGTCTCTAGAGTAAATTCGATCTTGGCTCTAGAATATATGTCTTCCCAACAAGAGGTTAGGTATTGAATAACATATTTGTGTAGAACAGTTTGACAAGTCGCTCGTATGAGGTTCCTTCTGAAGTGCACAATCCCATCAATCTGGCGTGCTCATATAACTCTTCTACCATCCAAGATTGGAATTTCTAGAATAGGACTTTTCTAGAATAAATCAAGGACCTATTCTTGATATCATTTTCATATAAATTCTTATCACCCTGAGTTTGAAATTTCTCCAAAAAATAATTTACTCAAACTGATGTACTTCCTTATCTAGAAACCCCTTTTCCATTATTCACATTTCTCCATTGTTCTTGAACTTCCACCTATGTTGGACCTTGAATGACTCCATGATACTATTTAAGGCTTGATTAATAATGGAGTGGACTCATAGTCCATCATATCATGCTCTCTATGCCCATCCCTTGGTAGTAAAGGGTAAGTCAAAATATGGTGGAACACCCTTTTTTGCTATGTGAGGTCATTAGCTCTTAGTTTATAAAATCCATCTATATCTGGATTATTGTGAATGTACTGTAAAAATTCCGACCCTTTCTTCATCTGAATAAATTTTTCATTGGAAGAAGTGTGATAATATCACTCTGCATTGGCGAAGACATTAAATCTAATAATTTCCTTAATGGTCTCCTCAGTAAATTCGATCTCGGTTCCCATAATATAAGTCTTCCTAGCAAGAGGTTAGGTCTTCAATGACATATTCATGTAGAACAGCTTGACAAGTTGCTCGTATGAGGTTCCTTCTAAAGTGCACAATCCCATCAATCCATCATGCTCAAATAACTCTTGCAGCATCAAAGATTGGAATTTCTCGAACAGGACTCTTCGAGAATAAATCAAGGACCTGTTCTTGATATCATTTTCATATAAATTCTGATCACCTTGAGTTTGGAATTCCTCCAAAAAATACTTAACTAAGACTGATGTACTTCCTTATCTGGCAACCCCTTTTCCTTCATTCAATTTTCTTATCGGCCTAGAAGTCATCTTTAATCGCAGTTAAAAGATTAATAGAAATCTTCTTTGATAGTGAATAAACAACCCACCGGATCAAAATTTTCTTTTCAACGAAACTCTGTCAATAACTAGAAACAACTTCATTGCACTCAATTTTAACAACAATTAAATTTGTCATAAATTCTTACTCAGAATGCTATTCAACCAAATCAATTCAATTTAATCGATTGCAAAACCAAACTTAATCAATTGAAACAAAATTTGTAATATCCCAAATTTTTGTTATGTTAAGCATACGATTTAAGTAATAATTGTGGGGTAATTGAAGCTAAAATAGATGATTAAGATTTTCACCAATAGAAACATATTTGGAAGAAGTGAATTATGATACCCCGAATTATGTTCATATTAAGCTTAGGTGAATGATTTAGGATTTATTATAATTAACTTGGGTAATTTAATATATTAGTCAAGTGAAACATATTTTGATGAAGTGAACTATGATACTTGAATTATGTCCATACTTAGTTTAGTGAAAATATTAAGGTTATGAGAGAATTGTTTGATGATATTTGGAATTAGATAGGATGATATGAACTAGATTGAAAATTAATGAAATTAGTAAGAGAAAATATACTTGGATATAATAAGGTTGAAAGTATAAGATCTATAATATTTTAGAGTATGCTAAATTTTGTAAAGAATAACGTGGAAGAGTAGTTATAGATTATACCTTAATTATGAGAGGATAAATTGAGATTTTGATAATTTAGAAATTTAATTTTCAATAGTTTTGGAAAATTATTTATTAAGAATATATATATATATATATATATATATATATGGAAGAGAAGTTGCATCAGGACGTTATAACATATATGGATTTAGAGCATACTGGTTTGGAGAAGATGAAGTTGCATAGAAGATATTACATTTACAATTAAGACCTCACATTACAGTTACAATGTGTAAATATATATATTTTTATGAGGAAATAAACCGAGTCAGATATGCCGGTTGTATATATCTGCAGAAGAAAATAAGCCTCGGACGATCTGCTGGCTGTTCATCCAAAGCATCGATCATTCGGCCCCATCGGCCATTGAATTGGAATTCAGATGCTGATCGATTTGAGTTGGTGGTCGATCATCCAAAGGAGAATTGATTGGCTGGTGAATTGGATAGTTGCCTTGAATGAAAACATTGTTGCTTGGAAGCTTCTCGGTTGACGTTTAACACGTATGGATGATGGGGAGTCTCTCCCTTGGCCTTCCATCTTTAGTAGGACACTGAAGAGTCATTGGATTGTGGCCTATAAATAGAGATGTGAAGAGTGAAAATATTATAGAGAAGAAAAACCATGGGGAAATACTGCTGAAATTTTGAGAGAAGTTGTGCTCTTGTGTTATGTGATTCTGAGTGAGGTGCTTCAAGAGTTTGTGTTCGTGAAAAAATTGTGAGAGTGAGAGTTGCTAAGTTAGATCTGCCATAGGATGGTTTCTCTTGTTGGTTTTATCAATAGTGAATGCCTTATTGGTTTGTGATACTGCCATGAATGGTGAGTGTATAATGAAGTCTAATTATTATTCTGTTGGTTGGTCACTACTTCTGAATGCGATGTACATTATTGATCGGTGGATAAGTTGGATTTTGATGAAGGAAGTGTTATTTTGGTTACTCTATTAGTATGATATGTTTTTAATATACGTTAAGAACTATTGTTCTATAAATAATTGGATTTCTATTATCGATTGGTTATCCCTATCTGTTGAGTTATATTGGTAAGAACTGTCAAGTGGATATTATATCCTGTTTATTTATGGAAGCTTACGTTGTGAGATAAAAGGGTTGGAACTCAAGTTAGTATAGTTAAAGTTGAGGTTTGTTCTTTAAGGTATTATTGGACATGTCCATTCGATGTTGAATTAAATAAGCTATTGTTTAATCATGAATAGGTTTCGTGAAGGACAATTTAAGTGCTAACTCTATAAAGCTAAGGACTCTAGGTAAGTGGTACTGTATTTGTTTTATCCGAAATGGCCTACATCACAGGAATTAAGGTTTGTTTGATGCTTGCTTTTACTTGATGTATTGTTGATTGTTTGGTGTGAATTGTATGTTTATTAGACTAAGTTCAATTCCTTAGTTAGGAATAAATCATGTTTTGAGGATACGATCAATGAATACGTTAGATAGAATTGTATGCTCACAACAACGTTAATACTTGGAATCCTAAAGTATACAAAAGTGAATAAACTTAAATAGGTGGTTAGAGATGTGGGTTCTTGAGTTGGTCGCTTAGGTGTGTTCCACAGGATGGTTGCCTGGGCAGTGTATTAAGTATGTGCAACGGGATGGTCGCCTTGTGCATAAACCACTCTACCTTGTCAAGATATTATCTCTAACACTTGCATGGGTAACTGGAACTAAATGAAAATGGAACTGTAATAGAATCAAATGGAATATAAGTTAATAGTTTTTTGTGTGGTTCGGTTGGTTATGCCCAACATAGAAACAGAAGAAATCACAGTAAAAGGCAAAAGCAACTAATACGTAAATGAAAAACATAATGGAAAACAAAAAACTTAGTACAGACTTTAAAAGTTGCATGTGTGTTTTCATGTTTTACGTTCCTCACGCAAATGTCTTGAAGGAAAGAAAAATTTTATACAGTGACCGAGATGTAAACATAGTTAACAATAGAGCAATAGCTCTTAACAATGACTATCAGCAGAAACTAATATAAAGGACAAGACCACATTCCTCAAAATGTCTCTCGGCCGAACCAAAATGAATTCACACAATCAACTCAATAACTCACTTATATTCCCAAATTTAAGCTTAGAATCGGAGGATTGGAGTCGGAGTCTCACTTCTCTCCTGGAATCACATGAGAATCGCCAAATTTTGCTTGCCCTAACTCTCTCTTCTATTTTCTATAAAAATGAAATAAGCTCTCTATTGTGGGTTTTAAAATCCGCTAAATTGTAGTCGATCACAGCTGTTTTGTGGTCAATCACCTAAAGGCTTCGTTCTACTGCATTTCACCAAATTACAAAGCGGTCACTCACTTCTTCCTTCTTAAAATTCTCAATGACTTAAAATTCTTAATGACATTTTCTTGAAAAATTTCATTTAGCCATACCGACATTTTTGGCAAATCATGCTCAATTAATCCCAATTAATCAATGAAGATAATTGTCAAAACAAAACCATTCAAACAACTCTTTCCAAACCATAATTTCATAAATATTTTGCAACTTCTATTCTACTCCAAAATGTAACCATAAATTTCCTTTCTTTTCCTTACATACTACTTCACTATTATTTATATCACTTTGAAGAAAAAGATCACTCTATAGGCATCTTTCCCTTGTTGCGCACTCACAGACAATATCTAGCAATATATCCACTTTCAACACCCTTGTAACTCCTTCTAGTGCCAGCTCAACAGGGTCAGAAATGATGCTTACCACACTTCACGCATTGGCTAAATTCAGGTTTCATAATAATCAACTTCTTTTTCTTTTGTGGCTCTCTTTCTTCGAACGATCTTTTTACTCCTCAAGAGGTACCTTCTCCATCTTTGAATTGCGATTGAGTACAATTGTTCATTCCTTCTTCATCCTTATCTAACTCATTCTCTTCAACATATTTCTTTAACCTTTCTAAGCTTTGGAATTGTTGCTCAATTATAGCAAACAATCGAGCAATAATTTTATTTCGTTCCTTGATGTTCTTTCTTAAATCTTTTTCCATATTGCTTTCCTAATAAATGAGTAACATACTATAAAATAATTTGAAAATTTAATTCTATGATCATAACTACACTTACAGTCAATGAAGTATCTTCGTGTTGAGGCTTGTTATAAAGACCTAATTTTCGTTACATTTAAAACGTGAAATTTTGAAAACATTTTTCTTTTATGAAGACAGTGGAAGACTTTTATTAGTAAAACAAATCAGTTGAAAATGTGATAAATAAAATTCTTTACTTTTACAATTCCAATACTTGACAAAACCCTTTAAAAACTATTTTCCTTTAATCCTTTAGCGTAGCCAGCCACCAAGCCCCAAACCGTGCAAATCCTTCATCAACTTTTCCTTAATTTGTTCTCGCATGCACCTACATCAAAAGACCTAAATATGAGCCTAAGACTCAGTAAGTGATATAAAATAAAACATGCACATACTATGCAACTTTTAAAATTCGTATGCAATTTTCTATTTTCGTTTTCATTTTCCTTTACTCCGTTTCTATTTCCTTTTCCAAACATATGCTAAAAACCATTTTCGTAACATTTTGAAAGCCATGATGCATGAATGCCCGTGAATGCATAAAGTTTAATATCCTCAATAAAATCCTCAAAGCATAATCCATATCAAATCCTTAACTTAAATCTAATAAACACATCATTAAAATAACTTAATTCAAATAAACACACATCAAGTGGCAATACAATCCTCGAACGATAGCATGATCAATAATTGAACCTAATAATCTAGTAAATACAAGCATCAAAGAAGTCCTAACTCTTGTGATGTAGGCCTTTCGGTAAAACAAACACAATATCACTTACTGTCTTCCTTAGAGAGCTCAACACTTTATTCTTCTCCTTCAAACATTCAAAATCATTAAATGAACAATAATCACTAATCACAAATTATTAACCTCATTTCTAAAATTCATTACCCAAAAGTAGTTCAGCACCATTATTTCTAGTAACAGAATTCCAACTAATCATTAATAGTTCCAAAACCCATTAAACATTCACACCTTTTTTTTCATCTTTTACCTTTAACATAGCTTTATCCTAAAATCTATAAATCACAACAACCATTCAAGAACAAACCCAATCAAATGATTTATATTTTTCCTTTTTCACGAATTATCTTCATTACTTAAATAGGGAACATAAAACAATTCAATCCAATAGTTTACTAATACAGTAATCAGACAGAGAGAAATCATCACACACAACAACCATAAAATAATTCTACAACATGATTAATTCTCTCAAATAACTGTCTAACACAATGGTAGAGCAGCCCCATAGATATACCCAGCATTTAATCAACATCAAAGGGAAAACAATACACTATAGGTGCATTTCAATATCTTAAAAACTTAATAACAAACAGATAAAAGCTATAACCATAAATCTCCCAGCATAAAACCAAGAAGCAGGAAACCATAGGGAGCGATATCCAACAACAGAGCACAATATCCAATAATCCTTTAAAGCAGTAAACCAAAGAAAGGAAACTCATCTTTTATCTTCTACTACTTTCATGTAAAAATCCATAAATAGAAGCAAAGGAAATCCTTACTAGAGGAACATCCGAGGAGAACCAAAGGAGTAGCTCTCCATCTTCTTTCTTCTTCTTCTTTACTGTTTCCTTTCTACTTCTCACAGCTTCTTTCACTCTCTCTTCCTATGTTGCTCTCTCTTTCTCTTTCTCCCCTTCTCTTTTCTCTTCTTCCCTTCTGTTTTACTTTCTCACCAAAAGCTCTCTCAACTTTTTATTTCTCTCTATCTCTATCTTTCTCTCTTCTCTTATTTCATTAAAAACTTCCCATACAAGCTTCACATATATCCCCACAATATCACCTAACCCCTCTAATATACTGACATTTGTAAAGGAGACACACATGGAGGGAACCTCGGAAACAGCCACTTCAGATTCACGCCTCAAACCCACAAACTGGGATATAGTTTAAAAACCCAAACCATAGAAACTGCCAACAATTTCAGTGGAATTGATCGATCAAGTTATCAACCGGTCCATTGTAAAAACTCAACCAAACTTACCAGTCGATCAAGTGATCGACCAGTCCAACATGGCAAATCCTTTGTTTTCCTTATGTAACTTTTGCAGTCAAGCAGTGCTCGACCGTTTCCCTCACAGCCACTTTGTTTCGCCTCTATGAATTCTGCCACTCATCAATGCCCTTAATTGATCTATTGCTTCATCTAAAAATTCCCTTAACACTATATATATATTTCACTCCAGACTACACTACATGAATAACATGAAATACAAATCTGTCTTCCTATGCTACAATTACCTCCTAATCACTTAATTTCCTTTTCTTCCATAAATCACACTTAGCCTATCCAATCCTCTAAATTAATACTATTAACCACATATAACCCTGATACCATAATTGTAACAACTCGTTTTCTATATTCCTTTAAAACCAAAAAGTGCAAGGGAAGACCATCCTTTTTAAAAATCTTTTTAAAAACAAAAGGGAAATTACAATAATAAAATTCTTTTCTTTCAATATTAAAGTATACATTTTGTTCATATAAAACAAAACTCTTTCCATAAATCGTTCCTGTTAAGTTTAGCCAGGATAATTTCATCGTCAAATCCTTCATGATGCACCACAAGGCCCAATCACTTGGGCCCGAGCCATGAGGCTCATCACTTTTCTAAGAAATTGCTATTTTGTAAGTAGGGTGACCCTATATGGCATTGAGGAGGGTCCCAAGTATGTGGACATGGAGGCACGAAAACATGTTATTACTTGGCGCCTTGGAGAGAACTCAAGGATGGAGCTAAGTAACCGAGAGATCACGGCTAGCCAACTTGCCGAGGCTATTGAGGTGTCCTAGAGTTAAAACATGTTCTATTGATATGATGACATGATTATTAGGTGAATGTATGGATAAACTACTACAACTTTGGTTTATTATAATTAGATTTAGTTTTGATCTTATGTTAGTGTTTTGTGGTCTCGGCTAGCTTGTTAGCCGAGACATCAAACCCAATTTTGTGTTAAAAGGGTTTTTATGTAATTTTTCATTAGGGCATCCCTTAAATAGGTATATAGCCTTCCTTAAGGAACCCTAAATTTAGTTTTGAAGAATAAATAGCTGCTGCTAAACCTTGTTTCGAAGCTCCCTCCCAAACGACAAACTGGATTCTCGCCTAGGCTCCAACCAATGGCTTGTCAGCCACAAACTTCCTTCCTCACACTCTTTCATTCTTGGAGGTTAGATTTTATACTAAGTTTCTTCCACCAACTTTATCAAGTTGCTCCTTTAGAGACAAGGACCAGAAGAGTGAAGGAAAACAAGCTGGAGAGGCTTTGAAATTGAAGTCCATTTGAAGTCGCAATTCTCGGTTGTGGAGAATATGCGGACCAGCTTGTAAGTTCGTGTTTGTTCGATTTGAGTTTCATTGAATTTTGTCCTATAATTTTGATGGTTTGTTTCCTTTTGAATTTTGATGAAATTGATGTATTTTTTTTTACGAGGTTTGGATATATGCTTGTGATTTGGTGCCTGGTTATTTGGAGATCACTTAATCTGTTTTGTGGAAAGAGTTTTCAGGGTAGAATTTTTTTTCAAGTATAACTCTCCTTCCATAGTGTTTTTTATTTTGAATTTTGAACTGGAGCTTTTTCTTTAGCTATTCTTGGTACCCTAAAAATTTGAATGTATTTACATACCTGCACCAGAAGTTCTATCTATTTAAACTTGAAGGCTCTATTTTGGGACTAGCTGATTCAGCACTTAGAGTGATTTTGCATCCTTGCACTTGGAGCTTCAGCAAGTGGCATTAAAGCTTAAGTGGCTTATTTTTGTAGCTCAATAAGTTTACTTTTGTTAAAAAAAAAATGAACACAAGAAGTGGTGCTCACAATGCTCATAACAAGGAAACAATTCTGGTCACAAATCTGTCCACCAAGAATGAGCAAGAAAAGGCCATTTCTAGTTTTCAACACCAACTTGATGAGATTAGGAAAATGTTGCTTAAAATATAGCAAAGTCGAGAGGAACCCTCTAGTGGACATGTGAGGGGACCAAGAAGTCCGAGACCAAGAAAAAGAATTAGTTCCACAATTGAAACTAGAGGCCAAGAAGAGAGTAGACAAGATAAAGATGATATGGAAACCGATTGTTATAAACCATCTTCTCCAAACTACAACAATAATTTTTGTGTTGATTTGAAACCTTTAAAGGCATCCATTTGAATTTTTGAAGGTCTTCGAAATGGTTATGACTTTCTTGATTGGTTGGAAATAGTAGAGAAAAATTTTTAATGTTCAAATTATTCGGAAAAGAAGAAAATTCAACGAGTTTCTATGAAGTTATCCAGGTGTGCTAGCGTGTGGTGGGAAGACTTGAAAAATTAGAGGAGGCATATTGGTTCCTTGAGCCGTTGTTGAAATCTAGTGTTCTGTTGATGAGGTTCAGCTCTGAATAGTTGGATAAATGCTCTCTGTCTATTTTAGATTTCATATGAGATATGTTCTGCAATTTGGAAAATAATACCATGTTTGATTATTGCTTTGGAAATAATTGAGCATGTGTTGAAATTATGCTTTGTTGGTTGAGAGATGCAAACACTTGGAAGTGTTGGTGGTTGTATGCAGGCTAGTGTCTGAGTTATGGAAATGTGCTCGGTCGATTTTAATTGGTAATTGAGGCTTGGAATTATGTTCAGTTGATTGAACGTTTGTTGTTGGCTACTAGTTTATGCATAAGAAATGTTAGAATGTCAATAACTTAACCATGTTAGACGCTATTGCTTGGTGTTGTTAGATTGAGAAAATGAGTAATGTCTTGTATTTTTATTGACTGTGAAGCTTGGATGATTAAGGGCATATGAAGTTGACTTTGTAAAATATTCACTTGATAATTCCATGTTAATGTGGAAATTAAATTGTTCTTTAATCTGCTGTAGGAAATAGGTTAATACGATGGAATACTGTTCGGTTTTGTGAAGTGCTAAGACGAATGACATTATCGCATTGAAGATGCCAAGTAAGTTGATACTTACTGTGTTTTGGTCTCAGACCCTACATCGCAAGAATTAAGATTGTATGTTGTGTGTTTACTAGATTTAGGTTCTTTTAATGATTTGTTTACTTAGACATTTATATCATCATATAGGGTTGTATGTATTCACAAGCATTACGTATGTCATCCTAATATACGTAAATAGGCGTGTGGGAGTAACACATCCAATGAATTTGCTAGGAAGAGTAACACATCCAATGAAGACTACAGAAATGAAGGCATAAAAAAAATTCATAGAGACTTATTACAACCAAAATCACCACGCACGCACACATTTACTTGGGTGTAGGGCCTCTAAATGGCCAACGACTACCCAAAGATCCTTACCCTATTCATGAAGCCTACTCACGAACAGCCACTTCTTGCTCCTAGTCTCACACCTCACACAGGGAAGTTGCTGCAGGAAGAAGACGCCGAGTTGAATCAAGAAGAAGAAGAAGTAGCTGAATATAAAAAGCTGATGGCTCACCCCTTTGGAGACCATCTGCACGTTTGCAGGGGAGAACACAGGTGACTTTTTTTGCTAGTTGGGATCTTGGGAAGTGAGATTGTGTCGAGCTACATTTTCATTTGTTTATGGACGATTCGTTCTGATTTTAAATCATTTTTTGTCGCAAATCTATGATGATTCCGATGAGTGTGGATGCGGCCCTCGTATCCTCAGTCGTCTGCGATACAAAATTTCTTAGGCCAAATTGTGGCCTCAGACAAGAAATGGCATCCCCATTCTCGTCCGTACCGTCTGAATTGGCATTCTTACAGCATTTGGCGTCCACATGTCGTTTGCATGTCGTCCGCTTGTATTATCCGAATGTGTCCAAAAATTGGACAAATTTAATTCAAATGATGCCTAATCCATCGTTGTCCGCTAGCATCCGAAAGTCTCCAGACTATGACAGATTCGATGTGGACGCGTCCTACCTTGTCGACATCATCCGCAAGTGTCCAGGATTTGGACAAAGGCAACTTTGACGAGGTCTCATCTCGTCCGCTTCCGTTTGGGCTCGTTCAAAAGCCCACGACATGCAGAAGTTAGGACGCGCCATTTCATCCCAAAGTCGGGCGACAATCAAGGTGTTTTGGGGACGACACTTTGCATCCGCAAAGTCGTCTGCATGCGTCCGGATAGACTAAAATTCCATTTCCTTCACATTTTCAACTAAACTTTTATCCGAACTGATTCCCCTGAAACTACAAGTCACAGCTTAACGTGTATAGAGATTAAATATATTACGTAATTTTATCTCCAAAGTTTGATTACATTGCTTAGCAGGAAAATCAGTATCGGGTTGGTACATCTTCCTTGGACTGGGATCATTTTGGGTTGGGAATGATTAGACGATATTTATTCTTCCCTAGACTATATCCCAATGATCTGGGATCGTTTGGGGTTGGGATTGACTAGATGGTATTTATTCTTCTCTGGATTGTACCCCCAACAATTAGAATGGCAAGAGAAAATGAAAAGGAAAAGAACGCTGACTAAAAATGAAAAACTCATGTTCTGATACACAACATGTTTTTATTTTTCATTACTTACTAGATAGTAGGTTCATAGTGTAGGATCGATATACGCCTATAGAGGGGGGGTGAATATAGTGTTTTTAACTTTTTCGTGCGATATTTTAATCTCTAATTACCCTAAGTGATTTAATGCATATAATTAAAATATCGATAACAAATATATGCAATAATATAAAGAGTAAGGGTTAGAGAAATGCACACAATATTTATTTACGCGGTTCGGCAAACTAGCCTACGTCCGCGCTCAAAGTTGCACTTGGAGATACAGTAAATAATTAGCTTGCAGGTGCCAATAAAACCGTTTGCAAATGGACTATTAGACGGGGCGTCACCCTTGACTAATTCTTAGGTCGTCAACCTTAGACTCTTACGAGTCGTCACCCTAAATTGACTATTGCGGGGCGTCACCCAAGTGTGATGAATTCTAAGGGAATCACCCTTTACAATCAAGCACAATACTAAACTCGGAAACTTAAGCTTAAATTTAGCTAATCCAAATTCTCCCAAAATATGACTCACAAGTTCGGAATAGGGAGAATTAGATTTACAACACAATTAAAAGCTCACAATGAATAGTATTTGAGTATTGATTTTGTCAGGGCTTCGCCTCGAATATTCGATTCGTTCCTTGTGGAGAGCATAGAGTGATCCTCTATTTATAGACACTGCCACAGCGGCTTCCGGACGACCTCAGCGTCCGCACCTATCTTCTGCACGACCGTTGCAAAAATGCCCGTTGAAAATATAGCCGTTGGACAGAATCTGGGCATTTGCGGACGCCATTTTCATCTTCCACTTCATCCGCACACATCGTCCACACAAATCCAAAACTGGACAGATTCAAAGCGGAAGCCAATATTCGCGTCCGCACCATCCACACCTACTGGGTCCATCGTCCGCAACTGCACAAATTTGAAGGGGACGCCAAACCATCGTCCTATTCTTCTTTTCTGTCCGCACACCTGAAGATCTGCGGACGCCATTTCACGTCAGCCGCATCCGCGACCATCGTCCGCTTCTCACTGAATTGGACAGAGGCAAATCAGACGACTAAGCCTCACGTCCGCCTCATCCGCTGCGTCCGCAACTGCACAGCCCACTTCATACTTTCACAAAATGTTTCCTCTAAGTCATACGAACCTTCCATTCTCCTGCATAGACTTAGAGAAACACATTAAACATTCCCAATACCCTTAATCAAGGGTATTCTCAATTTAATCGATAAATATGATATAAAAGAATTCAATGTATAAACAACTTTTACACTTTATTAAATTTCACATCATCTAGATCACATAGTCTAAACAATCTCCCTTATTGATGATGTCCATAACATATAAAGTTGTTTGTATCCAAATCCAAACCTAAGCATGTGCCACAAATATTGCATATTTGATTTACTCAATTAAGTTATGCAATTTATCCACCAATTAATCCAAGCCACATGCTACTAAAATACAACTTATTGATTTACTAAATTAACACACAATTTAGTCATCATCAAAATAAAACTTAGCCTAACAAAAAGGCTAACACATAGATGAATCTTGTGATGTAGATAAAATTGTAAAAAGAGACTAATGATGGAGGAGTACGTAGTTAATGGAGTATACCTGTGAAGAGTGGTTGGAGTTGTTACAGCCAACTAGACTTGGGGGATGGGACACATTTTTTAAAAAAAATTATAAGTAATAATTTGATATATTTTTTATAAATGAATTATTTATGATTTGATTATGGTTGTAAATTTTAAGGAGAAAAGTCTTCCGCTATGCTAAAGGAAAAAGAAATAAAGGTTTAATAAAGAAAGAAAAAAATATATATGAACCAAAAAGGCTAAAAAGAGAGAAAAGAAATCGAGACACTACAAGATCATCATGAATACTTTGCCTGATTTTTTAACTAAGGGCGAGAGTACATAAAAAGAGAGAAAATTAATCAAAGTATTAAGCATATATTAAAGGGTTGTATGTTAATTCATCTCTAATGCATAAACTAAGGGGAAGTTAGTAAATTTAAATGCACAACTTAGAATAAGTGTTGTCATCATAAAAATGGGGGAAATTGTTTGCTTAATAGAGATTAAGCATAATTGTTTTGATGATGAGTGTAGTTATTTGAATATATTATTCTAAGTCATGGAGGTGCATTAAGTCTAAATTATTGATGAGTATATTTTGAATGGATTATATTTTCAAGTTATATAAATTACATTCTGTTTGGAAATATTCTTGAAAATGGGTATTTGGATTTACTAATAAGTTTGTTGAATCTATGCAACATTGTTTAAAGTTTATATTAGACCTAAACAAAAAGATAAAAGGTTAATTTGTGTGGATGTCCTTGAGAAGTTGTGTTCAAGAGACGAAATTGACAAGGCTAGTGCAATTACCTAAATTTGAAGAGCAAGTGGCCACAGTGGTAGCTCAGAGGAACTTGCTGAAGCCTAGACCCAAAGCAATATTTTCCAAGCTTAACTTGCATTCGCTTGACCTAAAGAGTGGTAGCCTACAATGGTAGCCCAAAGCAACCTATGGAAGTCCTACTTAGGGACAAGAAATTCAAATCGATGTTGTAACATCTCAAAAAATTTTTAAACTTATTATTTATTTATTTTGTTCAAACTAACACTTAAAACATTTTTAACATAAACGTTGTAGCAACAAAAAATAATATGTAATACCTTAAAATCCATTGTTATTAAAAAAAATAGTCCAAAAACCACAATATCAAATCTTTACATTGTCAATAACAAAGTCCATAATTTTAAAATACATGAAATATCTTTTTACGAAACTAAACCTCCACAGGTCAAATATCGATCGAAAACTTCCAAGCTCACTCATGGAAACGCATCATCAATGCTTCTTCAACAAGTCATCTTTAGTGGTATCAATACCTATATCACAAGGTTCAACCCATATGCCTAATGTTTAGTAAGTAGAAAACTAAAATCATAAATCAAGCCACATCCTCTATATACATACATCTAAAACATCTCAAGTAAGATCACATCAACTATATACATGCATGTCATGACAGAATATCTATTTATTTTATTTTCTTTTCTTTTCTTTAACTTTCTTTCCTTTTTGTTCTTCTTCTTTATCTCACACCTTTGAGAGACAGACCCGACATCAATCGAGTCCTCTGTTAGCTACCATGCATGTCTCTGCACAACGACCAAGCACCTTCAATTGGTTTGTCCCAACATCAACTGAAAGCAAGCTAACAGACTTATGTACCCGTAAGTTCACCTCCAGAATAGCCTGACCTCCTAACCCATTTACATATATTCATCATCTTTTATCTTTCTTACGTATAATGTCAAGACAAGTACAAAACATCTAAGATACAATTTAACACAATCTCAAATAATCACTATTACCGTAAACAGTAGGCAATAACTCAATACAAATAGACAACAGATTCTCAATCATCATATATGTGCTAGAAAATTGAATCTATCATCTATCATTATAAACTACAAAGTAATAAATCCTCGAATTATCATTAGAAAAACAATCTCAAATACAGCATCATATCCATGAATTTAATGAATGTAAAAATTCACAATAAGCAGAGTATCATATCATTGAGTAAACATAGATAAAAGTAGTAAAAGAAATCACATAGCTTCCCAGCACCTTGTGGTGTAGGCGGATTGGCCATACACATGCAATCTCCACTTACCTGGACTCCATGTAATACCCTCTATCAAATTCTTATGCTCTTTAAGTCAAAAATACCTTCGGACAATATAGAGAAAAACCCCCTTTTCTTCAATTTATTCTCCTGCCCTGTAACATCCCGTAACCTTTTTCTGTATAAAAATTTTCTTTTCTTTAAAACCATTGTACAACCATTGCGCAATAAAACCACAGTCATAAATATACAGCGGAAGTCAAAATCATATAAAACGTACAGTGAAAGTCTTTTAGAATTAAATACCATAAACCTATTGTTTTAACTAAACATTTAAATAAACACATTAACTTAAAACATTTATTTGAAGTCATAAAATACTTAAAAGACTTTAAAATATTTATTCCATTTCGTGAGCCATAACCACAGGTCAATGTCGCCAACAACACAAACATCCACACAGCAACTGTAACGACCTGGATTCTTACTTGTCTTACAAATACGTTAAAATTTTAAGTTTTTACTAAAAGATTAAAACGTTATTTAGAAACCTTTGAACATTTAAAAATCAGAGTGCCAAAATCCGATCGTTACCAACTTATTAAAAACAGTCAATTAAATCAAGGAAAAACTATGATTAATAAATTTAGCGGAAACATAATTTAAAACATTACTTAAAGCATTAATTTAAAATTCAAGGTTAGAGCTTTCAAAATGAAGTCTACATAATGTCTCAAATAAATACTCGAATAAGGTTAAAAAAGGGTGATTCAACGTTCATAAAACAACTTGACGTTAGCCCTTACAAAATTACTCCTTCCTTTGTCACTTGATGCCGTACTAATACTCGGGTTGCGTCTCCTTCGGATACGCCACAGGCTCCATGAGAATTGCCTCCTCCGCTGCTCCTCGTACAACCATCTCATTACCTACACCACAAGTAAGGACGTGAACTTACGCTCAGTAAGGAAATAGGGAAAAACAATTATACATGCTTCTCTTTAATTCTTTTGAATGGAGAGCCATCCAAACCAATCTTTCTTTATATTCGTTCGTTTCATTCTTTACTCATACTTTGAGCTGGAGATTGGAGGACCTATATGGAATGGTATAGTTGGCCGAACTTAATCCTTACTTGCAACCTAGAACTCTCGTACCCAGTAAGGGGGGTGCTTCGGCTAGATTACAGACTAGACCCGACTACCCATCCGCGCCATCCTCCCTTTTTCTTTCGTGTTCTTATCATTTTTCCCTCACTCATGCATGTGAGTACCACCCCGAGGGGGTACTCCCTACTTGGTTTCCATTAACATGAATACATAAGGACATTAAAATTAAATAACGCATCCATAGAAGGTAGATGACAGAAATTCCAATTCAATAATAAATGGCGGAAATTTAATGATTCATGAAGACATAATTTATAACACAACAGTAAGAGGGAAACATGTAGAACAACATCCAGAACTTGCTATTAAACAACGACAATAAACATAACAGGTGTCATGAAACTAAAATATCATGCTCATGAGATAACAATAGTTGCTTCAATATTGGAAGAGCACAAGGGGCATTAAATTAGCTAACGAGCATGCTTGAAGACTAATAATAATTAACATGGCGAAATCGTACACAGGAAATTGACATGCTTCACAACAAATGGTCAAAGATTTGAAGATGTTACAAGTGATGGATTGACATGCTCGGGATTAAGAAAATTGTTTAATTTACATGCTAGTTAATGGAGCAAAATACTATTCAATGTGCTTTATAATCATGTTTGATAGTAATGGCAAAAGTAAATAACATGCTGGAAGATTACGGATCATGCTTTTAAATGACTAATGAAATCAGCGAGTAATACAGAAAACGTAACCGTGGAACATGCTTCTTAACAATGTTAGCAGCAGTGAGAAATATGGAATGACATAGCGGAAACATGCTTTAAACGACCAACACAAAATAGTACAGAATCTGAACATCTAAGCAGGCATTTACTCGACGAATAGAATGGCAGTAATTTACACTCATATGCCTTTCTAACGACTTAAGTACCAGAGAACAACATTGGAAAAAGGCAGCGAACACAAGCTTCTAATAAAAAGTAAATGACGAACAGAAATAGAGAAAGGCATACTTCTCAGCAATTAATAAAATCTACAGCATCAATATCGAACAAGGCAACGAAATGAGCTTCTTAACGATTATAATCAGCAGGAAATAATTACAAATCAAGCTTTTAATCAACTACTAGCAGTAGTCAAATATTGAAATAAAACAGCGGAATCACAATAACGAAAACGTGAAACATGCCTTTTCAATGACAATACACAGCAGCAAATGAAAAACAGAACGTAGTCCTCAAATGACGACTATAATAGCATAAATGAGCGAAAGAAAACTACAAGTCATGCTTCTGAACAGTGAATGATGACAGTAGTGTACTATGAAGGAACTAGAACTATAGATCATGCTTTTCAATGGCGAATAACAACGAACATATATTAAACGAAACACGTTTACATGCTGAACTTTTCACCATAGCATAACAACATCATTTAGCGAGTTAATACAGTGCATGACTACAGATTTGAAACGGACCTACTTATATCTTAGCAGCGAGTATGAAATATGACAGCAATGAAAACGAGTAAGCATGCTTTACAAACTTGGCAGAAATTACTAAGTGTGGCAGAAAACAAGTATACGAGCTTTTGACAGCGGTCGTATCAACAGCGAAGGCGTTACAATGAATACACTTACAGTGAATAAATTCTAGAGTTAAGCAAGAATAAGATGCAACAACAAATTATCAATGTAACATTTAGTAAATGGAATCCACATTAAGTAGGAAATGGAGTGTAACCACAAATGAGGCAAAACAATACAATGTACAGGCCCAAATCATTCATAGAGAACTTCTTAGCTCATTCATGCGTGTAAAGTTCTTTACTACAGCACTTAATATCCACCATCCATCGACTAAGCACTCATCAGACTTAATATTCCCTAATTGGGAATCACACAATAACTGTAGGACAAATGAACTAATAGTGAGATATACTGAGAACAACTACAAGATAAAAACATCTAAAAAGTAGTGAGAAAAGCTATTAGGAATAACGGTAGAAAGAAAACTAGAGGAATGAGTCAACAAGAGGTTTACAGAAAACTTGTTACAACCAAAACCACTGCTCACGCACACATCTACTTGGGTGTGAGGCCCCCAAATGGCCAAGACTACACCATTCACTTACCTGATATGCTCCAAGGATTACTAAGAGAACAATATAGAAATCGGCTACACAATCTGTAAAATATTCTGAACCAGTAACAATAAAAAGATGTATCTCCCAATTCACCCGCGAACACAAGCTGATATTTGAAGGATATCAAGATGATACGATCAGACAACTCGTGTAGAAATTTCAATTTAAAAACCACTATGGATCTCCAGTTACGATCGAATCAATAAAACTCCAAAATCCAGGGCTTCACAGATCAGATCTGACAACTAGAATTCAAATAGGGCTAACTCGATTTGCATACAACCAATGAACACCAAATTTTGCAGTCAGCAACTTAGCTCATTATAGAACAAATCTCCAGAAGAAACAAAATCAAGAAAACCAACGTAAGGGCTTCAAAACAGAACCCCAATTAAACTCATCCAGCAGCGCAGAATGGAAAACAGAATTTGCGGCAGAAAAGAAATTCAATAAAACCTCCAAGCCAACAAGAGCAACAAATATATTTTCCAACACAACTCAATAGCAACCAGTTACAAAAGGGACAGAATAAGGAGAACCAAAAATAACATAAAAACCCATCAAAGAACCAGCTAAAATCAAAGGAGCCCGTGGACCTCCTAATGAGAGGAATGACTTGCGGTTTGCCGAGATACAAACACTCTCCAAGGGGTGGAAACCTACTTCTATCTCCATGCCACAATCCACACCTTGAAGATGAGGTATTGGAAGAGATAGTATCCCAATATGCTAGGCAAAGAGGCTTCAAGAACGCCTAGCTAGGGTGATGGAGGAATCGGCGTGAGGAGAGAGGTAGCCGCGGGTTTCTTCTTCAAAGAGAGAACTAAGTTTTCTATTTTTTTTCAAAAAAGAGGTCATTTCATTGCAGCAAGGAGGGCTTTTAAACCCTAAGAGTTTACAATAAAGAACAAGACCAAAATAACCCTAAGTAGCAAATGACTAAACAACCCTTAACAATAAAAACAAAAACAATAAATTCGAGTCTGGGTTTTGGTCTCTGTAAAAGAGACATTCGACATAGCAAACGATAACCAAATATAACTTTCAATAGCTCGTTCGAAAGCTCTAGATGTTGGCTACATTTGGTATGAAGGACCACAGTTGAGAAGAAGTCATCACGAATGTTGACAAAGCCCTTGAACGTCCATAGCTCAGTTTCTACGCGAAAATGGAAAACTCACAATTTTCTCCAAAAGATTGGAAGACCTCCATTAGCCCAAATGCCAACTCCTCTTTGTTTATTTGATTCAAAAACCTACAAAATAAATAAAAATTTAGAAAATAAAGAAGCCCTTGGCTCGGGCTCAAGTGATAAGAACTTGGGGCACATCATTACCCTTCTAAACAAGCCTCCACTCGGACAGCAACTCTCCCTCCACACTCCAAACAGCAATCCACCAGAACCCTTCCAGGAAGAACAATGAAGAAGGAGGAGATGAAGAGCTGAAGATGAAATAGGGCTCACCTTGGGGATAATTCGTACGAGTGGTAGAGGACGTCTAGGAGACATCCTCTGCTAGTCGGGATCGTGGGAATGAGGTCGAGTGTTATGTGTTTCTATTGGTTGAGTGTCATTTTCTCTGATTTTAAATCCATTT
The DNA here is from genome assembly GCA_022433065.1 of Begonia loranthoides. NCBI lineage: Eukaryota > Viridiplantae > Streptophyta > Magnoliopsida > Cucurbitales > Begoniaceae > Begonia > Begonia loranthoides. The sequence goes on from CM039485.1 coordinate 16,269,043, forward strand.
TGTCCCTGTTCTAGGAGGCTTCGGACGAGAGGATGTGTCCGAATTCTTCCCGTACCATCTGAATTTAGAATTCATACGGGAATGACATCCGAGATATGGTCCGGTTGCATTCGAATTCATCCAGAATTTGGACAGATTCAAACTCACAACGTCTGCATCATCTGAAATCATTCGAAGTCGTCTGAATTCATCCAGAATCTGGACAGATTCAAACTTACAACGTCCGCCTGGGTCCGCATCGTCTTAAATCATTCGAAGCCATTCGAAATCGTTCAAAGTCCTCTGAAAAGACCAAAATTCCATTTCCTTCACATTTTTAACTAGACTTTCATCCGAATTAATTCCCAAGAAGTTACAAATCACCACTTAACACGTATAGAGACGAGTTGTATCATGAAATTTTATCTCCAAAGTTTGATTACATCACTTAGCGGGAAAAAGTTAGTATCGGGTTGTTACATTCTACCCCCCTTACAAAAATTTAGGTCCCCAAAATTTAGCTACTTAAACAACTCGGGGTACATAGCTCTCATGTCATCCTCTTTTTTCCAAGTGGCCTCTTCGCAGCTGTGATTCTACCATAAGACCTTGACCAGCGAAATTCGTTTGCGTCGCAGCTCTTTCACTCTCGAGTCAAACAATGCCCTTGAAAGGAAACACTTTCAAGAATACACTAACCCTTTCTTTAAATTCCAGGGCCCGACGTCGGTTGTCTGCATAGCTCTTTTGGCGACTGTGTGTGACTAACATCCTTCGCTTGATCAGAGCCATAGACTTAACCGTTCTCTGTACTATCTAAGGGCCATAAAGGGTAGTTTCGCTAGCTTCGTCATGATACAAGGGGGATCTGCACTTCCTGCCATACAGAGCTTCGTAAGGTGCCATACCTATGGTGGCTTGGAAACTGTTATCATATGCAAACTCGACCAATGGTAGGACTTTACTCCAACCAACTTGGAAGTCGAGAATGCAGGCATGCAGCATATCCTTGAGCATTTGGATGGTTCTCTCGCTTTGGCAGTCTGTTTGAGGATGAAACGTTGTGCTGAATTTCAATTTGGTGCCCATAGCTCTGCTTATACTCTTACAGAATGCCGATGTGAAGCCGGGTCCCGATCTGATATGATGAAAACTGGAACACCATGGAGTCGGATGATTTCTTTGATATACAGGTCGGCAAACTGATTCATCTTATATGTCATAGCCACCGATAAAAAGTGCGATACCTTAGTTAATCGATCAACGATTACCCAGATGGCTTCGTGACCGTTAGCTGTCTTGGGCAAGCAGGTGACGAAATCCATGGTGACATGTTCCCATTTCCACTTAGGAATCAGTAGTGGTTGGAGCACCCCACTTGGTCGCTAATGCTCGGCTTTAATCCGCTGGCATATATGGCACTGTGATACAAATTCAGTGATTTCGTACTTCATGTTTGGCCAATAGTAATGAGTTTCCAGATCTCAGTACATCTTATTACATCCAAGATGTGCCAAGAAACTGGAAGAGTGACCTTCTCACAAGATCTTCTATCGTACAATCGGATCATTTACCACATACCATCATTTTTACACTTAACGATGTCGTTTGCAGATAAAGAGAAATCTCGATACTTCGACAAGGTGGAATTTAATCTGAAATCTTTACACGTACATCGCCTCGCTGAGCTTCCCTTATCTGCTCGATAATAGACGGCATCAAGGTCAGTTTTACCAATATCACATCCAACTGTGCGGGGACCATTTGCATCTCGAGTTCCTGAAGGTCTTTCTATAATCCTGAAGGAATTCCCTCACATATCAGACTCATCACGGCCACCTTACGACTGAGAGCATCTGCAACGACATTGGCCTTTCCCAGATGGTACTTAGTCTCACAGTCGTAGTCCTTGACGAATTTAAGGCACTGCCGTTGTCACATATTCAACTCCTTCTAGGTTAAGACGTACTTGAGACTCTTATGATCAGAATAGATATCACAGCGTTGTCCATATAAGTAGTGTCTTCATACTTTGAGAGCAAAGACAACTGCTGCAAGCTCCAAATCGTGTGTGGGATAGTTCTGCTCATGGATCTTGAGTTTTCAAGATGCGTAGACGATAACTATCCCATGTTTCATAAGAACTCCATCGAGTCCCGTCTTGGATGCATCACAGTAAATATAATAATCACCATACTCCATGGGCAACGTTAATATTGGGGTAGTGGTCAGTCTGTACTTCAGTTCTTGAAAACTGTTCTCACACTCGCTGGACCACCAGAACCGAGCATTCTTCTTGGTCAGGCCAGCGAGCGGTAGAGCGATCTTTGAAAATCCATCAATAAAATGCCTGTAGTAACCAGCCAGTCCTAGAAAACTCCTCACTTCCCCAACATTTTTCGGCTATGTCCAGTTCACCACTGCCTATATCTTTATCGAGTCTACGGATATGCCTTCATTAGAAATCACATGGCTAAAAAAACCCACTCTCCTTAGCCAGAATTCACACTAAAAAAAATTTGCATACAACTGATGTTGGCTCAGGACTGATAAGGCTGCTCGTAGATATTCGCAGTGCTCCGCTTTCGATCAGGAATAGATCAAAATGTCATCAATGAAGAGGATAATAAATTTATCAAGAAAATCATGGAAGACTCAATTCATCAAGTCAATAAAAGCTGTCGGGGCGTTGGTTAAACCAAAAGACATCACCAAGAACTTGTAATGTCTGTACCGCGTACGAAATGTAGTCTTCGGTATATCCTCAGGCTTAACCTTCAACTGATAATATCTTGACCGAAGATCAATTCTTGAGAATACCCTGGTAGCGCTAAATTGGTCAAACGGATCATCAATCCTGGGTAGTGGATACTTATTCTTGATGGTCACTTTATTTAGCTCCTTGTAATCTATGCACATTCTCAGGGTCCTATCTTTTCTTTTTGACAAACAATACCGGCACGCCCCAAGGAGAAAAGCAAGGTCGAATAAACCCCTTGGTGACCAGTTTCTCCACTAGAACCTTTAACTCACGTAGTTCAGCAGGTGCCATACGATATGGGTGCTTAGAAATAGGATTCGTACCGGGTTGCAAATTGATCTCGAATTCAATTTTACGGTTTCGGGGCAGACCTGGAAGATTGTCAAGAAAGATATTCAGAAAATCACGCACCACTGCAACATCATCCCTTTTGACCTTAGTGACTGCCGTAGTGTCAATCACATTGATCAGAAATTCATCGCACCCATTCTTTAGTAATTTTTCTACTTTGAGTGCTGAGATGATAACGAAATTTTCCTTCTCTTTAGTCCCATGAAAGGTGTGTCGCTCGCCACCCGAAGGATAAAAGTAGACATCATTCTTTTTACATTCAATAGTTGCATGATGTGCTGTCAGCCAATCCATCCCAATTATGACGTCGTATACTTTCAAGTCCATGATGATTAGATCGGCTCGAAATAAACGGCCATTGATATCAACTACATAGTCTATGGTCATCCCATTGGTAATCAGTCAGTCACCGGAAGGCAGTTTCACCCGATGCATATAGTCCGTGCTACCAGAGAAGCAATTTGCTTGATCGCAGAGCTTGGTGCAGATGAATGACTGCCTAGCACCCGAATCAAATAGGACGTATGTCGCACACTTATTTATGTAGATTGTCCCTGCCGAGTTAGGTAAGTTGTTTATCTTAAGGTAAAATTGCCTACTTTTCTAACAAAAGAAATAATTATGAGTATGTATATGTGATTATTATTTAAACAAAGCGTACCTGCTACCATCGATGGCTGGTCGTCGTCCTCGGTCCAATTCATGGCAAAGAGCCGCGGGGCCACTCCCCCTTGTCAGATCAGGCAGTGCCTGGCTATATGACCCGAAAGCAAAGCACTTTTCAGACACAGCCATGCATTCACCATGATGCATCTTTTGGCATTTTGGGCAGGAAGGATATTGAGGAGTGTTGGTCACGGTTGTCATGGGCCTTTTGTCTGGCCTCTGCTGCATTTCGGCCACAACTAGGCGCTTGACTCCCTGGGTTATGGGAGGACCACTTTTTGACTACTGGCCAGAATTAGACTTCCATACTTTCTAATTGGTCTCCCTCTATCTGGACGCTAAGAACTTCATCCCCTCTACTGCCAAAGCTCTGGATTCCATCTTTGAATAGGTGACAACGTCGGTGCCAGCCTCCATAACTCCCTCTTGTATCTCCATTTTCAGCCCTCTAACAAAGTGCTAAACTTTACACTCCTCGGCCGCCACTAGATGTGGAGCATAATAAGATAGGGCCTCGAATTGTTGGGCATACTCTGCCACAGTTCCCAACCGGCGTATGCGCATGAACTCTGTCTCCTTCTTGGTACGGATGGTGTGGTTGAAGTATTTGTCATTGAATAGCTCTTTAAAATCATTCCAAGTGAGAACCGTTACATCTCAGGAGGCCTTTACTATGGCCCACAAGAATCAGGCCCAGTGGCTCAAGTAGTACAACGCGCACTTAACTTTCTCTGCCTCATTGATCTCTGCGTAGGAAAACTTATCCTTCATGGAGTGTATCCATTCCTTGGCCCATGAAATATTAGATACATCGACATTGAAGAAAGGCAGCTTGAGTTTTTGGAACCTCTCCCACCCGGCCCCCCTTTGGGCTGTCTATAACTGCATATCTCGGTGGTTCCCATTACAATTTCCATGGTCCAGACCCTTGACCCTCTCCATATAACAGAAATGCTGCTCCATAAACTGGGTCTGTCTCTCCATTTACTGTGATTGTTGCCCTATAATCTCTGCCAAGCACTCTAGAGTCTCGTCCCAACCGCAATCCTTATGCAGATCGGGTGCCCAGGGTACATGTCCTACACTAGGCATGAGTCCTCTTCCTCTTCTAGCCATTTGTAACCTCCTACATGTCGATGTTACAATGTAAATAAATAAGTTCAAGGGAAATTATTAAAGGAAACATATTTCTCAGTCACAGTTCTATATATTTCTACACTATGGTGCAGTTAGTTTAACTGAGCATTTCAATAACATAAGGGGAAAAACTTACAGTAAGAGGGGCATTACCCATCGAGTCTGGGTTATCCGTGGCGAAACACACAAGTAGTAGTATGGCTTTGATACCAACTATAACAACCCAAATTCTTACTTTTCTTAAAAATACGTTAAAATTTTAAGTTTTTACTAAACGATTAGAACGTTATTTAGAAACATTTCAACATTTAAAAATCAGAGTGCCAAAATCTGATCGTTACCAACTTACTAAAAACAGTCAATTAAATCAAGGAAAAACTATGATTAATAAATTTAGCAGAAACGTAATTTAAAGCATTACTTAAAGCATTAATTTAAAATTCAATGTTAGAGGTTTCAAAATGAAGTCTACATAATGTCTCAAATAAATATTCGAATAAGGTTTAAAAAAGGTGATTCAACGTTCGTAAAACAACTTGACGTTAGCCCTTACAAAATTACTCCTTCCTTTGTCACTTCATGTCGTACTACTACTCGGGTTGCGTCTCCTCTGGATACGCCACAGGCTCTAAGGAAATGGCCTCCTCCACTGCTCCTAGTACAACCGTCTCATTACCTACACCACAAGTAAGGAAGTGAGCTTACGCTCAGTAAGGAAATGGGGCAAAACAATTATACATGCCTCTCTTTAATTCTTTTGGAATGGAGAGCCATCCAAACCAATCTTTTTTTACATTCGTTCATTTCGTTCTTTACTCATACTTTGAGCTGGAGATTGGAGGATCTATATGGAATGGTATAGTTGATCGGACCTAATCCTTACTTGCAACGTAGAACTCCCGTACCCGGTGAGGGGCTTCGGCTAGGTTACAAACTAGACCCGACTTCCCATCTGCCCCCAACTCCCTTTTCTTTCCTTTTCTTTTGTGTTCTTATCGTTTTTACCTCACTCATGCATGTGAGTACTACCCCGAGGGGGTACTCTTGACTTTGTTTCTACTAACGTGAATACATAAGGACAATAAAATTAAATAGCGCATCCATAGAAGGTAGATGATAGAAATCCCAATTCAATAATAAATAGCGGAAATTTAATGATTCATGAAGACATAATTTATAACACAACAGTAAGAGGGAAACACGTAGAACAATATCCAAAACATGCTATTAAAAAATGACAATAAACATAATAGGCGTCGTGAAACTAAAATATCATGCTCAAGAGATAACAATAGTTGTTTCAATATAGGAAGAGCACAAGGGGCATTAAATTAGCTAACGAGCGTGCTTGAAGACTAATAATAATTAACATGGCGAAATCGTACACAGGAAATTGGCATGCTTCAGAACAAATAGTCAGAGAATTGAAGATTTTACAAGTGATGGATTGACATGCTCGAGATTAAGAAAATTGGTTAATTTACATGCTAGTTAACAGAGGAAAATACTATTCAATGTGCTTTACAATCATGTTTGATAATAATGGCAAAAGTAAATAACATGATGGAAAATTACGGATCATGCTTTTAAAAGACTAATGAAATCAGCGAGTAATACCGAAACGTACCGTAGAACATGCTTCTTAACAATGTTATTTGTAATGAGAAATATGGAATGAAATAACAAAAACATGCTTTTAACGACAAACACAAAACAGCAGAAAATCTGAACATCTAAGCATGCATTTACTCGGAGAATAGCATAGGAGAAATGATGACTATAACAGTAGAAATGAACGAAACAAAACTACAAGTCATGCTTCCCAACGGTGAGTGATGACAGCAGTGTAATATGAATGAACTAGAACTATAGATCATGTTTTTCAACGGTGAATAACACCGAATATATAGTAAACGAAACATGTTGACATGCTGAACTTTTCACCATACCACAATAGCATCATTTAGCGAGTTAATACATTGCATGACTGCAGATTTGAAACGAACCTACTTATATCTTAGCAGTGAGTATGAAACATGGCAGAAATGAAAAATGAGTAAGCATGCTTTAAAAACTTGGCTTAAATTACTAAGTGTGACAGAAAACAAGCATACGAGCTTTTGACAGCAGTCGTATCAACAACGAAGGGGTTATAATGAATATACTTACAGGGAATAAATTCCAGAGTTAAGCAATAATAAGATGCAACAACAGATTATCAATGTAATATTTAGTAAATGGAATCCACATTAAGCAGGAAATGGAGTGTAATCACAAATGAGGTAAAACAATAAAACGTATAGGCCCAAATCATTCATAGAGAACTTCTTAGCTCATTCATGCATGTAATGTTCTTTACTATAGCACTTAACATCCACAGTCCATCGACTAAGCACTCATCAGACTTAATATCCCCTAACTGGGAATCACACAACAATTGTAGGACAAATGAACTAACAGTGAGATATACAGAGAACAGCTACAAGATAAAAACATCTACAAAGCAGTGAGAAAAGCTATTAGGAATAACGGTAGAAAGAATACTACAAGAATGAGTCAACAAGAGGTTTACAAAAAACTTGTTACAACCAAAACCACTACTCACGCACACATCTACTTGTGTGTAGGGCCTCCAAATGGCCAAGACTACAACATTCCCTTACCCTTGTAGACAAGCCTGCACTCGGACAGCACCTCTCCCTCCACACTCCAAATAGCTATCCACTAGAACCCTTCCAGGAAGAATAAAGAAGAAGGAGGACATGAAGAGCTGAAGATGAAATAGGGCTCACCTTGGGGACAATTCATACGAGTGGTAGAGGAGGTGCAGGAGACATCCTATGCTGGTCAGGATCATGGGAGTGAGGTTGAGTGTTATGTGTTTCTATTGGTTGAGAGTCATTTTCTCTTGATTTTAAATCAGTTTTGTCGCTGTTCTTGGAGGATTCGGACGAGAGGATGCGTCTGAATTATGCTCGTACCGTCCGAATTCAGAATTTGGATGCGAAATGACGTCTAAGATATCGTCCAGCTGCATCCGAATTCTTCCAGAATTTGGACAGATTAAAACTCACAATGTCCGCCTGCGTCCGCATCGTCCAAAATCGTTCGAAGTTGTTCGAATTCGTCAAGAATTTGGACAGATTCAAACTTACAACGTCCGCCTGCATCCGTATTGTTTGAAATCGTTTGAATTCGTCCAAATTTGGCCAGAATCAGGACATATTCAAACTTATAACGTCCGCCTGCGTCCGCATTATCCGAAATCGTTCGAAGTCGTCCGAAAAGACCAAAATTCCATTTCTTTCACTTTTTCAACTAGACTTTCATCCGAATTAATTCCCACGAAATTACAAGTCACCACTTAACGTGTAGAGAGACGAGTTGTATCATGAAATTTTATCTCCGAAGTTTGATTACATCGCTTAACGGAAAAAAGTTAGTATCGGGTTGTTACAACAACACTCCATCATCTACGTCCATTAACAGCTTTATCCATTCGATTGCTCATTACCTACATCAATGAGACTTAACTATGACCTTAACACTCAATACGTGATATAAACATAAAACATAGAATTCACATACAATTACTACAACATTGCATAAGGTTTTCTATTTCATTTCATTTTTACTGTTCCTGTCTTATATCATTATTTCATTTGCTTATATGTCGGGCGTATCAAACCAGACCATATAAACGTCTATTTACTGTTTATATGTCGGGCGTATCAAATTGGACCATATAAACATCTGTGCTAGGCGTATCCAACCGGACCATTGTTGACTTCTATGTCGGGCGTATCAAACCGGTCCACAGTCTTCTACTTGGTATCTGTGTCCGGCGCATATAACCGGTCCACAGTCATTTACTTGATATTTGTGTCAAGCGTATCTAACCAGTCCATAGTCGTTTACTTGATATTTGTGCCTGGCGTATCTAAATAGTCCATAGATGTTTGCTTTCCTTGATTACTGTGCCCAGCGTAACTAATTGGACCACAGCTATTTACGTATATTTCGTTTTTGTGTATCTTAGTATTTCAAGTCTTAACATTGTCATGCACATACCATCCTACGTGTTCCTTAATCGTATCCTTAAAACGTGATATGTCCTATCTAAGGAACTGAACTTAATCTATAAACATATAATCAAACGACATACATTTTCATATAATAACATAACTTATGCATTTATTAAACAAACATCAAACAAAACCCTAATTTCTCGTGATGTAGGTCCTTTCTGACAAAGCACATCCAGTGCCACGTACCTAGAGTCCTTAGCTTTAATGGTTTAACACTTTAAGTTTCGTCACAAAACCTATCCATTATTAACACATAGCTATGAATAATTAATTTCCAATAATATTCCCTAGCTTCAACTAATATGCTTATATTTCCAATAATGGACAATTTCCTATTATATCTAAACTATCACTTTATCTAACAGCTATAAACTTTAATCCAATAATTACCTTCTCTAAATTTCAACACAATAATAAATCCAACCTTATCCTATGACTTATCTCAATAACTAATAACACTTAATAATAACCAACTTCATCAATAACACCTTAATCTATCAATAATTTCTCCAATAATAATCTACCAATTAATAAAGCTCATCTCACCAACCAATTTACTAATTACTTAATCTAACAATCCCAAATCCACAACTAAACAATCAAGAATACATACCTCCAGAAGCTAAACTCCACAACTTCCTTCTCCTACAGAACTATTTCTTTTTCCTTTCACTGAACTTTACAAAATTCACATAATCTTCCCAAATACCCTTCACCTTCTTCAAGAAACCTCACAGTTTTCATTCCTCAAAATTGCCTCTTCTTACTTAACTTCTTCTATAACTTAACATCAGAGAATCCTCACACACTCTCTCACATAAATTCACAAAAACCCTCATAGAGTTCTTCAGATAATTTGACAGAGTTTCTCCCTTCCTTTCTTGCTTCGAAACCCCATAGTCCTCACCTTGTCTTCACAATCCACTCACACATTTGGATATCTCCGACAACCATTTCCAAAATCCACAGCACCACATTTCCTCAATAATGAACTTATGTCTCCAAAAGCATAACACACAACCTTTTCACTCCCATGGACTGTTCCAATTTCCAGAGCTTCACTCACAGTTTAGTCACTCTTTCCCAACTTTCCTCAACCTCTTTTCTCTCTCTCTCACCTTCAGAGACTCAACATCATGAAATTCCCAAAGCTCACACAATATCTCAACAGAGTAACACCATTCATTCTCTCTTTGCCACCGTGCTACCTCATTCTCTATTTATAAAGTATCAACATATTAAATACACAAAGTTGGAAGGCCACTAGACGTTCTGTTATCCATTCAAGCATTCAAACAACCACCCTTCCATCTCCAAGTGTTGAATACCATCAACAGATGATCATCCGTAATGGCCATTAACCATTAATTGTCTAAAACGCCAAACATTTCCACTTTAGATCAAACGTGTTAAACAACATCTCCTTGGATTCCCAAACGTTCAGACATACAATTGACAATGTTTCCTTTCGTATACGCATCATTTATCATCTCTAGAGTATTCATCAAAATTGGTGGTCGCATGCATTTCCTTCAAGCCGATCGACCACTGTTTAGCTAATCAATCGCACTTTCCTTTGTTCTTAAACAACAGACGATCACATCGGATGATCTCCCTTTGCCGAATTGCCGCCACGATCGACCGCAATTTACACTCTCATGAAATATATTTTAATCACGTTAACAAAAAGTAGGCGGCGGCGCGGTTGATCAAGAAGGAATAACACAGGCGGAGATTGACTGGTTTCTAAAGGAGGGAGATTGACCTGACATGAGATCAAGTAGGCAGTCGAGCAGGTGGTCAACCTTAAAAAAAGTAGTGGTGAATTGATGAAGAAATCGGTCGAGCGTGCAATCGAGTTGATCGACCGGTTCTTCTTTCCTTTAATTTGCCGCAAATTTTAATGTGGAAAGTTTGACTTTGAAAGCTTGTAACTCCTTTGTTTGAGATGCTTTTGAGATGAAATTTTGACCACATCTCCTTAGATGAATAAGGAAAGAACTCTTTCAAGAAATTTGGGGAAAACCTTCAAGAATTATGCTAAAAACATTTCAAGTGGTCATAAATCAAAAGTAACACAGCTTGCACTCTTTTTGATGACTTTGCGGATGGAACCTCTTGATGGTTGGACACCACTTCACACAACGTTTCCCCAAGGAGTAGGGCTGTGAATGCCAATAAGAAAACTCACTCAACTCCAAGTGAGTCCAATCTTGTGATATTACTCACACAAGGATACTTTGGATATAACTCACCAAAGGTTGAAAAATGAATCACTCCAATTTCAAAATTAACCCAAAGCTTTTCTATTATCAAATTCAACTCCCTTAAACTTGTACATAAGGTGACTTTAAATAGCCAATTACAAACTATAAAATCATAGTAAACTAATTAAGTAACAATAACCCTAATCGGCTCATAGAATAAGTTGTCCGATTTTCTACTTAATAGAAACTAGGTTAATTAACTAAAAGAATATTTAATTAATATCTTCCTTTTTTTTTCTCCAACTTTAGATATATTTTGGTAGCTAATCCTTGTTGGTGCTCGGCCACTTGGATGGTTTCCCTGTAAAGATTCCCTAATCTCCAAGCTTGGACACTTGGACATTCCTTAATCTTTCCCATCTGTTTTGTGGGCTTGTACCATAGCAAACAAACTCTAAATTCAACAATCCAACCTATTCTAGAAAGCTTAGGGAGTCAACTACAATTTTCATGAAGCACGCATATTGAAATGACACCGTTTCAAATGCCAAAATAGTCAAACACTTGTCAACGATCCGAAAGAAGACAATTTTGGAAGTCCATCAAATATTCCACAATTGTCTTTGGACTTCCACCTATGTTTGACCTTGAATCTCTTCATGCTAATCTTGGAAACTTGATTAATAATGGAATGGACCCGTAGTCAATAAATAATTCCAGCGAATATTGACCCCACTCCACCAATCATCCAACTCCACAACATCCTTACAAACATGTTTCCTTTGGCAAACATCTTTGCATCCGCGATCTGTACTATTTCTCTTCTGTAGATGTTTTCACTTCCATGGTTTCTACCATTTAGCCAATTCTCTTCCTTAAAAGGATGATGTTTTCTCACTTTGTTTGTTCGCCGCAATTGCATTTCTTTCCTCAACGGATGTTCCTTCCTTTAATACGACGTCATTCCTCTCTTTATTTTTCTATCATGGACACTGATTCATCCCTAGTTGTCCTTCAAAACAATGACATTCCACTCGCGAATATTTACATTTCTCTGATAAATTTGCTTATGCAAACATGTTCCCATATGCGAACACCTACCTTTACATAATAACGAGCATCCCTTCTAAATATGATGCCATCTCCTCATAGTGGATGTTTCCTTTCCAAAATATTGTTCACTTCAGATATTCGCAACTTCACCACTACACTTCTTAAACCATAAACATCCATTACCAAAACAATGTCATCTCTCATGCCACAAAAGCATTCTTAAGTTCATCATGTCACCTGAAAACTAACTTCACTACAACTCTTCATTTCAAATCTTTTTTTTTCAGTAAACTTAATTTTTTCTAACATCCATAATATGTTCTGACCATTTAATCTCAGTCATTACAAGTAACTTAACAAAGTTATAAAATGGTAACTTTAAACATTAATGATCCATATAAAATTGTTATTATATATTTTTTTTTTGAAAAATCAGGGTCACTACATATGCTTTTGCGGACTAATGATCATTGAAAAATTTCCACAAAAGGGCATTGCCTCATTGATGTCTCTAACAGATATATTGTGGAAGCCTGTGTGAATAGTAAAGGGCGATTTACGTTCAAGATTTTTAAAGACCTTTATAAGTAGAAGCACTATCAGCTATTAGAAGAGGAAGGCAGTGGAGAGAATTTCTGGCTGAAGGAGTACGAGAAAATTTGAGATTCTAAGCCTTCATTCTTGAGCTATTATTACCTAATCTTTCCTACTCTTACTATAACATCCACAGATCTCATAGTATAATATTGTTAGGTTTTGGCTAAAACCTACATAGTTTTGTTATTTGATTTAGCTAAAAATGTGTTGTACTAGATATGGAAGAGAACTCTACCTATAAACTGTGTGTTTTCCCACTCTCCCAAACGATGTGGGATTGTGCACCCCCACTGGTATTAGTCGGACCCTTACTTGGGTCATCCTTGCCTTTACAAGGTGATCTGTCACAATCTCATCCCCTTGAGGGCCCGTCGTTCTCATTGAGCACATTTTCAGTTGGGTTTTAGGTCTAATACAATTTGTAACATCTCCAGTTTTTCTAATATAATATTATACTTGTCGACCACACTTTCAATTGAGTTTTGATTCTAATACTATTTGTACAATATTGTCCTCTTCCTTGTTGTTATTGTTTGATTGAATATTAAAAATGAGAGAAAACACATGGTTTAATATAGAAAACTATAAAGATTTTAATCACATGAAAAAAGTTAAAAAACTTAATTCAACCCATTCTTACATTTCTCACTCCCAATTAGTTTAAAACGAGTATAACATTTTTTATAACTTATTTTAACACTAAATCTAACTGTTTAAATTAAAATTTTCAAAATTTAAAACAAAAATAAAATAAAATTTCCATCAAACTTCTAAGAATGAAAGAAAAAGTATATTTTTAACTGCTTCGCCTTCGTAGGTCGTTAACTCAGCTCGTCAACCGACGCATGAGCCGGGCCAAGAAAATAATTGGAAATAGCTTGGCGAGGGCAAGCCCAGCTTAGGCCTGGTCATGAAAGGGAGAGCCGACCCGTGACTAGGGCAGCCTTCGCCAAAATTCGACAAATTTTGCCAAAAGTTTATTGGTATCCGACGTATTCCAACGAAAGCCTATATGCCCGATCACGGGCCTCTCTTTGTGGGGTCAGGCTGGGTCCCCCAAGGTCCATTGAGCTTGATCTGGACTCCACTGTGGCCGAGGCTGATGGTTAACTTATGTTAGTAACTTGCATCAACAACTGAAATCGTGCATCTCCCTCGCTTCCTCTCTCTTAATATGCAAGTGGCGCGGGCATTTGCTTCAAATAAATAAATAACCTCTTTTTATTTTACATTAAATGTATTCAAAAAATTTATAAATGTTATTCAACAATTAACCACATTATTTTAATTAAATTTGCTATAAATTACACATTTTTAAAATTAATTAATTTTAAACGACTAATCTATAATTAAAAACAATAAATATGAATTTATTTAATCAAAACTTTTCAACCAGCGGCTCGTTATACTAATACTTGGGATGCCTTCAGACATTACTTCTATCTCTCATGTATTATTTTCCTTTTAAACATGGAAGCTCTTTGTAGTTTTTCCAATAAAATGTGTAATCTCCGTCAAGCGATGGTACAAACAACCTTGGATCTCTCACTAGCTAGCAGCTGGAGCCTTTAAAATTGGATCAGCTTGATGACCCTAATCAACAACTCTTTTTTGACCCTTCTTCATTGAAAATATATGATGTAAAATGGGGAAGCTCTCAAATGGAAGAAGTATTTATAATCATGGACGAATAGTAATACAAGGCAGCAACATGAAACAATTATTTGAATTGGTTTAGAAACCTCGCCGGAAGAGAAAAGATGCCGGTATATCAATCAATCACTCTACGCACTATCTCCCGTCTTCCCAAACAAAGCATCCTTCGCAGAACGGGCTGTATCGGCTACAGCAGTTGCTGCCCCAGTCAGGCTGCGGGGAGCATCTTTGTCTCGAACCAGATGAACCACGCCCACTTTCTCCTTACTGGGTTCTTCTTTTCCAGCCGGTGCCCGATAATCTACGGTCTCCACTGTCTTCTCGACTTCTCCCTGTTCGTTGATTCTTTCCGTTTCCTGCACAGAAAACTCAGACAAACATAAGTAAGAAGAAGAAAAACAAATTCTGAAACGTTGAGATCTGCTACTGAATAAAAGTGGAAAAAATTATCATACTTGCGTATTGCTCATTTTGGATTTTGGAGACTAGCGATCTGCTTCGGACTGAGACGTGAGGAGTGGTCGTAGATATGGGTGTCTGATTCGTTCGCGGTGGGGCGCCAAGGTAGGAACGTGGTGGTCTCCTCGAACGACTCGTGTCGCAACAGCTCTAAGATGTAGACGCGTAATCGAACTAGAACATGGAGTCGGTCAATACGTGTCCATTCTTGCCTATTTTTTAAGCTTCAGTTTGCAAGATTTGGATTTCTTTAACTTCTTTTGCACGCCATTGGAAAATGAGAATAAAGAATTAACAACTGTCATCCTGTTATTGGGTTTGGTGAATTCAGCCGTCACTAAGTTAATTACGTCAATTAAAAAAGAGTAATGGGTAATTTCAATTTGATGAGTCGTTTCTTTTTTTCTTTTTTTCGTGTGAGTTTCTTGATAAAGAAAAAGGACACCGCAGAACTTATAATTTGTGATCAATAATAAATCAAATTTTAGAGATTATTTTTTAATAATTAAAATCTTAAACTATAAAAAAATCTCATCGGTGACTTCACAGTCACGATTTCTGTCCAAGACTGTTGAGGTTAACGCCTTAGTTTCTACTCTGTCTAGCGACGTCGAACGAAGTTGGACGATGGCAGGCGAGGGCAGAGACGAAGTTGGAATCGTCCAGAGGCGACAGACGGATGACATGCGGTGGCCGTTGGATCGAGCGAGGGACGTCCATCTTCTGGATCGACGACCAGGATTGAATCAGACATCTTCTAGAGGCAAAGACGGACAATGATCCTTGGTCGTAGGATCGAGAGACGGAAGTCCATCTTCTGGATCGACGATCAGGATTGACTCCAAATTAACTGGGTCACGTGCAGGGCACACACGATTTTCAAACGCCCGAATTCCCTCAATTAAGACGGACGTCCCTCAGCATGAAACAGACGTCCGTCTTCCAACACTACGTTGTTCTGCCCTAAATGTACCCCTCCAGCCTTTAGACGCCGCCGTTTAGACCATCACGATTATGACAGACGTCCGTCTTAATACAACGGGCGTCCGTCCCTCTCGGATTTCATACTAAAACCCTAGATAGTAAGGCCGTATCTTCTGCCTTATAACAGAGCCGAACATAAGTAGTCCGTCCATTGCCATAGATATTCGAGAGAGAGATTTTGTCTTTCCTTGACCAACTCCCTCAACGTAATCGAATGAACAAAAGTGTTGCACATCACATGAAGTCATCAAGGCGTGCTGTTGCATCCATTGTTGAAGAATCCATTGACTGCGAATTGGAGGTGGATCCCAATCCTATTTCAGAAGTAGAGACCAATGAGAATCGATGGTTTTATCACGAAGCCGGTATAGAAGTGCGTTCAATCTCAGGATCCCTGGACTCGGAGCTTCATTTAATATGTGACTCAGAGGATGAAGATTGGGCATAGAGTATGAATCCCCAAATTGAATGTTCGTCCTCGATAAGAAGTATAGTGCATTAAAAGATATTAAAGATGAAGTGGTTAATTATGCTTTAAAAAATGGGCACGAGATCTGGTTTGTTAAAAGTGAACGACATCGAATAATTGTTGTGTGCAAGGATGGATGCAGTTGGCGGCTTCATGCTTCAAAAATGAAAAAGAGCTATAATGAGGAGCACACATGTGCACGACAAATGGAAAGCCAACACGCTTCCTACAAATGGGTGGCAAACCAATATTTGGATAGATTCAAAAGTCAACCCATGTGGGACCTTGCTTCCATTATTGAGACTGTAAGGAAGGACTTTAATGTGAATATTACTCAGAGTCTTGCCAGATGAGCAAGGAATTTAGCACAGACCTTAAACGAAGGGGATGGTGACGAATAGTACAAGCTACTGTGATTATATGCAGAAGAGATTCAAAGATCCAATCCAGGCAACACACTGTTTTTGGTGGTAGATTTTCTAGATTTGACGGCCCGCCCAAGTCCAATATTTAAAAGAATGTACATGTGTTTGGATGCGTACAAGAGAGGTCTGAAGAAGTTTGGTAGACCTGTTATTTGTCTAGATGGCTATCACCTCTGAAGGGGTCATGCCCAGGCCAATTACTCACAGCTGTTAGCATTGATGCCAATGATGGGATTTATCCAGTTGTTGTGGCACTTGTTGAATCAGAATGCAGAAACTCCTAGACCTGGTGGTGCCTGCTATTGAACAATATGTGCCAAACTGCATATTGTTCAATAGCAGGTAGAGGATGGACACTCATTTCCGACCGACAAAAGGGGTTGGTGCCCACTATTGAACAATATGCGCCAGCAGATGAGCATCATTTTTGCTTAAGACATTAGTATGGCAATTTCAAAACACAATTTCCAAGAATGCAATACAAAGATATCATGTGGAAGGCAGCAGGAGCCACAACATCATCGAACTTTCAGAAAGAGATGAGTAAACTACTTGCCTTTTCTGCAGGTGGTGCCTCTTCTGCCTGTCGTACGTCAAGTGGCTCTTCAAAAATGGAAGGCTCCGCATCCCAGATGTCGATGACGTTGAAGTGCAAATCAGAGCTCATCTCCACATTCGTGGACTCCTCGTAGAGTTCAGAGGCTTCGTACGGATCGTTGCGATGGAAGCCCTGCCCCCTACATTTGGCCATCACCGACCACCCTAAAGGGCGGGAGACTTGAAATATGTCGTGTTAGCTGCAATTGGAAGTCTAAATTAGTTTGTCACTTCATTCTAAGCGCAGGGTGGAAAAATATACCGTTGTTTTGTCCTGAGGTGGCATGACAATTGTAATTGAATCCGGCATCAATTGTTCATACGCATATTGCGTGTGCATGTCAATTGATGACATGAAACAATTCATCTTCAGGTGGCACTGCAGGAGGAAGAAATATTACTCCATGTATGATTGCATGAATGAATACAAGTGTCTTACATGGATCCAGCCAAGCGTCAACAGACCCTCCCTTATTTGAACCACAGCGGTGTCCTCCTTATTTGTCATCACGCACTGCATGTTAAGAATACGATTTATTTATATATGTAGTTGTTTTCCATAACAATATATTAGAAATTGGTTAAACATTCTCACATAGTCCAGAGCTCCCGCTTGCTTTGGTAGGAGGAGTGTTGTTATTGAATATATTTTGTCACCCTGCAAATCGACAACATTACGCACAACATACATTTTCAAATCACAACTAATAATAAATTTCAAATGACATTGTTTCTTACCTTGGAGCCACAAAGGAGAGTACATGTCTCCTTGTTTTTCTTCGTATTTACCCGTGCAAGTGCCATGAACTCGTCCATCATTTTCATAGGCTGCAATGGAAAATCAGTGTAAGTGTAAATTCTTCACATTGTACAAAACCAAATAGAAGACATACCACTTGCATTGTCATCCTCTGACTCGTTATAAGACCCATCACTGAAGGACCCAAGGCCAAAATCTTTTGAACTTTGGCAAGGGTTGGAGGAGGGGATGGTTGCTTGATGATTGGAGACCTGCACAATTGTAACACATTGTTAATCAACAGTACTAATGCATATAAGAAAATTGCATGTAAATTCAAAGACATACTGGCATTCGTCTGGACTAGTATCGAAAGATGCAGGAGAAGTTAGTGGAGGAGCTGGCTGGGCTGCTGGAGGAGCGGTTGCCATATGCGTCTGTACTTCTTGCATTTGTAGTACAGTGGCTTGAAGCTCGCCAAGTTGGCTCTCCTGTCTATCTAACTTGGCTTGAATCTCGCCAATTTGGGCGACAAGCCACTGTCACCTCTCCTCGCTGATGAGTACGGAGGGCGAGGACGAGGACTAGGATGAGGACTGGGGTGGGGGAGGTGCATCGTCTACCGTAGGATGCACAAAATCGTCATACACCTCAACGTGATATGTCGGTTGTACATTTGATGTCCATGGAATTATTTCAGTGCACGTGGAAGGAGCAGGTGCAGCTGATTGTGGAGATGGAGCTGACGTGGACGGCTGCAGTGGAGAGGACGAAGAAGGCGGTGGAGTAGCTGACGTGGAAGGACGAGCTGCAGGAACTGCAGGAGGTGCAACTGCCACCTCTCCTCTAAAATCCCACTCCCCTCATACTTTTTGCAGTCACATCCGAGCCAATGTCACTTGATTGTACAAGTCAAGTGGTTTTTCATTGGTTCGTTGCTCAGTGTGGGGACAGCCAACCCGCTGTTGTCAATAATGCCCTGAATGAGCCAATTATATGGGAGATTCTTCCTTGCACTGTTCAGGCTTGCCTTTATATCCTGCATAATGACGTATGCAAGGTTGAAACTCTTCCCATTGTAGAGCTTCTCCATTACGTAGAAATCCATGGCTGTGACAAGGTCTCTATGTCCATCACGAGGCACAACTATGTGCGTGATCATGTGATGGATGACCCTTGCTTTGGCATTGAGGTCATTTCATTTAGGCCGGAAGAAAGATTCAACGGTTGTAGGATTGCGAACCAATTGCTTCAGCAATGCAAGACCTTCTCCTTTTTTGACAAACTTGGGGTCCTTTGATGCATGGAAATACTCCTCCACCGGCTCCTCCGTGGAGCATCCAATGAGTTCATTCAACTGTTGTAGAGTTGTCCTAATTTGTTTTCCAAACAGAAAAGTCCTCAACTCTCTGTCACTAGAGATGTTTAACTCCAAATTTGCATAAAATAGTTTTACAGCTCTCTCACAGAAATAACCTCCCATAGTGCACAGTTTATCCAACCCAATTCGCTCAAACATGTCCTTCAATCCAAAATCAGCGAATGAATTGAAATCTACCTTCGTAGATATGATTATAGCACGAGGTACAATGTCATTATCATACCGTTCTTTGGCGGAGGCCAAGCTGAACAACCCGGGTTCTGCAGGCAGCATTGGACCCGTGGTCTCGGTGGGAGGCACCACCTTACGCTTATTCGATGCTTGACCTGTCTTTGACGCCGTTTTCAGATTCAAAACTCTGGAGTTAATCGGGAGTTCGAGAAATTGTCGGGGGAAAACAAATTCAAAACTCTATCGCGATGCAATATCTAGGGCAAGGATGCCCAGCGCAATTATAAGTAGCTTTTCGTCGTCCGTCGGGAGGAAAACACTGTCATTTCGAGTTCAGAGTATGAAATCCCAGAGGGACAGACGCCCGTCGTATTCAGACAGACATCCATCATAACCTAAACGCCGTCGTCTAAAAGTAGATTTGCAAGCAATAGGGCAAGGGACGGATGCCCGTCGTATTAAGACGGACGTCCGTGATGGTCTAAACGGTGGTGTCTAAAGGCTGGAGGGGTACATTTAGGGCAGAACGACGTAGTATTAGAAGACAGACGTTCGTTTCATGCTGAGGGATGTTCGTCTTAATTGAGGGAATTTGGGCGTTTGAAAATCGTGTGTGCCCTGCACGTGACCTGGTTAATTTGGAGTCAATCCTGGCCGTCGATCCAGAAGATGGACTTCCGTCTCTCAATCATATGGCCAAGGATCGTCGTCCGTCTTTGCCTCTGGAAGATGCTAGATTCAATCTTGGCCATCGATCCAGAAGATGGACGTCCCTCGCTCGATCCAAAGGCCACCGCATGTCATCCGTCTGTCGCCTCTGGACGACTACAGCTTCGTCTCTGCCCTCGCCTTCCATCGTCCATCTTCTTCGAACCGCAGGGAAGGACGAAGCTTGACGTCCTTCGTCTCCGTTCGATGTCGCTTGACAGAGTAGAAACCGAGGCATTAACCTCGACGATCTTGGACGGAAATCGTGACTGCGAGGTCGCTAGTGAGATTTTTTTATAGTTTAGAGTTTTAGTTGTTAAAAAATAATCTTTAAAATTTGACTTGTCATTGATCACAAACTAAAAAGTCTACAGCGTGATTGCGTCATTTTCCTAAGAAAAAATAATCATCCTGTTGGTAACATTTGGTGGGGTTGACGTAAAATATTATTATTGTAAAATGATAATATTTTACTTTGTGCAATGCTTGATGTATTTGATCAACAAACATCATTAGCTTGCTACCTTTCTTGGTACGTACCAATGATGATGAATAGATTCCCATTGCTAAAATAGATTAAACATCAGGAGAGAAAAACAAATCACACAATGCACAGAGATGGGCCCATGTTAGTTTTAATGAAATTTTTTATTTTCGGCTGCAGTTTTATAATAGGGCTAAATTTTATGTCCTAAAACAATTAAATAAGTCATCTCACGTGTTTTGATTCAACGAGCGAAACGAGCTATAGTTTCAACTAATTAAAATTTTTTTTTACTTACATCATTATATATTTACATATTTTTATTGAATTATAAAACTTATTTATAATTTCATTATCTTATTATCATCATATTATCAATTACTTAAATTTTTCATTACACATTTTATTAATAAAATCACTTCAATTTTATTTTGTAGAGTTGAGAAAGAAGAATTAGTGGAAGGAGAAGTCGAGAGTTGAGAAAGAATAATCAGTCAAATGAGAAGAAGAGAAACAAGAAAAGCAGAAAGCATTAATCCCAAAAAGAGAGGAATTATTCTGTGTAATTCACCTTCATTAATTATAATTACAATCCTTACAAAATATATATAAACAAGGGTAAATGACAAATCAACCATTGTAGTTTGAGATTAATGACAAGTCAACCACTATGGTATTTTTTTTAACAAGTTAACTACTAATGTATGGAAAAACAACAAAACAAATATCGCGGTTACTTTCTCCGTTAATAAGTTGACGTCAACACGAGAGACTGCATTTTATGCGGTGTCTATCTCACGAGAGACCGCGTCAAATGCGGTCTCTCCTGTCGTCTCCAACAGTGTTCCAGGAGAGCGCGATTTACACAGCATCGAAGTGAAGAAGGCATCTTAACACTTCGTCTTTACTCCCTCGTCTGATTTTTCTATCGGAATTCGTCGGAGACGACAACGCTGAAGGGAGAAGATAGATGAAGCTGAAAGCATAACGTATTTAAAGAGAACAAATGCGAAACCGTGAGTTCATTTTAACTGTTTGAGGCATTATCTTTCTTCATTTCAACTTGTAATATATTTGAGTTTTCCACAAGAGAGAGATAGAGAGAGAGACTTTTAAACGCAGAGCTTTTGCTGGGTTTTGCAAGTGGATAGCCAACTTGCAAGTTCCTTTGGATTGTCGCTTCCAAATCTACCAAATGGAGGCCAAGTTTTCGAGTTATTTTCTCTTAAATATATGCAACCAACCAGATGAGTCAACTTGGCCTCCATTTTTGTATTATCTTCATGCTTCTGCTCGTCGCTTCCATGCCCATGCATGCACCAAGTTCATATACGACTTTCTTCTACAAATGTGGAAGACATATCTACTTAATTGAGCTTCTGTAAATTTTCCTACTATTTCTTCTACGTGTATTAGTTGGTTGTTTCCTCTCTCTTTCTCTATCTCTTTTCTGCCGTCGTCAAAATTGAAGAAAGAGAAACTAAACTAAATGATTAGATTAAGTAAACTAGTTAACGTCGAAAGTTGGAATGACAATGTTTGTGAGTGTTTGATGTAATCTGGTGTTTCCAAGCTCCTTCTTAACGAGCTCATGCAAATATTTTCCATCGTATTTTGGACCGGCTAGAGCTTTAACAATCTTCGTAAGATACGGGAAAAATGGATTTCTGTTGACAAGAAAACAAGGAAGTTCATCTGAATCAGCATATGAAAAAGAAATATCCAAAAATTCAAATTTTATAAGCTATGTTTAACTAAAAAACCGGGACTGAGGGAAGATTTTGGGGCAGTTTTGGAGGTAGAATTGATTGATATCTTTAGCAACAAACAATGGTCGATTGTTCTCGTTAGGTGCAGTGAGCATTGCTGTGACGAGGCCACCAGTGCTTGTCCCTGCGATCACATCAAAGTAGTCTGCAAGTCTTGCATCTTCGCCACAATTGGAAGATAATCTCTTTCGGATAAAGTTCATCTGGTCAGTCAAGAAAAAACAATAAAATGAATCCATGCAATACTCTCTACCATTATACGTAAGCTTTCCTTAAGAATCTGAGAAACAAATGTTTCAGATCAAGACGACAGGAAGATTCCACGAGATTTCTGGGCAACAAAATAAAATTTCTTGATTAGAACACGTTGTTGGATATATTGATTTTAAATACCGAACAGGCTGATGTTCCATAAACGATGACGTTGTGTAAATTGCGCTCTTTGGGAACAGTACTGGAGACGACAGGATAGACCGCGTTTGACGCGGTCTCTCGTGAGATAGAGACCGCGTTTGACGTGGTCTCTCGTGAGATAGAGACCGCGTTTTACGCGGTCTCTCTCTCTCATGAGAAGGAAACCGCGTTTTACGTGGTTTCTAGCCAGACACCGCGTAAAACGTGGTCTCTTGCATGAGACACCATGTTTTATGCGGTCTCTCACATGAGACACCGCGTAAAATGCGGTCTCTCACATGAGACACCGCGTTTTACTCGGTCTCTCGTGTTGATGTCAACTTATGGAGAAAGTAACCGTGATGTTGTTTTTGTTATTTTTCCATACATTAGTGGTTAACTTGTTAAAAAAATACCATAGTGGTTGACTTGTCATTGACCTCAAACCACGATGGTTGATTTGTCATTTACCCTATAAACAATCAATTACACAATGTCCTTTACAAATCATGTGGTACACGTATGCGTCTTATTCTCTGACATCCCCTTGCAAGTTGACTAATGGTAGACGAGCAACATGGAACGGAGGAATTGAAAATTTGCAATCGAAGAGGGCTTCATAAGACAATCAACAATCTATTGATCCGACGTAATAGAGCAAACACTTAGAGATCTTTGAGCCATCTTATCTTGCACAACATGAATATTAGTCTCTATGTGTTTAGATTGAGAATGGAAAACGGAATTGGTCACCAAAAAGAAGCACTCACATTATCGGTACAAATCATTGGAGTTAAGAATGGAAACCCAAGTTCACTCATAAAAGAAACCATCCATGACAGTTCAGAAAGCTCCATTAGCTACTGCACGATATACGACTTTCGTGCTAGAACGGAAAAAAGAATTTTGCTTGCTAGATGACCAAGAAGATAGATTTAAACCATAGACAATACAATAAGCACTTGTGCTTTTGCGATAATTCGAACAGGATCCCCAATCCGCTTTAGTAAAGCATGTGAAAGCATTGTCCAAGATTTTAGAAAAGACAAAAGAATAATTTCATGTGCCCTTTAAATACCTTAAGATCCGCTTGATGACACACAAATGAATATCGGTAAGGGGTGCATAAATTGGCGTACTCGATTGACAACAAAAGAAGTATCAGGTCTCGTGAGCATGCAATATTAAAGTGCGCCAACAATGCTCCTATATTGAGTACTATCTATTAGTGGAACCCCACAAGTAAGCAGTAGAAGAGAGGCATAAACAATTGCAATAGGAACTGAAGTAGATTCTGCCATTGACATGTGAGAGATAACATATTGTTAATATATTTTTGTTGAGATAAATAAAGATGAGAATCATCAAACGTTACAAAAACAACAAGAAAGTGATGAAGTTGTCCCAAGTCTCTAATTGCAAATAAAGAGGTGAGATAAGTAACCAAAGTGGTAACAAAAGAAGAATCACTTGCTGTAATACCCCAATTTTTCGTGATGGAATTTCGTAAGGATAATTAGGAAATTAATGGAATGTAGTAGGATTATTGGAATAATTAATTAAGTGATGATTTCAAGGTACTGGGAACTAAGTGGGATGATAATGGTGTTAGTATAATTATTATATGTTGAGGGAATTATTGATAAATGGAGAAATAACGATTTCTTGACTGATAGATGTTTCTTGGGAAGAGACGGACGTCCAAAAATAGAAGAAAATGGGAAAGACGTATGTCCATTGTAGTGGGATGGACGTCCTCTTTGGGGAGAGGGTCGACAGATACCTTTGGGAAAGGTGGGTGTCGCTAAAGAATAACTGGTGGCCGAAGTCAGAAGAAAACAAACGTCCTTTATATAGGGATGGAAGTCCGTTATAGTGTAATGAGCGCCCTTTTTTGTGGGTCAGACCTCCTTTATGGATGACGTATGCTCAAAGTGGGGGAATGGATGTCCTTTATAGAGGGACAAACGTCCATTGTGTGGAAATAGATGCCCTTTTATATGGACGCATGTTCTTATGAAAGGCTGGTGTTGAGTATAAGTGGAGTGACATCGTTTGGTGAAATGGACGTCCCTTAGCATGACAGATATCCCATGTGAAGGCGGGTGTTAGTATGTAAAGGGAACGGCGTCGCTGAAGGGAATGTTTGACATCCTTTATGGACAACGGACGTCCAAAATAGAAGAATAGAAGAACGGCGTTAAGGCTTAAGTGGGACAGTGTTGTTTGGAGAGAAGAGTGGAACCCGTTTGAGAGTTACTAACGTGTAATACCCTGACTTTATATATTAGAATAAAATAAGGATAATTGGAAAGAAATAAGGGATATTTGGATTTATTGGATAATTATCGAGGTATTACCAATGACGTATTCATAAGATTATAAACTAAAGAATTTATTAGATAAATTGGAATTAAACTAAATGTTAATTTAATAAATTAAATGTGTGGGAAATTAATTGAAAATGGAAGAGTGAACCGGTTCAAGGATGGACCGGTCCAACGTGTGAGGAAGGGAACAAAATTTATGGGCGATTTATGGGATAAATTGAATTAATTGGATTAATTGGAATTAAAATGTGACAATAGTTAATGTGGGGAGATTTATGGAATTAGTAAAGGAGGATTAAATAAATTGAATAAAGAGAATTAGGGGAGGATTTAAAGTGATGTAGGGATGAAATTAAAATGGATAAGTTGACTGAACCGGTTCAGCTGAACCGGTCCAGTGTGTTAAATGAAAACAAATGGCCGAGGCCATTTGTTCTGGTAAGAGATAAAACGAGAAGAGAGGGAGAGCAGGGAGACAGAGAGAGAGCGAGAATGAAGGGGAGAAGGAGAAGATGATCGAGAGAACTCGCCGACGGGTTTCTATGCTGCGACGAGGCAGGCTCCAATGTGTGCGACGTCTAGGCGAACGACTGCGGCCGAAACAGAGTGGCAAGACGTAGCTGGGGCTCAAGTTTGTGCTCCATCGGGCGATGTTTTCTGTCGGCGTTTTGGGTAAGCCAGCCGACCTCCCCTTCTCCTTTGCATTTCCATTGATCTATCGTTCGCAGGGAGTGATTGCAGTGTCGATTTTCATTTGGGGTTCTCATGTTGGCATGGGTGCGGTTTCGGTCGGGTGTGGCATGACCTGCGACCCAGGTGCTCCAACCAGGTTGCAACAGAAGTCAGTTTTACCACGATTCAGGTTGAACCATGGTCTGCCAAGACGAGTCTTCCACTCATTCTTTCCAGCATGGAATCAAAGGGCGTGGGGGTCAGCCTCTAAAAAGCTAAACGGAATCAAGGGGCGTGGGGGGCAGCCTTTTAAAAGCTGAATGGAATCAAGGGGAAAATTGTTGGGCATTTTTGGAGAACAAAAGGGCTGAGGACTCCTCTTCTCTGGAAAAATGCTAAAGACTAGTTGATGCTCTGGTGATGGATGGCCGTGGTTGGGCTTTCTGTCTTAAGGTGAGGAATTCCTTTCAATTTTCCTTAGGAGTTGTATGAAAGTAATTACCCTGCTATTGGTTATGAACTATTCTGTCATGTTGTTGAAAGGAGAAAGATGTCTGTGGTGAGTTCTCTAGAACTGGAAATGGAGGTTGTTGGCCGAGGGGTGGAGCTTTGTTCTGGCTTTGGGTGTAGGAACAAGTAGTGGCCTTCTCCTTCGTTTTAAATATGCTCCCCACTGTTCAGTTGGTTGTGAAATTATGTCCTGTATTTTGATTATCAATGGCTAGATATTACTGGATGTTATGCTTGGGCGCGGGTTGTGTTCTTTGTTTGGGTTATAATTGTGGGAGACTGCTCTTATTATTTCAAATTGTTAATACTACTAGAGGAATGAGTTGGTTAAGCTGCCGAACAGATTAATTTATTGAGATAGATTATACTCCGTTTAGGCGTTGAGAAGTACTTAGAATTTGTACAAGTTAGAATACGTCATTGATAAGTTGAAATGTTTTAATTATGAAGGTATCGAAAGGAGAAGAGGGATAAAGATTTACGTGCTTATATGCATTAACGCTTCGAGGTAAGAATTTGGCTGTGTCTTGGCTAGTGGTGGCCCTACCCACAAGTAGAGTGCGTGAGTTTTGGGTGTTTAGTTTCTGTAATTTCCTTGGTTAAATGTTTTACTTTACTTTCTATTAAACACTTGTCTCTACTTTACTTGCTATGCAATTGTCCTTACGTGAATGAATGTTACTACTTGAGAATGTTACTGCTTTGATAGATAAGTTAAGTTTGAAAGTATGAAGGAAGTGAGAGGAAGAAAATGGATGTCTGTTGTAGGAAATGGAAACCAGAGGCGTTATTTGTTATGTGTGTCGTCGTTTGATACGAGGGGAAACAGATGCCCTCAAGGGAAAAAATGGACGTCCGTTGCAGGAAATGGAAACCATCGGCATTATTTGTTATGTACATTTTCGTTTGATACAAGGGACGCCCCAATGGGGAAACAGACGTTCCAGCATTGAAGGATAAAAAGAATACGTCGTCCTTTATGGAAGTGAGGAACATCCCCAATGGAATGTGGGACGTCTGAGATTGAGGGAAAAAGGAACGACGTTAAGATAAGTGGGACGATGTCATTTGAGAGTGAAGGAGATAGTCATCTTAAGAAGGGATGGACGTCCTTCACGGACAAAGGATGTCCAAGATTGAGGGAAAAAGAAGTGGCGTTAAGATAAGTGGGACGGCGTCGTTTGAGAGCGAAGGAGGGAGTCATCTCAGGAAGGGACAAATGTCCTTCATGGACAAAGGATGTTCGAGATTAAGGGAAAAAGGAATGGCGTTAAGATAATTGGGACGACGTCGTTTGAGAGTGAAGGAGGGAGTCATCTTTGGAAGGGATAGATGTCCTTCATGGGCAAAGGACGTCCGAGATTGAGGGAAAATGGAATAGCGTTAATACTAAGTGGGACGACGTCGGTTGATAGCAAAGGAGGGAGTCATTTTTGGAAGAGACAGATGTCCCTTATGGACGAAGGACGTCTAAAATATGGGAGTCAATGATGGACGTTGAAGAATGGCAAATGAAAAGGCCACGGACGCCTTCCTTCATTTGAAAATGCACAGATCAGCGAGAAATATGTTTTAAATATTAGATTGCTTTTTCATTTAGGCATTTAAAACCCACTTAGACGATAAGGAGTGCAGCTCCCCCCATGCCTGGATAACCTCCCCATCCAGGTTTTGTGAGCGATTGTCATCCCTAGGTAAGACTTCGTGTTTTAAGTGTCTAGTTGAGCCTTCCTTGGTTTCCTCGGCAGTTTCATCTTCCTTGTTCGTGAGAGAAATCCTCTAGAGTGTGTGTGTTCTGTGAGAGTTCTGAGTAGAGATAAGTGTGAGATCCGTGGAGTGATATGCGAGTGTTGGGTGTGAGGTTCGTGAACTAGAGAACACGGTTGGGATAGATTTGCTGTTACTTTTCTTTCAGTAATTTCTTCAACGAATAGCAACTGAGATAAGGATTGGGTAGAGTCTTCAACGAATAGCAACTTAGATTATGGGTTCTAACGTTTAAGCTCTATGATACCAAATGATGAACTGAAGATTACTCAATGCCATGTTACGTATGAATAAGCTGTGAGTTACTTCATTGATAGTGATTCTGTTCTGTTGGGCGTGTCTTATATTATTTTGCTTGCTATTATAGTAGACTCGATCGATGACTGCTATTTAATCTTTGTGCTAGATAGGAGCTGCCATTTCCTTTGGTATGACCAGGCATAATCAACCCCTAATATGACTTATTTGATTTTCTGTAATTATAAAATAGGTTGTTAGCTCTAATTGATGATAATGCCATTGATCCATGTTTTTAATTGTTCGAATGTACCTTGTCGCTAGTTATTTGGTTGTGTTTAATTCATGCCATCAAGTTATTGATTTATTAAGCATCTTTCCATTTACTCGCTATATCCATGTCTGTTTCATGCTAACGTACTGTTGTTGAGCATGCCTAATTCATCTGAGTAGCTCGCTGCAATTTATTGTTTAATCTTAGTTTAATTGCATGTTCAATTCAATGTTTCCTTTGCTGTTATGTTATGTAAATCCAAGCAACTTATTTCGCTAGGATAGTTGCTGTTTTAATTCGCTATTCTATTCGTTCTTTTATTCGCTGCTATTCGTTGTTTGATAGTCATAGTAATTGTATTACATCGACATACATCATGGTAATAGAAACAAGTAGGAAGTGCCCCCTCTAGGGTGGTACTCATATTCATAAAGTGAGGAAGATGGATAAATAAAATGAATGAAAGAAAAAGAAAATGGGGTGTTGGGGGATGGACAGTGTAATACCCCGATAATGTTTTCCCCGTGTATGCGACGTAATTAATTGTTGGAATAATTAACATGTTATGTTGCGAGACGGCACATGTTAATTTATTTCATGTATTTATCGGGTAAATATTATGGAATAATTGAAGTATGAAATTTTGTTGGAAAAATGCATAACTGGAGATTTCAGACGCAGGTGGACGAAGTTATGATTGGAGGCTGCGTCTGAATACGCATTTCACGCTGTCCCCAGCATTTTGGGACGATGCAGGATGAGACCTTTGCGTTCAAATTCATCCTTAGCCTGCAACATGCGAATTTGGATGAGCAAAGATACGCACGGATGCACGCGGACATAGGAAGTTTGAATCTGTCCAATTTTTGGACAGTTTTGGATGCATGCGGACGAAGGCGAGGAGGACTTCCTTCATTTGAAAACGCAACTTTGTGTGGAAATTTAGGAATTCAGACGAACATGGACGAGCCAAGGATGCTGTCCTTCATCAGAAAATGCCCAGTTTTGCATAAAAAATAGGTTTTATATATAAGACTATTTTGTCGTATGGTCATTAAAATCACACTTCAACCCACCGAGAGACACTCCCTCCCCATGCCTGGAAGCTGCTTCCCCCATGCCTGGACCACACCTCCTCCACGTCAAGGTATGGCCTTCCATCCCGTTACGTGGGTAACCCACACCCTGCTATGACTTCATGCCTTAAGTCTCTCTTCCCTACAATCCTCCCCATTTTCATCTCCCCATTCGTGAGAGTATGTGCTCTCTGTGAGTGTCCTGAGTCTGAATCTCGTGAAGTGTTCTGCGTGGGCTCCCTGTCTTCGGGTTTCTCCTGATTCACCTTGAGCTTCCTTTAGGTAACTAAATTCGTCTATGTTAATTATTGATCTGAAGCCTGATAAGGATGAATATTATGGATTGATTTTTGCACGTAGGAAATGTTAAATTGATGTTCTGAATCAACCTGTTGGATGTTAGAATATATAAGGAAATGCTCTGTATGTTTGGATTTTACTCTCTGACGTCTACGGTTTTAAGAATTATGTATTGTATATGCTTTGTTGTATTTTTTGCTTGGGTTATTGTAGAAGATTGTTGATAATTGGTGAATGTTCTCCACTGTAATTAGTTAAATGGCTAAGTTGGAGCATATTGTGGGGTAGTTGTTATGCACTCTCTGTGATTAGGAATGAAGTTGGAATCATTAATCTGTTGTTAGATGTTGATAAGCGTGGAAGCGGTATGTTACTTGGAAATAAACCTGTTTAGTTACAATTTTAATAATGTACTATATTGTTGGGAAGTTAAATTGTTGAATTGGACTATGTTGTTGGAGGAAGAGTTGTTAATTAGTTAAACATGGTTATTGGGATAGGTTATGTTCGTTTTAAGCATTAATGGGTTTCTAGGATTATTATATAATTAAGGATAGAAAAAGAATGAAATTAATAAGTTGTGATTATTAATAAGTAAATGTTTCTAATTTTGAAGGTATCAAGAAGAAGAGCTTAATTACTAAAACTCCATAAAGCTTTGAGGTAAGTAATACATGTGTGCTTTGGTTTTCTGGCCCTACATCACAAGAATAGGATATGCATGTTTCATTGTTTACCGCTTTCCAAACATGTCTACATTTGTTAATAGCACATTTTGTTGTTTACTATTTTAGAGCATGTCTATAGTTGTTAATAATACGTTCTATTTTTACAGCATGTCTACAGTTTTATAGCACGTTCTATGAATCGCACGTTGAATGCTTATTTATGTTTCCATATTAACTGTTAGAAATTGTATGCGTTCACGAGCATCATGCATCACGATTTTTAAAAGAATACGAAAATGGATTTTGTGCACAGTTTTAAAGAATGGTTTAAGGGATGCTCACGCATTCTAAGTGTACGGTGTTCTTGAGGGCTGATCACCCAAAGCGGACTACCATCATTGGGGCTGTAGGAATATCCATCTTATCATGAAAAGTGAAACAGATAATAAACAAATAATAAGCAATAAAAAAGTAAAGTAAAACGAATACTTAGAAATAAAAAGTAAAGTAAAACGAATAATGAGAAAGTGCAACGATATGATGTGAGGTTGTTTCAGTCCTTAGTGGGCACGGTCACTAGCAGGCTTTTGGATTATGCCATTGCCACTAGCTAGCTTTAAGATTATGTTATTGCCGCTAGCTAGCTTTCAGATTATGCCATTGCTGCTTATATCAGTTACAAAGTCTCTGGATTATGTTAGGATAGGATGGCCAATTGTTAGCAGACTTTTGGATTATGTTATTGCTGCTATAGCAGAGGTCATAACAGAAAATAAGAAGATAAAAGATAAGAAGAACAACCAATGGTTAGCAGGCTTTTGAATTTTGCCATTGTTGCTATATCAGAGGTCATAAAAAGAAAATAGAAATATAATGATTGAAACGTAAAAGATAAAATATAAGAAAAAGATGAGAACATAAACTGTATACTGTTTTTAAAAGGGCACAACATGTCCATGTATAAAAGTTTTAAATTTCACACATTTTCAAAAGCAAATAAATAACCAGGTCGTTACAAACGAGTAGTTCAGATTTAATAAGGTAGTCTAGACTAAGCCCTTACCTCCTTAGCTTTTGGACTAGCTATCCTATGTGGTTAAAAGTCGAGAACAGACTACTCACTCTGCCATTAATTCCTCTAATCTCCCGCTGGATGTACGAGTTATGAATGAAAGAATGAAACGTAAAGAAAAGAGCGGTTTGGGGCAAATCCCATGCCAAAAAGAATGAATGAGAGACATACATCATACTGCATACCACACTCTTTACTAGGCCTTTAGGCTCACTGTTTTACTTGTGGTGTAGGAAATGGTAAAGAGGTAGTGATACCAAGAGTAGAGGAGGATGCATTGCCTATTGAGCATGAGGGTTATCCGGCTGAACTGACCTGGTGAGGTTATGGCTCGCAAGAAGGAAAAAGGGACAAATTATTTTGAAATAGTTTGAAAAAGGACAACGTTTTATAAAACTAGTAACTCTTACCTTAACTTTCAAACTGTATTTTGAACTTAGTTATGTTTCCACTTTGAACTCTGATTTTAACTTACGCATCTTATGTTTCCGCTTTTACTCTGATTTAATTATGCACTATAGATTTCCATGCTCTTGTTTTGAATAAATAAAAAAAAATTATTTTCACATGGTAATTAAAAACGAAAAAGGTTAAGGAAGAATGTTTGACCCCTAAAAAGTTAAAGGAAGAAATTGACACGGGGTGTCACAGTTGGTATCAGAGCAGTTGAGATCCGAGCCATAACCAGGTCAAGTGCGATTCAGTAGACAGTGGATAACCCAAGACTCATCGGACAATACTCCTCTATCTGTAAGTTTATTTTTATGTTATTGAGGTATTTATTTTAACTTATTATTTTACAATGTAAAATGTATAGGATTATAAATGACTAGGCGAGTAAGAGGGAATATGCTAACTAATGAGGAGGGACACAGGGCGCTCACCCAGCGAGAGGATAATAGTGACCAGGATGAGACTCTCGCACGAAACATTACGGTCGTGGAGCAGCAATCTCAAAGTATGGAGCGACAATCCCAATACATGGAGCAACATTTTCGATATATGCAATGATTTATGGACCAAGGCAATGGGAACAGGAATGGGAATCCTCGGGTAGTGTCGATTCCAAGGGAAGCAGGATGAGAAAAGTTCCAATGACTCAAGCCCCCGTGTTCCAATGGGAACATCTAAGATATTACGGGAGCCGAGGAGTGGATACGCTCCCTAGAGGATAAGTTCGTATATGGAGACATCAATGAAAATGAAAGGGTTAAGTGTGCCACCTACTTACTGACGCATGATGACCGCTTTTGGTGGGACTCGGTTAAGTCCTTATGAGATGTCGGACCTCTCACAAGGAATAACTTCAAGGAGGTGTTCAATGAAAAGTATTTCAACCACACCATCCGTACGCAGAAATTGGTAGAGTTTATACGCCTATGCCAGAGGGGAACCATATCAGAGTATGCTCAGAAGTTCGTTTAATTCCCAAAGGAATTCTTAAGGCCTATGCAGTGGAGATAAATTGCTGTTTATTTCAGGCCGACCTAATCATTATGGACATGAAGGGATGCGATATCATCATCGGAATGGACTGGTTATCTTCACACCACGCGATCATCAATTGTAAGAAGAGGGAAGTCTGCTTTTGCCTTCCGAGTGGTGAATTGTACATTTCTAAGGAACCAAGGAAAAGGGGAAACAGACTATCATCTCTATGCTCAAGGCAGATAAATTGTTGAGGAATGGATGTGACGCCTTTCTAATAAATGTGATCGATACTATCAGAAACTCTGAGGCTAAGTTGGAAGATGTTACAATAGTCCATGACTTCCCGGATGTTTTTCTCGATGATCTTCCCCGTTTACCCCTTGACTGCGAGATCGAATTTGTGATGGAATTACATCCTGGCACTAAACCTATTTCTAAAAACCCGTATCATATGGCACCAGCTCAACTACACGAATTAAAAGTTCAATTAGAGGAAATGGCCACCAAGGGGTTTATTCGTCTAGGCTTTTCTCCTTGGGGTGCACCGGTATTGTTTGTCAAGAAGAAAGATGGAACGTTGAGAATGTGTATTGATTACCGAGAATTAAACAAAGTGACAATCAAGAACAAGCACACTCTACCGAGGATTGACGATCTATTCAATTTTTTATGTGGTGCCCAAGTATTTTTGAAGATTGACCTCTGCTCAGGTTATCATCAATTGAAGGTTAAACCAGATGATGTACCTAAAACTGCATTTCGCACTATGTCACGACCCGGAGGGGGGCCGAAAAGAAACGCCACCAAACGACCCGGTCTTCGTAGAAGACCCGATCGCCCAGCCCAAGGCTAGTTAAATTATTGCGGAAGACTTGTATAAATACCCAGCCGTGACCCAATTGTGATGAGTCACGGTCCATACAGTGATTGCGAGAATAATTAATAATGCAAAATTAATAAACTTTAAAGTCCAAATGATATTGTGCATCTAATCCAAAAGATTCAACAACCAAGTTCAGCACTTTTACAGTCATCCAAATTAAAAGTTAAAGTCATCCAATGTTACGCTTACCAAATAAATAAAGGTTCAACTAAAGAAAAACGAGAAGAAATGGAACTAGGTCTACAACTAATCCGTGCAAGCTCTGCTACTCTTTTCTTTACCTGGAGTGGTGGGAGTCGTTGGGTGAGTGACTAGCTCAGTATGGAATTTATACTTAATACTTTGCATGTGTAAAACTTATTTTACCTTTTCTTGAAAACCATGAGTTTTGGGGAATCATGCACATTTAAATACTTTTCGTCTCAAGGAAATCAACCCCATGGCCTTCGACAAGATATTTAGAAAACATGGTTGTATACATAGACAATTATAAGTTTAAAATATTCTCTTCGTGTTTTATCGAAATCGTAATCCGTGAAAAAGGAGGGTTACTCAAGGACTCCTCCGAACAAACTACACAGAAAGGTGGCCATATCATGCAAGCAACACCTCATGAGCCCAGAGGAAGAAAAATGACGGCGGTCCGTAGACCGGGCCCGTCACCCAGGTTGTCATGCAAATTCCGCTACGACACGCCTGTAATAAACACACCCTGATCAGGTTTAGGGATTTGCAACCCACGGAAGCAGTCAACACTTTCCCAAAGTCTCCTATTTCACACAGCGCGCAAACAAACCATCTCCACGCAGCAGGAGATGTATCGAGGGTGTCCCCTTGATACTTTGACATTCGCGACCGTTCAAAGTGCCAGGAGGATTCATCCCAAACAGATTATAATCATCATATAAAAATATGAAATCCAATGCACAAAAGTAAACGTGTAAAACTTTTGTACATAGATAGTATAAAAAGCCGACGTGCTGTCGAACAGTCCCCGTCAGGTTTTTCATGTGTGGTATTCAACAAAATACAGTTTTATTTTTAAAACTATGCAATGTGATGCAAACAACTAGTATAAAGCCCCTACCTGGTTGGCTATCCTTCCTTATATATGAAGGAGCAGTTACCTCAGGCACTGGCTCAGAACTATCAAACTCATCTGAGCCTACATGTCAAACATGAGGAAAAATCTCATAAATACATATTGAGAAATGAGTGGAAGATCCTATAATGGATTTAAGCTTAACATTTATCTTTATGCTTGTCACGGTAAACAAATCCATCTAGAACTATAATAGATTCTCCTAACTTCATCATTTAACAACTTAACCATAGTGTTCACTAATAGAACAATATAAGACAAAACTAAAAGTCTATCCTCTTCAATTTCCATCACCCATTGTATGTCAACTTAGCAAATCTTAACCTGATGTCCATAAGAGCCATATGTGTAAACAGTAAGAAAATGGAACCAATCATCAATGGTAGACCCCACTTGAATATCACAATTTCTATCTTCACTTTCGCGATGAGATAATTAAACACAATCAACACTTTCATAAAAGAAATTCCACTATCCAAGACAACAACTCTCAACAATCCCCTTGAGTAAAACCATAACCAGACAACCAATAATTTAATAATCTCTTAACTTTATCTCTTAACAACTTAAACATGACGCACACTAATTTGAACTCACCCAACAGGACCAACCAAATAATAATCTCCAACTTCATTCATTGGTTATAATCAAATTATGAATAACCCAACACCCAAATTTTATCCCAATCGGCAATTTCATCAAAATCCAAATCAACAAACAAAACCCAAAATTCCAGACTCAACAGAACCAAGCAAAACAGGACCTAGTTTTCTAACATTTCTCGTCGGCATTTAAATCCAACAGCATACAGAGAGCATGTTTCGAACCAACACAAAAGGGCAGCTCTGTTTATTGGGGAACAGTAACAAAAACAGGGGTTCTTCCTTCAAATAGACCAACAAACTCGTCCAGACATTCAATAAAAACACAACATCGAATTTATCCTTGCAAATCAGGCATTATCCATCCAAAACAGCAGTTCAGTAACATAAATCCCAAAAATACAGGAGTCTCACCCTGACTGAGGAATGAATGCCTCCCTGGTTCGGTTCAATCGTCGCCCAAAAGTCTTTCCTCTTCATAGGACTAACATTGAAGAGAGTCCGAAATTATCAGTAAAAAAAAATAGCACTTCCCATCCAAGCATAAACAGATTCTGTGTTACTCACCGGAGGAAATGGAGCTCCGACGTTCTGTTAATCAGCGTTCAGCAGCTCAAGCTCGTCAGAGCTCCTGCCGTTGCCTGCTCGGAAGCTCGTAGTCGGAATGGTTCTCGTTCGAACATAGTCAGTCGCCGCCCGCCCCTGCACGGAGCTCGCCGGTCGTCGCGGTTCAGTCGGAGGTCGTCGCTGGTCTCCTACTCGCGAATCGCCTCTCTCTCCCTCTCTTGCGATTGAATCTGTCGAAGGAGGCAGGGGCCAGATAAAAACCTATTCTTCCCTTCTAAAACTTTTCCTCTCTTTTAATTCCTTTCCCTTTCTTATTA
Source organism: Begonia loranthoides (assembly GCA_022433065.1). Taxonomy (NCBI): domain Eukaryota; kingdom Viridiplantae; phylum Streptophyta; class Magnoliopsida; order Cucurbitales; family Begoniaceae; genus Begonia; species Begonia loranthoides. Next base: position 16,305,925 of record CM039485.1, read on the forward strand.
TTTTTTTTTTTTGTATTTCCTTCATAGTCTGCTGCTGCGAGACTGATGCGGGAACCTTCCTTTTTCACCTCCTTTAATCCTTCCTTCATCTATTTATTTTAACTTTCTTATCCTTTTCCTTTAATTCTTTCACTGATTATTTCTTAAATTCCGCCAGCGAAAACTTGTTTCCTCTACCGAGGAAAGATGGGACATTGAGAATGTGTATTGATTATCGAGAATTAAACAAAGTGACAATGAAGAACAAGCACACTCTACCGAGGATTGACGATCTATTCAATTTTTTATGTGGTGCCCAAGTATTTTTGAAGATTGACCTCTGCTCAAGTTATCATCAATTGAAGGTTAAACTAGATGATGTACCTAAAACTGCATTTCGCACTAGGTACAAACACTATGAATTCCTGGTAATGTCATTCGGATTGACCAATGCCCCTGTAGCCTTCATGGATCCAATAAACCGGATCTTCAGGGATTATTTGGACAAATTTATTATTGTCTTCATTGACGATATTTTGGTCTATTCCCAAATGGAGGAGGAGCATTGTGAACATTTTCGTACTGCTTTGTCGATTCTTAACCATCACCAGTTGGACGCCAAGTTTTCTAAGTGCGATTTTTGGCTAAGCAAAGTTAGCTTCCTTGTCCATGTGATTTCCAAGGATGGTATCTTTGTGGATCTGCAAAGGTACATGCGGTTATGGATTGGGTACAGCCGAAGAACGTTGGAGACGTAAAGAGTTTCCTTAGATTGGCCGGATACTATCGGCATTTCATTGAGCTATTCTCAAAAATTGCTCTACCACTGACTAGCCTAACGAAGAAAAATACACGTTTTGGTGGTCCCATGATTGTCAGAAAATTTTTCAAGAACTGAAACATCGGCTAACATTTACCTTAGTATTGACCTAGGTGACTTTTGTATTTATTGCGATGCATTCAAACGGGGACTTAGCGGAGTACTTATGCAGCATGGAAAGGATATTGCATATGCTTCCTAACAACTTAAACCTCATGAAGTAAATTATTCCACGCATGATCTAGAGCTCACAGCGGTTGTCTTCACTCTCAAAATCTGGAGGCACTACTTGTATGGGCAGTGTTGCAAAATTTACTTAGATTACAAGTGTAACGAATCAGTTTTTATAACATTTTAAAAATGCATTGAATTTAAAACTTTTACACAATAACTAAAATCTTTCGTAAAATCTCTTTAAATTAAATGAGAGTTATTTTCTAAAAAGCTAGACCGTTAAAAACCCTTTCCTTATACTCGTTATGAAAATTGTTCTAAACAGTGGAAAACCATAGTTCTAAAATCTTTTCTCAAAACATAACGGAAACATAAATAACTCATTTAAGAAATACCAGACAAAGTATTACATATTAATTACAAAACACTTTTATCTTTTATTTTCCTTAGCCTAGCCAGTTACAAGTCCTGCCTGTGCAAATCCTTCATCAACTGCTCCATGATCCGTTCATCATTTTCTCGTGTGTACACCTACACCATTAGCAACTGTGAGCCCGAGACCCAATAAGAAATGAGTTATGTAGTATGCTTTATGCCTCTCTTTTATCCTTTTGGAATGGGTACCACCCTAAACCAATCTTTTCTTTACATTTCATTCTTTCATTTCCTTCGTTCATAACTCGTACGTCGAGCAGAAGATGGGGGAATCCATGTGGGAGAGAATAGTCTTTGTTGGCTTCTAACCTCTTATGGGGAGCTGGTCCCATTCCCGACGAGGGAGGAGACTTAGCCCAGACTACTAGGCTAGATCCGAACTACCCCTCCATACCCTAACTTCTCATTTTCTTTTCTTTCATTCATTCTTTTCATTTATTATTTTTCCTCAAGTAATGCATGTGAGTACCACCGCAAAGGTGACACTTTCTACTTTGTTTCTATTAGCATGATGCATGTACATGAGAAACATTATCGTGATGCATGTCATTCGAAAGTAGTAATAGCCATGATATAAAAGCATGAAATAAAAAGTGGTAATCACAACCATATATATATACAAGTAAGAGAAAGAATAAAAGCTACTAACACCATATACATGGCGATACATTCTAAATATGCTTGGTTATTAAAAAAGGCAATAACAATTTGATATGCTAGGCAGTTCATGGGAAATATGATATAGACATGTTTGGTAATTTAAGGAAAGCGGTAACAACACAGACATGCTTGGCAATTTAAATGAAACAATAATCATAGGTTAATAATATCCTAAACATGCACGGAAATTAAACTAATAACGTGCAATTTGCATAGGCATGATAATGAAAGCAACATGATGGAAATGTAAACAAACAATTGAAGTAAAGACACGGCTAATGGTGTAGGGCCTCCACTGGCCAACGACTCTACTCAATTTCTTACCTCGCAGCTTTATCACGTATTGCATTTAATCACTATCCTTCTCTTTCCTTTTTCCAATACCTTCATAATTAATAATGTTTATCATTAATCTAATCAATTTATAAATACAACGTCTCTCTCCTATCTTAATTCTTATACATTAGTTAGTTTTGTAATCTAACGTCAACAAATCGCACAATAGCTCTAGGAACACATTTGACACCCCAAAACGGAGCATAACCTAACCCAATAATTTAACCAAATTATCACAATACTTCCACCCAATTTATGACTCAAATCTAAACTGACGGAACATCTCATTTATTTGTCCTTTTTATCCAAATAATAGGGCGACAGATAAGTCATCCTAACGTGCAGATTAATAATAGAGTACATAACACATTTCATCATTCAAAAGGTTTCTTGACTTAGCATTTTAAATAATTGACAGAGCAATGGTTAATCATACGACATATTAATAATTTGCATCCAACAACCAACTCCAAGAACAGATTCTCGGAACATGAATCTAATTCTTCAATGTTGACAATAACAGGACCATCTAGCAACATACGCATATTTTCAACAACTCAACCAACAGAGGCATTAACTTATCACAACAAGGCTAGTTCCAAAACAACAAAAATGTCCAGAATTACCAAGGCTAAACTGTAATCGGCCAAATAGAGCATAATCCATAAAATTTCAGAATATTATTCTCAATGCATTTTTGGACCAACAACAGCTAAAGGAGGATTTGTTTCCTGCAGCTCTCGCACAATCTGCACCCTGGGAACCCGAGAACACAATAGCATCACTAGAGAGACCTAAGTTTTTCTCTCCCTGCTCTTGACCTTCCTCCAAGACTAGAGAGCACTCTCATTTTATCTCTGGTCTACAGCACACGAAGGAAATACTCTTTACCAAATTGAGGGGCAGAGAGTATAAACTCTCCTCCACCTAGAAAACTCGTATACCAATTTGTTAATTCTAGCTTTACAGAGTGTTCTGCACTCCTCATTTTCATCCCATAATGCAGAGTGTGGCTCAAGTTGGAAGGAATCTGGGGGTTGTCTGCTTAGCAGACAACGATTCAACCCAAACTGGGTGAAACCAGATTTGGTTGCACCCGGGTTTTAGCACCCAGGTCGCGGGTCACCGGCTGCACCCCAACCGAATTCACTGTCCATCGTGAGAATCACCGAACGCAAATGAACACTGCAATGAACCTTGCCATCACACGAACACTAGAGCGCCAAGAAGAAGTAAGGAATGGACAACACATACAACAAATTATCACCGAAAAACAATGCCTGAGGGAGCCCCGATTCGCGATCCGAATGGCAACGCTCGACGCCTTCCAATCGCTTGCCAAGACGACGTGCAAGCCGCCAGGAACCCTTGTAGAGCTCAAGCTCGCTATCATTGCCAACCCCGCATTCTCCAGCCGCGATCTCACCCTTCCCAATCTCTCCCTCTCTTCTTGTTCTCACCCCGTGCACAATGGCCAGAGGCTATTCTTTTGATTCCATTCGAACTGGTTCATAGAGTGAACCGGTTCACTCCTCCTCCTTCCCCTAATTCCACCTTTTATTTTAATTTCACTTAATTTCTAACACATTTGAATTCTCCACTAATTATTCCCTTAATTTAAAACAAATCCAAATAATTTCACTTCTCCTTCCTCTTTTAATTAAAAGAAAATCAAGCCACTTAATTTTTTAGACCGAGCCGAACCAACCAGTTTGATCCATCATTCTCCTTCAAAATTGTGATTTTGGACAAAGAAAGGCGTCCACACCTCATCCGCGATCGTCCGCAAAGTCTGATAATTAGGACAGATTCAAACTATTCTCATCCGCACTTGTCTGCATGCATCCAAAAAGTCTTGAAATTAGGACAGATTCGAAACTACAACGTTCGCCATCATCTGCGCTCACCCTGGCTTCGTCTGAAAGTCGAGCTACAGACGAATTAGGACACAAAATCTCGTCCTGCATCGTCCCATAATGTAGGGGACGATGTGCAATACATTTTCGGACTCCACGTCTGCGTGTCATCCGCGTGCGTCTGGAAAGTCCAAAATACATAATCCAATTTAGTCCCAATAAATTCCTTAAATTAAAATCTTAAGAATACGTCCTTGGTAATTGTAACGACCCGATTTTTCATAAATCCTTTAAAATGCATGAAATTTAAAACTTTTAAAGGACCATTGAAATCTCTTCAAAACAATTATCACAGTGCGTCTAAACCAGACTGATTCCAACCTTTCGCAAATCGTGGTATACTGTGAAATGTCACAGATATAAAATCATTTGTAAAACATAGCGGAAGCATTGTAAAATAATTTATTTAAAGCATTGCGGAAGCGTAATTGATTTATAAAATCTTTTGTTTTGCTCTAGTAAGCCTAAACAATTAAATATACTTAAATTACAAATCATTTTCTCTTTTACTCACTTAGCCTGGCCAACCACAAGCTCCTTCATGTGCAAATCCTACATCCCTACTTTAATATTTGTTCGTCGTCTTTCACATTGATTTCCTAATTCAGTGCAATTGTTTTTACGTACAAGTACTTACACCTACACCATAAGTAAACTGTAAGCCCGAAAGCTTAGTAAGGAAAATGGTTTAATTCAATGTGATATGCATCTCTTTAGTCCTTTTTGGAATGGGGGCCACCTAAACCAATCTTTTCATTATGTCATTCGTTCGTTCTTTACTTTACTTTCATTCATTCGTTCGTTACTCATACATCGAGCGGGAGATTGGAGGATTTACTTTGTGATGGAATAATGATCGGATCTAACCTTTTATTTGCAACTAGAACTTTAATACCCTAAGAGGGAAGGGCTTCGGCTAGTTGCAGACTAGACCTGCTACCCATCTGCCCTCCAACTCCCCATTTCCTTCGTTTTCTTAACATTTTACCTCACTTAATGCATGTGTGAGTGCCGCCACCAAGATGACACTCCCAATTGGATTCTATTAACATGATGCATGATGCATTATAATGTACATTAACAGAAATTGAAGTGCGCATATAAGGAATATAAATGACCATCGTCTTGAAATGAAAGGAAACTGTAATTTAAATTGCGCATATAATAAATAACAGTAATTGAATATCTGGAATTGGAAGCGCACAACAACTATAATTAAAAGGGCATAGCAGGGAACAATTATAAACTAGAATTGAAAGCAACAAACATTAAAGGAAGTAAATAACGAATCTTGAAAACAATACAGAAATTAAGTATGAACAATATACAACAAATTATTGTAACGACCCAGATTTTCGTAAATCCTTGAAAATGCGTAAAAATTCAAAATTTTATAAAATGAATTAGAGCGCGATAATAAAATCAGATCGCTACCAACCATTTGTAAAAATCATTATAAAATCGAATTGATGAAATGCAGAAGCGTTATGAAATCATTTATTTAAAACGTTGCAGAAGTTTAAATAATGCGTTGAGAATGGAAACTAAACTATTGAGTAAAACTGAAGTGCTAGACAATTGAATACAATTTAAAAAACTTAATTTAATTACAACTATTTCTCTTTTACCCTCTTCATGCCTGGCCAGCTCCGAATCTCGTTAGTGTAAATCCTTCACCTCTATTTTATTATTTGTTTGTCGTTCTTGTATATGAGTCTATTATTATATGTTCGTCCTTTGTACCTACACAACAAGCAATACGTGAGCCTAATGACTCAGTAGGGAAAAGAGTTAATGCAATTATGGAATGCCTCTCTTTAGTCCTTGTTGGAATGGGGGCCACCCGAACAAATCCTTTCATTACATCATTTATTCGTTCATTTCTTTACTTTCATTCATTCGTTCGTTACTCATACATCGAGCTGGAGATTGGAGGACCTATATGGAATGGAATAGTTGACCGGACCTAGCCTTTTACTTGCAATCTAGAACTCCCATACCCGATAAGTGAGGGACTTTAGCTAGATTGCAAACTAGACCCGACTAGCCATCTGCCCCCAACTCCTTTTTCTTTCTTTCCTTAATATTTTTCCTCACTTATGCATGCTTGCGTACCACACCAAGGTGGCACTCCCTACGGGTTTCTATTAACAAGATGCATGAACATACATTCTCAACCTAGCATGATGCATGATGCATGATGCAGTATAATGTAGCCTTAACAATAATTGAAGTGTGCATATAAAGAAAGGTAAGCAACAGTAATTGAATATTAGGAATTGAAAGCGCACAACAAATATAATTGAAAGTGCGTAACAGGAAACAATTATAACTTGAATTGAAAGGAACAAATGAACAATAAGGGACGATAAAGTAACCATGCGATGAATTACAACTAACTCAACATGCTCGTTAAACTAAACAAAACTAAACATATTCGCAATTAGTAGTTTAAATGGAAACATGCTTTAGACAATAAATAATGGAAACATGCTTGTAAATTCGTAATTTCTTATCCTAGTTGATTAAGCATGATTTTATTCTAATTGATTAAATATGCTATACTTTAATAGTCTAGTGTAGTTAATTAACTAATTAATTAACTAAGCATGCTCAGTTAAGTTGGTTAAACATACAAAGATTGAACATACGAGCATAATTATAAATCATTATCCTAGTTAATTACATGCTCAGGTTCAGTTAATTACTCTAACCAATTTACATGCTAAACTTCTAATTGAGTTAATTACTCTAGTGAATTAACATGCTCAAGGAATCATTAAGAACTAATTAAACATACTCGTATTACTTAATAAGAGTAAACTAACATATTCAGGTAGAGTTTCAATTATTATGCTAAGTAGTTATCTTAATCAGTTTACATGTTCAAGATTATGATTGGTTAGTCTAGTCAGTTTACAAGCTCGGATTACATACTTCTATTCTAATAATTCAAGCATACTTAATTATCGTTGTTAACTAGTTATCGTGGATTGATTAATTAAACATAGTAAACATACTTGGAATAATTATTAATGGAACACTCGTTAAGTTAATTAACATGCTTGAGGATTAACTTACACAACTAGTTAGGTGTGCACAAATTTGCTATTTCATGACTATTAAGTTAGTTAATAAAGTAAACATGCTCAATCAAATAAACATGGCATAACTTAGATATATCGTTATTATCTTAGTTAGTTAACGTGCTCAATGATGTGATTAACAATTGAATTAGACCAGTGGTTACTTAAATATGCGCAAATAGAATTACCATTATCATTCTAGTTAATTATGCAAATTAAATTGCATGCTCATTATCACAAATACTAATACTAGGTTATGAAAGTAAGACAAATAAATGGCAACAGAACAATGATGATATAATTATCAGCTTGAAATGAATAAGTAAATAGAAGTTAAGCTATAAAGAACAACTCATAATAATGTCTTCGCACTTAACTGATTTATCTCGTTCATTATCTAAGCATTACTCGTTTAACATTTGTCTATCTCTCGTTCATCAATTACTTAAGCCTTGATGACAGAACTAACAATAATGAATTTCACATAGCAATTCAATAAAGGAGAATAGTACTAATAGTGAAGGCAATGTCTCTAGATTATCTACAGAATATTAACAAGGGTAATAACGAACAACCAAAGAATCAACAAGGGAACAACAATGATAACTCATCCAAGGAACTATAACGAAGAGATAGGATCCAATAGTCAAAGAAACACTACATAGCATTAGTAAATCTACCACTCATGCACACCTACTTGTGGGTAGAGCCTCCAAATGGCCAAGACACACCATTTTTCCTTACCTCGAAACGTTTATGCACAGTGCACCAAGTTGCTATTCTTCTCCTCTTTTCCACATCTTCATAATTAAATAACATCATACCATTAATCACTTCTCATCGAATTCTACACACTCAACACTTAGAAATTCCAGCATTCACAGCTTAGCAACCAAATATATTTTATCATTCTTTACCTCATCTCCATAACCTAGAAGTAAGAACCAATACTGCGAAATAACCTTTAATCAACAAGTGACCCAACAAATAACCAAGTCTCAATGGTTTATCTAATCACAATTATTCTAGAAATCATACTTAACACCACAACACACATATCCTCAGCTCTACCGATTTCAATTCCAACCAACAGAGTGCATAATCAACATCAGAGGGTAAAACTCACGCCTCACTCACATATTCAACATTCCAAAACCCTCAATCAATACAGCAGAGAATAATGTGTAACCGAATTCCATTCCACCCAACGACTACAAAATCACTAAAGAGTATCTCAAAAACAACACAAGGCATCACCACTAATAGAATATAACCTTGACCTTATCCATCCATTAATAGAACACAAACGTCCAAAAATACAAAATAAAGAAAAGGGATCATACCCACCATGAAGACCCCAACGCAACAGCTCCCAACTCAGCACCCGAGAGTTCCTCCGCTCTACCTCATGTGCTCAGTTTCTCCTCTCATAGCTCTCAATTTTCCTCCCCAAATTTCTGCTCACCCGAGAACTTCTCAATACAACCAACCTCTCCCTCTTTTCTTCTGCATTTTCTGCCTCACGTTTCTCCTTTCACTGCCTCCCATCTCCCTCTGTCTCTTCTCTGTATATCAACAATGGAGAGGGGACACTCTCTGCCAAATCCTTGGAAGGCAAAGAGTGACACCGTTAAGCATGCCCGACCAGCCACTGCAATTTTATAGTGTACCCCGCACGCACGACACACTGTCAATCTCTAGCAAAGTGTGGAGGACTAGAAGAAAATCAAACCACAAGCTGGACCAGGGCCTTTGGCCATCCAGCTTGAACCGCCAGCTCCCCTGCCATCCAGACGAAATCCAGATCGTTGCCGTTCCACCACCGTCGCCATCCCATCGCCGAGCATCACCAAAAAATGACAGAGCATCACCTCTCTTTGCAGCCCAACGCCGAAAACCGATGACCTGAGAACTGCAACCCTAAACGTCCTACGGCATCTGCTTGCCATGCATTGGGCGATGACTCTCGGGCCTTCGCCTTTCACTTTGTTGCTGGCTCGTCGTCGTCTAGCGGCTCACCATCGTCCGTCGCTCTCTCTTTCTCTCTCGGGCTTCGTTTTTCCATCCTCCATTTCGCCTGGTCTCCCTCTCTTTTCTCCCTCCCTCTCATTTCGTTTCTTTTCGTCAATTGGCCTAAGGCCAGACGAAATGAAATAGCTGAACCGGTTCTCCAACTGAACCGGTTCAGTTATTCTAAAACAATTAATTAAAATTATTTAATCGAACATTAATTTAATCCCACTTTAATCCCCCTATTTCTTAATTTCTCTTTTTAACTATTCCCTTTAAATTTTTTTATCCCACATAATAATTTATTTTATTAAATTAGTATTTATTCTAATTACCTTAATTTTCTATAATTTTTAATCTGATTAATACGTCCGTGGTAATACCACGTTATTTGTCCAATTTAAAAAGTTGGGGTATTACAATTATAGCATGGTTAAACGTACAGAACATAACAATAAAGAAAACAGAAGTCAAAACATGCTATTAATTAACATGCTGGTTTTACATGCTCAAGTAGAATTATCATTTAGTTACTTGTCCTAATTAATTTGCATGCTCAAGAAGATAAGATAAATATTATATTTGTTATCCTAGTTAGGTTACATGCTCAAGACAATTACAACTATTAAGCTAATTAGTTATCCTAACTAAATACAGGTTCAATCGAAAGATTACCGATTACAATTATTAAGCTACTTAGTTAATTACATGCTAGTTAATCAATCTAAACATGCTAGTTAATTAATTAAACATGCTAGTAATTTCTTATTAGTCAATTTATATGCTCAAGAAATAACAATACTCACCTAAGCATATTTTAACTAATTATCGCTAATTAATTATTCTAATTAGTTAGTTAGAAAGGCTACGAGATTCTATCTAATTATTCTAGTTAATTAACATGCTTGTTCTAGTTGGTTACACACTAATTAAACATGCTCAAGGATTAGTTACTGATTAACAACTAGTTAAACATGCTCAGCTAGTTATTTAACGACTAGTTAATTAATTGAACTAGTTAATTACACATTCTCAAGTCTAATCTAGTTAAGTTAATTCACTTGCTCAAGTAATAATTACAATTTGGATTCCGATTGATTAGTCAATTAAACAGGGTATACATTAGTTAATTAAATGTGCTAATTATTCTAGTTAATTACCAATCAATTAACATGCTCAAGGAAGTATCACAATTATAGTAAACCAAACATGCTTACCCAGAGAATTTAACCAACAACAAGTAAGGGAATAAGAAACAAGAATAAAGTTGACATAAGAGAAAGGAAATTAGTTCATTCCCTCTTATCTCATCCTCACGTCTCTTGAGTTCACATCCTCTAATTCACAACAAGCCATTCTATACTTCACAACTATTCTCATCAATCAAACAATTTCTACAAAATATCAGCACTAATAATAAAAACAGGGCTAACACTACAGAAAATATCACAAAGCAATAGAAACAAAGGAACAGCGTTAACAACCAAGGGAATATCACAGAGCATTGATAACTTAAAGCAGTTAATTATAGAATCAACAATAATCAACCAAGTACCAGCATTCTACACTATCATTAACAAAGAGACACACTCACGTACTTTACTTGTGGTGTAGGGCCTCCACAGGCCAAAGACACCCTTATTTCCTTACCTAAAGTGAAGAACTAACAGGGACAACAATGTATCAACTCAACTCCAAGCAAGGATAATAGCTCCAGTGCTTTCACGGATAGTAGCAGCTCTAGTGCTTTAAGCTTGGACCACAACTCTCACCCAATTCTCACCTCACTACACTCACGTAACTCACTTAACACTCACTCTTGGGCCCTCACTCTCACGATCACTCTCTTCCTCTCTTTCTCTTTGGAAGTCGCTTCACACGCAAGAAAGGGGAAAAGGAAAGCTGAAGACTATAGAATGGTAGAGGAGGAGGAAGATATTACCTGGGTGGAGGGAACAAACCGTAGGCACCCAGGGGGAGGGAAAGGTCGGCTGCTGCAGGGGGAGGTCGGCTTTGTGTGGGCTATGGCGTCCTAGTGTCTCCCGGAGAAATCATGGATAAAGAAATGAGGATCTAATATTTTAAGTCCTAATTTCGCATAGGTCTGGACTATTTCAGACGAGTACAGATGCACTGGTCTCGTCCGCAGTCGTCCGGAAGAGAAAAGTCTCACAGGCGTCTGCACGTAGCGTCTGCAAGCATCCAAATTCATTCATAAATTGGACAGAGTCAATTCAGACGAGGCCTCTCCATGTCTGCATTCGTCAGAACTTGTCCGAAAGTGCCCAGGATTGGACAAATCAACCCTATTGAAACCTAAAAGGTAAGACCTCAACGAGAGATGGCCAATGCCTAACCAGGAATCCACACTAGAACACTAGGGGATCAACGAATAATAGCTTCAGAACAACAACACAAACCACGAAGGAAATCGGGCTCTGATCAAACTGAGGGGTAAGACTGGAAACGCAAGGGCCCCAATCCCAGAATAGAAAGTACGAAAATAACACGACAAATGCTCTTGCGAGACAACGACTAGCAGCATCAGAACAACTGCCAACAACTACAAGGAAAATAGCAAGGCTCAACGAACAGCCAGGAAACCACTCCTCCAATGGAAACACACTCGCCCAACATGGAGAAGTGACAGACTCTGACAGACAACGAAACAGGGCCTGAAAGACAATACCACCTGTCTCAACACAGGGGTTTCAATGAAAATGAACGAAACAAAGGGCAAACCACGAGGTCACCAACACAGGAACAACCCTTGCAAGAACAACTCCTACCACCAGGATCTCAGATTTCCAAAATCTGACATAGACCTCTTAAACAACACAGGTCAGGTCAACGCAAAGGTCGGAAGTAAGGCACTGGAGAACCAGATTCCCTGGTCGAGGGACACATCACTAGTCCATTGAGAAGTGCAACCCACATTCCTAGTCAACCGACAACATGGAACCTAGCCCGACTATAACAGCACTCAACTGACCAGTAGAAATCGCCACCATCCTTCAACTCCAATGACTACTTGCACCACTCCCAAGAAGAAACCAACCGAAGAATTTGGTTACCTGAAGTACTGGGGAATAAAGAAACCAAAAAGAACTCTTTCCCCAAGGATCACAACCACAATTTAACTCTTTCCTCTGAACTATCTCTCTTTCTCTCCAGCTTTCAGATTTCATAGCAACCTAAACACTCATAATATTTTTCTCACTCACGTCAGCTCTCTGTAGATTTTGGAAGAGTAACCTCCTCTTTTTCCTCTTTGTAAAACTCCATTGCCATCACCTCTATTTATAGACCAAAACCAATAACCCCTTCATCAATAGACGAGAGAAAATAGAAAGCTAAAGGACAGGGACACCATCCTAAATTATCATTAACTCCATTCAATAGTTAAGCATTTCAGACGACGTTCCATCAACATCAAGACGTGAATATCATTAATAGACAACCCTTAGATGTTCCAATGTCTAAAATGCCAATCTCCTTAGCTTAGACTCATTTAACCACGTCTCCATTGATTCCCAGCCATTCAGACGACGCTTTGCTTCGTCTTCATCATATAAAACTTCTCCAGAACATTCACTTTAATTAGCGGTCGATCATTTTTAATGAAGGATGATTGACCATTCATCCATCAAATGTTCGTATATTTCATTATGAAACTCCAACTTTTACTGCCTGTTGATCGACACCGGTTGATCTCCCATAGCCGATCGACTGCCTCGATCGACCGCCAACTCCAAACATTGACGCAACATGTATTACTTCTCCAAACCATGCATGCATGTACACGTTATTTCTTAAGTGACACACGCATAAATATACCTAATTAATAATGACATTTATACCCTATCTATAAATAGATATATACCCTTAAATCACTCCTTCCAAACTATCTAAATTTCATCATAACCAAATGTTTCACTATTTCTCCTTCACATTATCCTTCACTAAATCCAATATCTCTTAAAGTATTATAAATCTTATACTTTCAACCTTAATATGTCCAATTGCCTCTAAATATATTTTCTCTTAATATTCTCACTAACTATCAATCCACTTGGTATCATTTAATCTAACTCCAATACTATCAGACAGTTCCTTACTTAACCTCAATCCTTCCCTTAAACTAATTATAAACATAATGTGGTATCATCATTCACTTATTCGAATTGCATTTCTCTTGACCAATATTTTTATTTGTCCAACTTAGCTCTTAATATCCCAAAGATTACAGTGTCAACTTTCCACATTTGACCAAAATTCGTAAAAAGTTTACACGTGGCATTTTAAATCATTTAAAAAATCATGTAAAATCTCAGATCTTACAGTACCAGCCATCTGGTGCTAACTTTCAAAGATCTATTGGGTACCAACAAAGTTTTGCTCCTAACCCCACTCCTGTAAGATCCTCTATCCAATTTACGAGACTTATAACTAGCCAATTCAGAGGTGGTCATAGAGGCGGTAGAAGGGGAAAAGAAATAGTGATGGGACAAGTATATGCAGTTATAGGATCTAAGACATTCAATCTGTCTAGCTAGGGCATCATTGATGGTACGATCCCAATTTTCTATATCACTACACATGTATTATTTGATACTGGTGCAACTAATTCTTTCATTTTTGCATCATTTGTTCATACTTTGAGTTTAATTGTAAAGAGACTTGAAAATCCTCTTATCTTGAGTACCCCATTGATAAAAATCACGAGATGAAGTTTTTCACGGAATCTGTAACGACCCAATTTTTCCTAAATCCTTTAAAATGCGTAAAAATTTGAAATTTTGTAAAAACCGTTGAAATCAATTTTTTTAAACAAAACAAATATCAGAGTGTGACGCTGAACCTGACCACTACTAACCTTTTGTTAAAATTGTTATGAAAATCAATTTAATGAAATGCGGAAGCATATGAAATCATTTATTTTACAACATTGCGGAAGTGTAAATAAATCGTTCAAGGAAGAAATACTAAACAATTGCAATACTGCGTTTAATAAAGGAAGTGACAATTAAACCATTTAATTACAACCGTTTACTCATTTCATTTAAGCCTGGCCAGCCACAAGTCCCGCGCGTGCAAATCCTTCATCCCTGCTTTATTATCTAGTTATCGTCTTTTGCTTTTACTTCTAAGTCTGTGCATTTCTTTTCACGTACATGTACCTACACCTACAACACAAGTAAAGACGTGATATGGGGTAATACAAATGGGGTAATACAAATGCTTATGACTCTCTTTAGTTTGTCTTGGAATGGGGGCCATCCAGACCAATTCTTTTATTACATTTGTTCGTTCATTCTTTACTCATACTTTGAGCTAGAGATTGGAAGACCTGTATGGGATGGTATAGTTGGTCGCACCTAACCTCCTATGGGCAACTAGGTCACGTTCTCAATAAGGTAGGGGCATTGCCTAGTTGCCAGACTAGGACCGCCACCCATCTACCCCCCAACTCCCTTTTTCTTTTCTTTCGTTCTCTTATCGTTTTTCCTTACAATGCATGTGAGCACCACCCCAAGGGGGTACTCCTTACTTTGTTTTTATTACGTGAATGAATGATGACACTTCTACCTTGACCAACACATACATGGACGGTAAGTAACAATGCTTTAAAGAATCTACAATCAACACTAAAATGGCATAATACAAAACGCCTAAGGAAAACAAGGTGTATGCACATATTATGTAGGGCACTATAAAAGAAACATATGGAACAATTTTAGAAATCAATCATTGGGAATGTTTCAACAATCAATCACTACAACGTGCTAACCAGTTAATGAAGATTTGCTAGGCATACTTGTCTAACACAACAAAGCTTGGTTATACTTAAAGGATAATAGAAATCAATGGCATGCTTAATTATCGACTACAATTGAAATGGCTAACAATTTACATACTATTAAACAAAACGAAATTATGCAACAGCAAGCTAGACAACGGAACAAGTGTGACAACATAGAGCAGCGTACGATTCTCAAAATAAAGTAATGAAAACATGCTTCTTAAGGCGGGAATAAACAGTAGTAAAATGTCAAGGCATAACAGTGAAAGGTGCAGCAAAGTATGGGAAACAGAACAACAAACATGCATTTTAACAATTTTATACAGCAACGAATAACATCAAATTAAGACAACGAAACATGCTCTTAACCTCTAGATAGCGGCGAACAATGATCGAAATGAAAAGTGAAACATGCTTCGGAAGTGATATTAATTAGCAGTAAAACAACGAAACATACTCCTAAATCGACTAATAAGGCAACAGAAAATTATCAAAAGTAGAATAGCAAAACGTGCTCCTCAAGCGACTAATATACAATAGTAAGTAAGCATTAAACATGCCTCTCCATCGACTATCAATAGCAGCAAACATCATCAAATTAAAATGGCAAAACATGCTTTTGGATGACTAATAAACAACAGTGAATAATAATTGAATGAAATGACGATACATGCTTTTTTTTTTTATAATAAACAGTAGTGAATAAAATCGAGTGAAACAGCGAAACATGATTTTCAACAATTTAAAATCTGTAGCAATAAACATATTTCCCAAATGATGTCAAAGGCAGTAAGTAAGAATTAACGAAAACGAAATAGCGAAAACATGTTTTTTCAAAGACTATAAACAATAGTAATAATAATGAAACGAATAGCGAAACATATCCTTAAATGACTATAAAAAGCAGTGGTAAAATCCGAACAAAGCAGTGACAACAAGCTTCTTAACGACTAAAAAATGGTAGCGAACAATACAGAAATGGGACAACGACTTTCTTCTACATAACAACCAGTGTAACTGCAGAAATGAACATCTTATTATACTTTTAAACGACCGATTTAGCAGCTGAAACAAACATTTAAACATGCTTTTATATAATAGGTATAACAAGAATAAGCATGCTTAAAGAAGATGTGTAATGCAAAAGAAATGAACCATAGATCATGCTATTTAGAGGCGAATAACTATGTGCATTACAGAAAATAAACAATCGACAACATGCTCTATACAGAACAGTAAACTTAACAACGGCGAAGATATGCCTTATACAAGAGGTAAATAATGAAAGATGTGCTTTGTTTAGAGTATAAAAAGTAAACAACATGCTTATAACTACAGAGTATAAAAATATCAACATGCTCATAACTACAGAGTATAAAAATATCAACATGCTCATAACTACATACTTATACAGAAAATGAGCAAATAGCAATATGCCTCTACGGAAGGTAACTAATCTAGGACACTATAGTAACATGCAGGGGTTAACTCTATCAAGCTTAACATCAATTCTTGTGCAGACATTTAAATGTCGAAACAGAGTTGGGTGAACATTGAAACATAAAAACAGAGTACCGCAAGGCTTATCACATTCATTACTTAGTTCACAGTTCCACATTATCATACTTGTCTTCAGACAATATTCTCAGCAAAGTAAAGCAACATTGAAATGAAGCAGCAAGGTAAATGAATAGGTAACTACAAAGTTCTATAAAGTCAGGAAGAATGTTTGCAGCAGTAAAAACGTCTAAGGAGTTTACAGATTCTAACTATAAGCACAAAGTAGATCACCAAACACACACAGACGATTTTACTTGGGGGTGGGGCCTCCACCTGGCAAGACAACCTATAGCCTTACCCTTGTAGATGACTCTTCACATGGACAACAGCTCCCCCTCTTATCCTCACACTCCACGCAACAACCTCTCTAGGAAGAAAACTCCAATGAAGAAGAGGTTGAAGGAGAAGCTGGAGATAAATAGGAAACTTACCTTGGGACAAATCGTACGTGTGGTAGGGGACAGGCTCCTGGCTGGTCAGGATCATTGGAATGCGATTCAGTGTCGAGGAGTTGCGATATTATTGGTTGGGCATCATTTTCTTCTTATTTTAAATAACTTTTTGTCACTGATCTGCGATGATTCAGGCGAGTGTGGACGTGTAAACCTCGTCCGCAAGGCTAAAGTCTCAGATGCTAAATCGTGGCTTCGAACGAGATATGGCATCCAGAAGTATCATCCGCAGCTGTTCGGACTCGTCTGAAAGTCTCCAAACTTGTACAAATTCGATGCGGATGCAACCTTCCTCGTCCGCGTGGCCCTAGACCTCGTCCATAATTCCTCTGTACACCAAATACAGGATGCAAAATTGCATCTTGAGTCATGCTATGCTTAAAAGTGACGTGGCTAAGCACTTGCTGATGACACTTCTTCATCCACAAGTCGTCCACATGCGTTTGAAATTCCATCTTCAGACACATAAGGACGCATTCAACTCATCCTCGCTTTGTCCCAATTCCTAAGGCCTCCATGATAAACACATGTGGATGACGAATTCTCATCTTCACCTCGTTCACATGCGTCCGCAACACCATAAATCCCACTTTCTTCATCTTTTCACACTTAAACATTATCCCGTAACATCTTCCCCATATTTACACATCACAATTAATGCGTAAAAATACGCAATGTAATATGCCCATACTCCCAACACTTCATTACATCACGTATATGGGGAAAACCTTATAAAAAATTCTCTCACAACTCAACGTTCCGAACAGACCTTGGTAATACCCCAATAATTGTTCAACTTAAAAAGTCGAGGTGTTATAGAATATGTCACCCTTGTTATTTGTAGGCAAGAATTATCAGCTGACTTGATTTTGAAACCCATGGATCAATTTGATGTGATCCTAGATATGGAATAGAAAAACTGTTATGAAGCAAAAATTGGCTGTCATCAGAGGATGGTAACTTTGACATTAATGGATGGTCAAATTGCAGTATATTCATACAGTATTCCTATATTCCCTATCGATTCTACATTACAAGCCTGTTTGGCTGATAGAAGGAAATTGGAGCACTATGGGAGTATTTATGCTATTAGTGGTGACCATGGTTTGATCAGGTAGGATTCAGAGCTATTGATAGTCTATGATTTTCAAGTTGTTTTTCTCAAGGATCTGCCTAGGTTGTCACCCGACCATGAGATTGACTTTTGTATTGATTTAGTGTCCGACACTTCACCAATTTCTATGGTTTTGTATTGTATGGCTCCTACTGAGTTGGATGAGTTGAGAACTTAGCAAAATGATTTATTATTGCAGGAATTTATTCAGAATAGTACTTTGCCATGGGGTGCGCATGTTTTATTTGCGAAGAAGCAGGATGACTCCCTTCGCTTATGTATTAAGTACTAGAAATTAAATAATGTGACGATAAAGAAAAAATATCTGTTACCAAGAATCGATGATCTGTTTGATCAACTTGGTGGGCCAATGTTTTTCTCAAATATTGATTTGAGGTATGGCTACCACCAATTGAAAATCCGTAGAAGGATATTATTAAAATGGCTTTTTGGACTCGATATGGGTACTTCGAATTTTTAGTGTTTTCGTTTGGATTAACTAATGTACCAGCTACCTTTATGGATCTTATGAATCGAGTTTTCAAGCGTTATCTTTATCAGTTTGTGGTGCTATTCATTTATGATATTCTTATATATTCAAAGTCTCAAGAAGAGCATATGGAGCATTTGTGGATTGTTTTGCAGATGTTACGCGAACACCAATTGTATGCTAGGTGAGAAAACGTAGTTTTTGAATGATTGAAATTAAATTTTTAGGCCATGTTATTTCCCAAAATGACATTTTTGTTGATCAAGCCAAGATTGAGGCTGTATTAGATTGGAAGCCACCTAAGAATGTTACTAAAGTACGTAATTTCTTGGGTTTGGTTAGATATTAGCGTCAATTTGTGAAAAACTTTTCTTCCATTGCCTTACCGTTAACCCAATTGACTTGAAAGGACATTAATTTTATCTAGGATGGCAAAGGTTAGACAACTTTTGAGGAATTGAAACAAAGATTAACTACTGCACCAGTTCTAGTAGTACCCGATAAAACTTTGCCATGTGTCACATATATGGATGCATCTGGAGTTAGTTTGCATTGCGTTCTAATGCAGCAAGATAGAGTTATAGCTTATGCATCTAGGAAGTTAAAGACATATGAACGGAATTATCCTACATATGACTTGGAGTTGACTGCCATTATATTTTCCTTGAAGATATGGCGAATCTATTTATATGGCTCAAAGTTTGAAGGGTTTTTTTTTTTTTATCACAAGAGCTTGAAAAATTTATTTACACAACACGATTTGAACCTTAGACAACACTGTTGGATGGAATATATGGGAAATGATGATTTTTCCTTGTAATATCATCTAGGAAAGGCCAAAGTTGTGGCTGATGCCTTTAGTTGTCACCCTCAAAGTTCACTTGTATGTCTTGTGTTGGATGAGTGGAATAAATGTCTAACTATTGAGAATTATGAATTGCACTATCGGGAAGATGATTAGTCATTTCGTGTATTTAGTTTGATAGAGACTCTTGTACTTCTGAAACGTGTTAAGGATGGGCAGAAGTCCGATCATGAGCTGAAGGGGAGTTTTGACAAAATTCGAGCTGGTGAGCAGTTTGAAGGTTGGAAAATTAGATCCACTGGCTTTTTATATTTCAAAGATCGTGTTGTGGTGCCTGATGATTTGGATTTAAGGCAAGTAGTTTTATCAGATGGCCATAAATTCATATTTGATATCCAATCTGACAACACAAAAATATATCATGATATGAAGTGTAAATTTGGTAGGCCCAAATGAAGTGGAATATAATAGATTATGTATGCAGATGTTTGACTTGTCAACAAGTCATGGTTGAACATCAAAGACTAGCTGGATTATTACAGCCTTTACTTATGCCAGAGTGAAAATGGGATAAAATTACTATAGATTTTATAACCTGTTTACCAAGGACCACTTAGTACTTTGATGCTAAATGGGTCATAGTTGATCGATTGACAAAGTTTGCTCATTTTATTCCGGTCAAAATGGATTTCTCTTTAGCAAAGCTGAGCAAGTTATATATTGAGAACATCATTCACCTTCACGGTATTCCTTTGAGCATAGTATCAAATAGAAATCTCAGATTTAGATCCAAATTTTGAAGAGCCCTTTAGAGAGCTTTGGGCACTGAACTTCATTTGAGTATGCTCATCACCCTCAGACGGATGGTTAGTCTGAATGTACAATTCAGACTCTAGAAGACATGTTGAGATGTTGTGCTCTTGATTTTGGTGATAGCTTAGTGAACCACTTGCCTTTGGTGAAGTTTTTTTTACAATAATAGTTACCAAATAAGTATTGGAGTTTCACCTTATGAAGCTCTTTATGGAAGACAATGTATATTGCCGCTATGTTAGGCTGAGATAGAGGAGCTTGTTGTTCTCAAGTTAGATTTAATCCAAGAGACGACTGAAAAAGTACACTCTATTAAGGAATGGCTTAAAATAGTTTAAAGTCATCAAAAGAGCTATGCAAGCCTTCTAAGAAGAGAAGTTTAGTTTGAGGCAAATAATTTTTTATTCTTGAAAGTTCGGCTACATCGACGTGTTAGACGCTTTGGCATAAAAGGGAAGTTGGCTCCAAGATATATTGGCCCTTTTTGGATTTTATAATGTGTTGTTGTGGTAGCTTATCGATTAGAGTTACCACCGTAGTTATATTATGTCCATAAGGTCTTCCATGTTTCCATGCTGAGGAGATGTCTCTTATTGGCCGCATGTTATCTCTTGGACAAATGTGCCCCTCCAAGAGGATATATCTTATGAAGAAGAGGTGGAAAGGATATTGGATCGTGAGATCAGAGTGGTACGACATCGTGAAATTCTTTTGGTTCTAGTTCAATAAAAGAACTACAGTGAAAAAGATGTTATGTGAGAAATCGAATCGGAGATGGCATCAAGATACCCTCATCTTTTTGGTGGAACATTGAAGGTTGTTCTAAATTTCAGGGATGAAATTTCCTAAGTAGAGTAGAATGTAATAGGTGAGTTATTGGGTAGGAGTGACGCAGATCAAAGTGCAACCAAGACAATGATCCATTGCAAGGCATAGGAGGATCAATGACAAGATCAAAAACCAAGAAAATGCACAAAGTATTGGATGGCTTAATTATGGAGATCCAAGAGAAAGAATCAACTCAACACATATTAAAACCAATAAGTATGCTAAGTGTTTATGAAGAAGAAATGGTGGAAAAATGTGCAATGGACAACCGAAATGAAGGGATCAATTTTTCTAAATGGGTCAACTAGAAGGACAAAGGCTATAAAGTTTACGATTGGGTGTGCGTTTTCTGTGCAACAAAATTGATATGAGATTTGCACTAGATCAAGATTTCAAATTGACACATGGTCTTCATACAAATTAAAGTAGACATCTTAAGCTTTCCATATACATTAAGATTGCAAGATTTGGAGGAGATTTGGTGATTAAAATAGTATCCTGAATTCTGTCATAATTCAACTATAATTTAGGCAGTCAACATACCACTTTCAAGTTTACTATTTTTTCTATTTTTTTTATTAAGTTTTCAAAGTTGTTTTGTTAACTTTTTAAGCTTCAAAATCCCCAAGATTCAGAATAATATATTTTTAGGATTATTTGCTATTATTGTTAGAGATATTTCCTAATTTATTTAGGTATGTTTGTAGCATATTTAAGCACAAGCTTGTACCCTTTTTTTGGAAGGATGAATATACATGAATTTTGAGGATTCTTGTGAGAATTTTCTCTTCAGTTCTTTGTGACGAACTAGATCTTTTTCAAGCTTAAACTTAGAAGATCAACTTGATAACTTTTGTTCTAATCAACAAGTTTGGTAAGAGTCAAATTCCTCAACTTGATAACTTTGATTCTAATCAACAAGTTTAGTTAGGGTCAAGTTCCTCAATTTGATAGCTTTGGTTCTTATCTCTTTACAGATAATGGGTTAGGCTCCTATACTTGTTTCAAGGGTGTTTATAATTCTAGTTTTAGCATTGTTAAAGGATCTCAATTTCATATATTTGTGCTTCTCTCGTCATTTGGTATCAGAGTAATGGATCTGAGATTCAAGTTTCTATCTTTGTTCTTTTGCTTCCTTCTTATTCTTCTTGTTTTCTTGTTGTTCTCCAAATCTTCATGTTTTTCTTGTTGTTCTTCTTGTTCCTTGATTTCGTTTTCTTCTAGTTCTTATTCTTGCAATATAAAAAAAAAAGGTAGAAAGATTTGTACTTTCTAGCAAAAGAAAGTTCCCACTTTCTTCCAAAAGCCAAAAGAATAGTTAAAAATAAAAATTTTCTCACAAAAGTCTTTTTTTTTTTTTTACAGAATTTCATATTTGTTCTTCTTGCAAAATTCAAAATCAAAAAATTTATCCAAAAAAATTTCCTTGCATAATTGTTGCTTTCCTTTGATTATTGAATCTTTGATTATTGTTTTAGCATGAATCCTATATTATTCTTGGTAATTTTTTTATTATATCCATCTTTGATTGGTGTATATTCTTTTCTTATTTGATATCTTTCTTTAATTCTTCTTAAATTGATATCTTCCCTTAATAGTCTTCTTTCCAAAGTCTTATCTTCGCATAGTCGTTAACTTTCCTAAATTGGTTCTTTTCTTATTTGTTTTCTTTCCTTAGTTGTTTTCTTTCGTAAATTTTGTCTTTCAATAATTGTTATCTTTCATGATTTGTTGACTTTCCTTAGTTGTTTCCTTTCCTAAATTGTTTCTTTCCATAATTGTTACTTTCCTAATTGGTTTCTTTTCTTTGTTGTTTTATTTTATAAATTGTTTCTTTCCATAATTGTTATCATACCAAATTTGTTTTCCTTCCTTAGTTGTTTTCCTTCTTAAATTGTTTCTTTCCATAATTATTATCTTTCCTAATTTGTCGTCTTTCCTTAGTTGTTTATATCATTAAATTTTTTTCTTTTCTTAATCATTAACCTTCCTGAATTGTTTTGAATAACTATCATATTCTCTTAAAAAAATCATTGATTCTACTTTTCTTGGCGATTGAAAGCCTTGGTCTGAAAAGTTTTATCTTGTTTGAATTTTTCTTTGATCAAAGTTCTAAATAAAGAGTAACAAAAGAAAATTGAGAGGTAAAAGGCAGGATGGTAAGATTATTATAGAAAAAGCCAAGATTTTGAGGGAAACACGAGTGGAGAGACATTGATTTGAGTGTAAATACGTGAGGGAGTGTGTGAGGTCCATTCTTTTACTAATTTTATTCTTGTTTTGCAGCAACAAAACAAAACCATGAGTACCGAAGGTGTACCTTGTTACTTTAATCCAAAGTTCTACATGAAGGCCATCCAAGATCAAATAAAGGCCTTAAACATGAGATTAGATAACATGGAGTCTCGTTCTGGAAGCAATGCATAGAGGAGCCAAACAAACATGGAAGATGAGTATGAGGAATCTGAATATGGAGATGGATGTTTCAAAAGAGAAAGAGGTACTAAAGCTGTAATATCCTGAATTTTAGTTATGTTAAGCACAAGGCTTACGTGATGATTTTGGAGATGATAGGAGTTGAGTTAGACAAGTAGAGATATTGGTCAAGAGAAAATGCACATGGATATATTAAGGTTGAAGTCATAAGATTTATTATATTTTGGAGTGTATTGGATTTAATAAAAGAAAAAGGTAGAAGAGGAGTTATAGAGTATATACTTTGAGTATTAAGGGGTAGATTATGAATAGTCGGATAATTCAAGAGTTAGCCAAAGAGAAAATATATTTGAACGTAATTGGAAGTATTTGGATATTGTAAGAATTGGAAGTTTGGATATAATTGAGTATGGAAATGTGGAGGTAAACGATATAAATGTTCATATATATATATATATATATATACATATATATATATATATATATATATATATATATATATATATATTTGGTTTTGGTGCATAAAGGTTTGGAGAAGATGAAGTAGTAAGGAATATATTGCTATTACAGTTATAACCTTAGATTATGATTTCAATATAAAAATTTATATTGATATATATATATATATATATGTAGGTTGACGTATGTATGAATTGTTATGTTATTTAATTTGTGCATTACATAGTTTGGAGAACTATGACAAAGTCGACATTTGATGACAGCGGTCGATCTTGGCGGTTGATCGATGAGCGTCTATCTACCGGCATCAATCGATTGGCAGAAAATAGAAGAATGAAATATGCGGACGTTTAGCTGAAGGACGGTCGATCGTCCTTTATAAAAATCGATCAGCCGCCAATTTATGAGAAGTAATCTGAGAGTCTGGAGCATCTGGAAGACAAAAGGAAACATCATTTGTGTTGTCTGAATGTCTAGGAATCGAAGGAGGCGTGGTTAAATGTGTATGAAACTGAGAAGATTGACGTTTTATACATTGGATCATCCAAGGGTTACCTCTATTAATGATAACGCATATGGATAATTAACGGAGTGTCCAGTGGCCTTCTATATTTTGGACATTGAAGGACCATGTGAAGTCGTCTATAAATAGAGACTAGGGAAGTGAGGTTGAGGCCGTTAGAATGATATGAAAGCTCTACCAAAATGGTTTGAGAAAGCTGGCGGTTCTTCTTCTGGAGTTTTTGTTCTGGAGTTTTTGGTGAGATATTATGGAATTATGAAGAGAGAGAGAGAGAGAGAGAGAGAGAGAGAGAGAGTTTGAAACCATGAGAAATATGTTGAAGCTTCTATATTCTTCGTAGGACACTGTGAAATAGGAAATTGAGAAAGATAGTTTGCAGTCGTGAGTGAGAGTAGAGAGAAAGTAATGATCCCTAGAAGTTGTGTTTTAGAATGTTTGAAGGTTTGAAAAGAAGTTGAGACAGTGAGGTGGTTCTGAATTTCTGAAAACAGAAAGAGAATGTGAAGAATAAGAACAGAAGAAAAAGGATGAAGGTTATTGCAGTGTATGAGAAGTTGTGAGCGAGAACAAATTTGGAAGTATCCAAGAAGGTTCTATGAAGTCCTAAAGTCAGAAATGAAAGAGGGGATTCAATGAGCAACTATAATGAGAGTACAGAAGTTTTGTGAAGGATAATTTATGTCTTAATTTCGTTAAGCTATGGACACGAGGTAAGGAATAATGCTTGTGTTTTATCCGAAAGGACCTACATCCCAAGAGTAGGGTTTTTGTGTAAATTGATATGTTAGTCGTTATTGATGGTTTTCTGGTGAGGTTATATTCCTACGTTAGATTACTAACAGTTGTGATGAAAATGGTTTTCTAAAAATAATATGTCAAGGATAGAAGATTAGAAGTATAACGTTATAGTGTACTAGGAACATGCTAAATGTTAATGTTATAGTTTAAGCATAGTATTGTTGTTAATTGTTTATAGTATTGTTTGCAATATATGAACTGTTGTGTGTGACACTCATGTAGATATGTTAATAGAATGTATGTCATGCATTTCATGGGCTAATAATGAAGATAAGAATGGTGTTTCTACGTGGGTTCGGAAACTAAAGAGGTTGCTCTTACTCAACGAGTGGTGAGTTCTGAAACTGAAGAGGTTGCTCTTACCTAACGGTAAAATGGTAAACGGTAATGAATATAAATGTAGTTGAATCTATTTTTACTGAGTTTGGAGACTGAAGAGGTTGCTCTCATGTAAAAGCAAATCCAAGTAGTGAGTTCGGAAACTTAAAAGGTTGCTCTCACTCAACTTACAATGGTATCAGGCTTAATCATGTAGAATTGTCATAAAGGGTAATGTTGCATTATATTTTATATTCCTTACTGGGCAATAGGCTCATTATTCCTCCTGTGATGTAGGTATGCAAGAGATCAAGAATTGCAACAGTTGATGAGACATTTGTACGTTGAAGGTTTAACGGCTGGTTAGGCTAAGGGATTAAAGAAGAAATGAAATGTTTGAAAGAATGACTTTGTTATGTTGTTATGTTACATTTAGTAGATTTTCAAACGATGTTAAATTATTTAAGTATTCGAAATACAAGTCTTCCGCTGTTGCAATGTTTTAAGATTTTACAGTACGAAATGTTTTAAATGATAAATGGTTTAATAAAAAGGAATTTTGTAACACCCCTACTTTTTTTAAGTGGATAATTATTTAATTATCGGGGTATTACGAAAGACGGATTCGTAAGAATTTCCATTTATTGAAATTAAATGTAATTTTGGTAATTAAAATAAATATTAATTTAACGAATTTAAATTATAATATTTGGGATTTCTTATAATTGTTGTACATTAAGAATTAATTTAATTGTTTTACATTAAGGAATTTATTTAGGGATTTAAAATGATGAAATGAGATATTTTAAAGTTAATGAATAAATTTGATTAAATTGGATTTAATTCAATTTAATTGTTGGATTATTAGGCTTAACCGGTTCAGCAAGAACCGGTCTAGCAAATAAAACATAGAATGGCCTTTGGCCATTCTTGTGTGCAAGAGCTATTCGCGAACCGAGAGAAGTGGAGAAGGAGACCGCGAGGGAAGGAGACCGCGAGGGAACTGCTCCGCGCGAACGACGATCGGGATCACGACGAAGGTCGAACGGCGATGACGACGAGATGGGTCCGGTGTGCACGACGTCCTAGTGTGCGAGTTGCGGTTGGCGGTTCGAGGCTAGGGCTCCATCAAGCGACAGTTTCTGACGGTGATTCAAGGTTTTCGAGTCGATTTTATTCCTTTTCCCTTGTGTGCTGATGGTGATGTTGGCTGGAGACGTTGGCAGAGGTGAAATCAACGAAGAAACGGCTTGGGCAGGTGGTGTTCCGCCGATTTACGAGGGATGCAGGTGGACTTCGGTTCGCTGGAGCATCTATTGGTCCAAGTTGCTCGCGGTTTGGTTCAACTGGTCCATCCTCTAATTTCTTGTCTGACAGTTTGGAAGGGAGCTGAAGACTAATTTTCGGAGATCATGATATGAAAAATAAGGATCTAGAACCGTGGGATAGGTTAGTTTTGCATTTCAAATTGTCATTTATGTTTATATTCAACGAGTGTTTGTGTTAGGAGAGAAGATGAGGTGTTCTGGAGATGGGAATGCTTCAGGTGGCTAGGCAGAGAGCAGAATTGCTCTCTGGTGGTGGCACCATGGGCTGCTATGAAACTGGTGAAGCTGGAGCTGCTGCTGGAACCGTGTGAGGTGTGGTCTGTCCCGGTTCTTGGTTTGTCTAAATGGTAAGAATTGGGTGTGTCTGGCAGTCTAAGCCCTACCTGCAAGTGTGTGTGTGCGTAGTGGCAATAATTTATAATTGTAGAATTATTCGATGGTAGTTCTGTGAGTTCCATTGCATATTAACTCCCTCGTTTTTCGTTTCATTAGATGCTCTATTCTGTTGACACAACTCTACCCTGTACTAATATTTTATTCCTGTCTGTCTGTTGCTATATTTTCAATGTTATTTATTGGATGTTAAGGTTTCAAACATTAAACCTGGCCTGATGTCGAGCCTGGTAGAGGTATGAACGGTAAGAGCATGAATTAATGCTTTCATGATGACTAATGAGGATGAGATAAACCCTATGTTTGCTCATAGTCTTGACTGCTCCTATATTGATGTATATAACTCTCTACTTTTATTCATCGTTAATTTCTAAAAAAGTATGTCACTGTGTGCGTTACGGTTATATTACCTTGCTGTTTTTAGTCATCACAGAAGCATAAGCTGAAGTTTTCATTTCATTATAATATCTTGCAGGTTGCTTTTTCCTTTGTGAATTGTAGTGTCGAATATTGATATTCAGTAGATTGTTAGATTGTTCTGTATGTTAATCCTCGTTGTTAATCGGTATGTTGTCTATGCTTGTTCGTTGTACGTTTTGGATGCTTCGTGCCTTAGATTTTATAAGCTTCCTATGGATATGTTGCTGTAATTTCTATGTGATATTTCTTCTGTGTATATTCCTCTGTTATAATTCCTTGGGTTTCTGCTGTGAAGTAATGTGAATTCCCTGCTACAAACCAACCCTCGAGCTTGTTATTTAATTAGAATGAAAATAACTAACATAAATGACTAACTCATCGTCATGATAATCATCTAATCAAGCACATTTGAGTTATAGGACTATATCTTGATGCATGTTTAATGTGATAATTGACTATAGACTAGAATCCCGAGTATGTTAACCAACCAAGCATGTGAACAATATAATTAATACAAGCATGTAAATAATTTAGAATATAACCTTCTCATTGTGCATATTTGTGTTCGTTTTTATTGTCATATGAATTCTCTTGTATGCACCCTTAGTTAATTCTTATATGCTGTATGTGCATTATGGTAGTCTCATACAGCTAGAAACAATTAGGAACACCACCACGGGGTGACTACACGTCTTGAGTGAGGAAAATAACTACTAATTCCCTTGTCGGGATCACAAGACTAATTAACTTAAATAAGTAGAAATCGTAGGATTTCCCTAATTCATGTTCCATATACGAGCTATTCCTAAAATACGAAACTATGCCTAATATACGTAATTAAAAGGATGGTTTGGGGCGGAGTCATTCCAAATAATTAAAGAGCGGCATTTCATCTCGCATAAACTCATTTTCTTACTTGGCCTTTAGGCTCACGTCTTACTTGCGGTGTAGGTACATGACGCACGGAGTTTCTTGAGCATGGAAGAAGTAGTTGATGAGAGATTTACATGCGCGAGGTTGTGATTGGCTGGGCTATGAAAAGTGAGAGATATTGAAATTGTAATGTAATTCAATTTCTAATTTGTAATTAAGTTTCTTTTTCATAAATTGTAATTTGTAATTTAATAGTTTAATTTAATTCCTTTAAATTATTTACGCTTTAGCAAATGTTTTAAATTCCAAAATGTTTTAAGTGTTTCTAACAGCCCAGATTGCACTCTAATATGTTTTTCTTTAAATTAAACGTATTTTTAAATGTATGAAAAATCCGGGTAGTTACAAATTTATTTATGCAATTCTTATTTAAGCTAGTTTTCAAATGAAAAGTCTTCCGTTGTGATTTTAAAAGAAAAAGTTTTAAAAAATCATGAGTTTTAAATTAAAAGAATAAACGAGATGTTACAAAAGCTGTAACGCCCTACGTTATTAAAAACTTTTTCTTTCTTTCATTTTTAGCCATATAAAAAATTTTCTTTAATTTATTAAAACTTGTATTAATAAAACAGATCAGAGTAATTAAGCGGAAAAATTTCAAAGCATGGTTTTAATAGTTTAAACAAAAGTCCATAGTCTAACAAAACGTTTACCGAATTTAAACCATAATTAATTGTTCAAAACAACTAGTATTACTTTCTGTAAGCCATAACCATCAGGTTGAATCCGACTGATAACCTAAGAGTTCAACGGGCAATGCCTTCTCCTCCACATCGATAACACTGATATCATTACAATCACCTGCATCACAGGGTAAAACATTGAGTCTAATGCTCAACAATAAATACAATGAAATGCAATGCTCACGCTCATGCTCATGCTCATGCTTATGCAATCTGTCTCAGAAAAGAACCTATCTTTTCTTTCTTTACATTTCGTTATTAGAGAAATGATATATCTATTGGTCCATGTGGCTTAACCGTAACTCCATCCCTACGTGGGAGGAGCTATCCATCAGGAGTGTCACCACGACTGTCACCAATCTCCGCATTTCAAGCGTTGGGGATTTTTGGAACAAGAGAAAGGATACATCTGTTAGTCTTATGGCTTAACTAACATGTGGTCTCTAATTAGGGCGAGATTTCCATCAGGGGTGTCAACACCAAGAATCGTCACCCATCTCCGAAACCCTCACATGCCTATTTATGTTTATTCATTCCTTTCATTTAACATGTTGTGCATATGCCACATTTTCATATGTCCTGTCATGATATATAAATGTCGTACAATATCCAGTTCATGACCATATACAACATATACAAAAGAGGCAGTGATAAAACAATTCATGCTTAAGCTTCAAACAATCAATTTCTATCCTCTAACATTTTATCGACAATTTGTAAGGAGAAATCAAGAGAACTATCAAATTAGACTAAATATTTGTTCACAAAGAACAATTAATTTAACAGAGAACAATACATATTAATTAACAAGGATCATTTCATATTTTAATTTGACATAGACCAATTTATATTCTAATTAACAGAGGTCAAATTATATGCTAATTAACATGGACAATTTATAAGCTATTTAACAGAGCCTTTATCAGGGTATTATTCCATTAGAGGCAGCAATCCAAAAATCATAGATTAATACTTCTAATAAGTCCTCCTTGCTCGACACCTCACACTTAACAACATTCATAAGGAAATTTCAATTTCTTCATCATCTATCATTGACAGTCAGATTAGCAATTCACAAAATTATAGTACAATGATCACCAAATATTATCCATTCTTTTGTCCAACTATAAATGGTAGTAAAAAATTTATAAACGTGTGAGCATAATCATTCGAAAATCACAGCAATTATCTAGGCAAAAATCAACAAATTATTCACATCAGATTGTTTGTGATAGTCTTACATTTCTTTTGTTCCGAACCAAATCACAATTTTCAGCAAGTAGATCAATAATTTGTAGCAAGAAATCAAGACAGAAATCAAAACCAAAAAAATCGTACAATTTTCTTGTGACGCAGGGCCTCCACTAGTCACCGCACCCCATTTCTTACCTGCAGATCTTCCCACTGCCGAAGTCCCCCTTCCTTAGTAGTAGCAGCCTTTGCTCTCTCTTAAATCACGACTCTTTCCTTAGAATGCACAAAGCACTTCACGCACTCTCTCTCTCTGTGTAATCGCCACCTCCAGCTTCTCTCTTCTGTCATCACTTTATAGACAGACGGCTCCTCAGCTTCCCACTTCAAGCCCTCCTCTTTCTCTCTTCTCTTTTCTTTACTGCCGAAGACAAAAAGCCATCAGCTTTCTTAGGAGTCCCTTTCCCCCCTGAATCACTCACCTTTGTCGTTGTTTTATTCAGCAATTTAACATGTGGACAACATAAAGTGTGGAGTGGGTAAATGACAAAATCGTTCATTTGAGAAAATTTTTGAGAAAATACATTTTTCCAGTCCGACTATGCTACGTCCCTTATCCATAGAAAATGACAAGTCTTTCATATAACGGATGTCCCAAATCCAAAACAGGCGTCTCTCATCAAGCCTTTAACCTCTTTCGAACCTCCGTCCTCAAAACGGACGTCCCTCACAATCATACAACGACCCAAATTTCATCCTTCCTTCCTCATCTAACGGCTGACACTTCATCCACGTTTTATTTACAAGTGACATGTGCCCCGCACATGACATCACTTGTTAGACTATTATGGATGTTCTTAGCTTCAACAGACGTCTCCTGTGCTCAATCCGATGGTTGACAATCTGCCTAAATAACATCCAACGGCTATCATTTCATCCGCTTAACTCCCGCATGCCTCAAACATGACTTTTCTTACTCATTAGCATTGGACGTCTCTTAATCCAACGGACGTCTCTTCGTCTTGATCTGACGATCCACAGATCATCCGATTCCCATAGCGTTCAAAATACCCCAAATTTTTATTGGACTCAAAATATATTGAAAATGAATTAATTTAGTGCTATTAACTAAATTTCTCATATCGGAGTTAAGTAAAAAATAATTGGGAACTTATTTAGTAGAAATTCAAGAAATATTCGAAATAAACCGAGAGTAAAAATTAGGACGATTAATGTACGATAAGGATAATATAGTATAATAAATTAATAATAGATAAATACAATAAATAGTTAAATGGAGATTAAAAATATAAAAGGAAATTGAATAAATATGATAAATAAGAAAATCACTATTGTGCCTAACTATAGCAAGGTCGAAGCATCTCAACTATCCATCAATAGTCTTACCTAACTATTGCAAGGTGAAAGCATCTCACAACTATCCATTAATAGCCTTACCTAACTATTGCAAGGTAGAAGCATTTCAATCATCCCTCAATAGCCTTACCTAACTATTGCAAGGTGGAAGCATCTCACAAACATCCATCAATAGCCTTACCTAACTGTTGCAAGGTAGAAACATCTCAACCATCCATAGCCTTACCTAACTATTGCAAAGTGGACGCATCTCAACCATCCATTAATCTCTATTCATGCCTATAAATAGGTTTCAAATCTTCATCCAATTGACAAAAATTTGAAGAGAAAAGTTAGAGAGAAAGTGAGGGAGTGTTGAGAAGGAGAAAGGGTGAAGAAAGAGTGAAAGTTTGTGGGAATTTCGGAGTAGTATAGTTTAGGGGTAGATTTGTCACTTTGGTCATAAGTGGATTTTTCGAAGGAAGGAAATTACGTGGTCGGTCTAGAAACTTCGGTAACGATTCCCGACCGTCCTTAAGTTATTTAGTTGTTAGTTATATTATCGCTATATTATTTTAGAAGTATTGAATTAAATATATTAGCGTTATTATCACTAAAGTAAATTAGAAATGCTAAATTAAAATATAATAGCATTATTATCGCCATGTTACTTAGAAATAAATATATACTATTATTATTATCACATTGAATTTTAGTGGTATAATTGTACTGTGCAAATAATTTCTATCTAAGGAGACTGGTATTTAAGAGGACCCATTGTGACCCACCAGTGTGTCTTGGGAATTTATTGGGAATGTATCTTCTGTCTAAGGAGACTGGTTCTAAGTGATTTGTCAAGGACTACCAGTCTTTCGTAGGAATATTATGATCGGTACTATCCACGATTTATGAAATAAACAAAATAATAGATAATGGATTTTAATTAGTAAATGTTATTGTGAAGGTGATAACGTCAACAATGGAGAACACGAATGAGACTTTAACCAAGGTAAGAATTGGAGTATAGTTGACCAGAGGAGTTCCTACATCACATGTTTGTTGTTATTTTTTGTTTTTTTAAATGTTATTGCGAAACTTGGTTTGTCACAAAAAAACTAACTAAAAGGAATGTTGTTAAAATGTATAACTAATAAATTACGCTTTTTATATTCTGATGATATTCGGTGATCTATGAAATGATATTTATGCATAATCGTTGGGGCTTATAAAACTGTTCACCTTGTATGACATACTTAATATATATAAATAGGCATGTGGGGGTTTGAGAGATTTATGACTTTTCATTGGTGGTGACACCCTTAATGGATTACCTACACCCACGTATGGAGCGGTGAGGTACGGTTTAGCCACATGGAATCTAGGGTTCATCCATTTTTTGTACAACATCCCCAATGTTTATAATAAAAGTGATCGGTGACGGACATGGTGGGACACCCCTAATGGATGTCACTCCTCATCGGAGTGACGGTTTAGCCACATGACCACTAGAAGTATCTGACACTCTTGCTTAACAGAAAAGATACGGTTCTTTCTGTAATTGCATCGTATGACATGCATAGCATTCGCATTCTATTCTGATTGTTGTTGGGCCTTAGGCTCATTGTTTGTTCCCGTTATGTAGGTGATGATGACTTTAATGTACGAGCTGATGACGAGATATTTCAGGATGATCCCTTGAGTTATCAGCCTGGTTCGACCTTATTTGGTTATGGCTTAGAGCGTGTTTGGTATTTTGGATTGAATAAATGTTGTAATATTGGGTTTTTAAACTATGTTTTATAACTACTTCCGCTTAAATAAACTTTGATGTGTTTTCATGTTTCGAATAAATTAAGCAAAAATTTTATTCCACAAATTTTAAATAAAAACAGTTTTAAGAATATGGGACATTACAAGTAATCCCAAATTATATTTGGAATGGGAAATAAAAATTGAGTAAGTTTTTTATTGCCATTATTACTCCGATGAGAAAAAAGTTAAATTAGCCTCAATGGAATTCACGGATTATGCAAGTGTTTGGTGGACACAAATGGTAAGAAACCGAAAGAGGTATGGTGAAAGACCTATGCTCACATGGGAAGATATGAAGATAATTATGTGTAAAAGATTTATTCCTCACCATTATTGTAGAGACTTGTATAGGAAATTGCAATGTTTGACTCAAGGCTTTAAGAGTGTGGAGGAGTACTACAATGAGATGGAAGTGGCTATGATTAGGTCTAATGTGGAAGAAGACATTGAGGCTACAACGACACGATTTGTTGATAGGCTAAATAGAGAGATCTCAGACATTGTGGATTTGCAACACTATGTAGATCTAGAAGAGTTGTTGCACAAGGCAATAAAGATTGAGAGGCAATTGAAGTCAAAGGGGAATTCAAAGTATGGGTCAATCTCTAGCTCATCATGGAAGTTAAATTGGAAGAATGATAAATCAACTTCAAAACTAAATGAAGAGATCAAAAGAAAGACTACGATTTCAAACTCTAACTCTATTAAAGGTAAGACCAAAACTTCTACACCTCTTAAGTCTCAAGAGGGTAAATATTTTAGATGTCAAGGTTTTTGTCATATTCCTTCTAATTGTCTAAATAAAAGAGCTATGATTGTTTTGGAAAATTGTGATATAGAAAGTGTGTAATATCACAAATTTCAGTTGAGCTAAGAACAAGATTTATGTGATAATTTAGGATGATAGGAGTGGAATTGGACTATTTTGAATATTGGTCAAGAGAAATATTTTTTGAATAAGTGAATTACGTGTCTAAATTATGTCCATATTTAGTTTTGGAAATGATTAAAGATATAGAGAATTGTAGATAATCCTTTGACATAGATAGGACAATATAAATTAGAATTATAGTTAGTGGAATTAGTAAGAGAAAATATACTTGAACGTATTTGGATATTGTATGGATACTGTAAGGATAGAAAGCTTAAGAATAATAAGATTTTTATCATTTATTGGAAAATGTACTTGGAGATAATGAGGTTGAAAGTATAGGATTTATACTATTTTGAGGGCATATTAGATTTAATGAGGAATAGTATTAAGGAAGAATTGTGGAGCTTATAGTATAATTTGGTAGATGAAATAAATATTCACACACACACACACACACACACACACACAAACACACACACATATATATATATATATATGGTTTGAAGAAGATGAAGTGGTCTGAAGGATATTACAATTTCATTCATGACCTTAGATTATGGTTATAATATTATATATATATATATATATATATATAGCCATATGTATATAATTGTCATCTTAAGGAAATAATGTGTGTATATACATAATCTAGTGAATTAAGTGAAAATCAACGCTTGGAGACGGCGGTCGATCGACGGAGATGGAATTTATATTTATGTGAAGAATTGTACAGTCGTTTGGCTGCATGGTGGTCGATCGATTAACTAGAAAATCGATGGATCACCATTTATGAGGGCCATTTATTATATTAATCTGGAGAGTTTTAATCGGTGTGAAGACGAAGTGATTCGATGTCTGAAACTTTTGGACGCTTAGGAGTTGCTAAGACATCTGGATGATGGAAGGTCTGATCCATTGGCCTTCCATCTTCAACGGGATGATGAAGAGTCAATGAATATTGCTTATAAATGGAGCTATTGGCAACAGAGTTTGAAGGAGAAAGAAAACATTGGGGAACCGCTGCCAAAATTTAAAGAGAGCTGGCGTTAGGAGCTACTATGGATATAGTTGAGTGTTCATGTGTTTGTAATGGAGAGTGAAGGTTTGAGAAGGAATTGTTGGAGTTTGTTGATGTTACGGTTGGAAGGTATGCGGCTGTGATGAAATTGTTTGTGAGGAAAAGTGAAGACGTTAGTGTGGGAAATATTGTGTTTTGTGAGGGCAGTAAAGAAGTATGAGGAGAAGGGAAATCGAGAGTGAGGAACTGCTGTGATAATCATGGAAATTAGACAGTGATGGTACAATGGAGATTATGAGCCGTGAGGATAGTAAAAAGGTCTAAGTTGTTATTCTCTGTTGTTTTTCAGGTAATTCTATATTCATTCACATCTTCGTTTTCCTTGG
This sequence comes from Begonia loranthoides, assembly GCA_022433065.1. Classification (NCBI taxonomy): domain Eukaryota; kingdom Viridiplantae; phylum Streptophyta; class Magnoliopsida; order Cucurbitales; family Begoniaceae; genus Begonia; species Begonia loranthoides. The sequence continues at coordinate 16,342,134 of CM039485.1, forward strand.
CTATTATATCTCTGATTAGTGAAGCATGCTTCTGTTGAATGAATGATAGTTCTATATCAATAGGGTTAATTTTAGGATGATCATAATAATATCTGTAACGACCCGATTATTTATTTGCTTTTAAAAATGCTTGAAATTTAAAACTTTTATAAAATGACAAAAACTTCATTAAAACCTTTTAAAAATATAATCAGAGTTCTTTTTCTAATAAACCGGACCATTAAAAATTCTTTTACTTTGACTCGTTACCAAAATCGTTGTAAAATGTAGAAAACTATAGTTATAAAACTCTGTTCACTCTTACTTTCCTTAGGCTAACCAGCCATAAGTCTCGTCCGAGCAAATCCTTCATCAGCTGGTCCTAAATCTGTTCATCATTTTCTCTCGTAGTTGTACCTATATCACAAGTCATAAACTATGAGCCTAAGGCTCAGTAAGTGATAATACCTAACATACAACATGCTCATGTTGTGCCCTTGAAAAATCATTATGCAATTTCTATTCTCATATGTTTCTTATCTTCTTATCTTTTACATTTTAATCATCATTATCAATCTATTTTCTGTTATGACCTCCGGTATAGCAGCAATAGCATAATCTGAAAGCTAGCTAACCATTAGCCATTCTTTTTGTCGTTTGCCTCTGATATAGCATCAATGGCATAATCCGAAAGCCTGCTAATCATTGGCCGTTATGTCTGGGCATAATCCAGGGACTGTCCCGGCATAATCTAGTGACATTGCAAACGATATGAGCAGCAATGACATAATCCAAAAGCTAGCTAGCGACAATGGCATAATCCGAAAGCCCGCTAGCGACTGTGCCCATGAAGGACTTAAACGACCTCACATTATATCGTTGCCTTTTTCTTTTCTTTACTTTACTTTTCGTTATTTATTATTCCTTTTTCCTTACTTTTTATTGCTTATTATTCGTTCATTATCCATTTCAAAACCGTGCACAAAATCCATTTTCATATTCTTTTGAAAATCATGATGCGTGATACTCGTGAATGCATATAATTTCTAATAGTTAATATGGAAATATAAATAAACATTCAACGTGCGATTCACAGAATGTGCTATGAAACTCTAGACATGCTATAAAACAGTAAACAAAAAAACGTACTATTAAAAACCGTAGACATGCTTGGAAAGTGGTAAACAACAAAACATACATATCATATTCTTGCGATGTAGGGCCTGAAGACCAAAGCACATACATATTACTTACCTCGATTGCTTATGGCGTTCAACACTTAATGCTCTCTTTATTCCTTTTAGTACCTTCACAATTAGAAACATTTATTCGTTAATAACCATAACTTATTAATTTCATTATCTTTTCTTTTCCCTAATTGCATACTAATTGTAGGAACTAATTGGCATCTAAAATGAAACATAACGCTTAACAATCCTAACATTCTCAATTTAACAACTTCATTATTATCTATAACCTCATTCCTTGTTATCCAACAACAACAACAATAACAACAGAGTAGTTCATGGAATTTCAAAACAAGTAGCAAGCGAACAAAAGGATAAGCTTAATCGATAGAGTATTATCAAAATAGCAGCTTAACCAACCCATTTATCAAGTAGCCTTAACATTTAGCAATAACATTGATCCTTATTTTATTTTACTACGGAAAATCAGTGTAACATCTCGTTTATTCTTTTAATTTAAAACTCATGATTTTTGAAAACTTTTTCTTTTTAAAATCATAGCGGAAGACTTTTCATTTGAAAATTAATTTAAATAAGAAGTGCATAAAGAAAATCTTTTTCGTTAAATTATTTGTTACTTAAAACATTTCATACTGTAAAACTTTAAAACATTGCAATAGCGGAAGACTTGTATTTCTAATACTTAAAGAATTAAACATCATTTGAAAACCTCCTTTATGTAACAAAATACCATAACAAAAGTTCACTTTTCAAAAAATGTTATTGCCAAACATTACATTTCTTCTTTAAACCTTTTAGCGTAACAAGCCACCAAACTCGCAACGCACAAATGCCTCATCAACTACTGCTATCCTTGATCTCTTACATACCTATAACAACTCTACATGGTTAAGCCGGATACATTCGTATGTTAAGTGAGAGCAGCCTCTTCAATCTTCTAACTCACTACTTGGATTTGCTTTTACATGAGAGCAACCTCTTCAGTCTCCGAACGCAGTAAAAACGGACCCACCTACATTTATATTTATTACCGTTTAGGTGAGAGCAACCTCTTCAGTCTCTGAACTCACCACTCATTGAGTAAGAGCAACCTCTTCAGTCTCTGAACTTACTCAAATGAGTTGTTTTCTACGTGTTAGCAACATCTTCAGTCTCCAAACCCACATACAAAACACCATTATTATCTTCATTATTAGCTCATGCAATGCATTACGTATAATCCTATAACATGTCTTCATGTATGTCACACACAGCAATTCCTATATTGCAAACAATACTACAAACAATACTATGCTTCAACTATAACATTAACATTAAACATGTTCCTATTACACTGTAACGTAATACGTCTAATCTTCTATCCTTGATGTATTATTTCTAACTTAGTCTTAAACAGTATAAGCATTATCCTATGGGATCCATCACTTGAATATAAATTGAGGACTTATACTAATTAACTATATTATTAGTAATCTAATTTTCCTATATCACTTACCATAATTTTAGAAAACCATGTTCATCACAACTATTAGTAAACTAACATAGGAGTACAACGTAACCAAATAACCATCACTAAAGACTAACATAGTAATTTACACAAAAACCCTACTCCTGCGATGTAGGTCCTTTCGGACAAAACACAAACATTATTCCTTACCTGGAGTCCATAGATGTAAGACTTGGTTTCTGATTTTTCCTTAAAACGCGTGAAAATTTTAACTTATATAAAACAAGTCAGAGCGCGCCTAAATCCGATCACTACCAACCGTTCATAAAACTCATTATGAAAATCTCATTTCATAAAACTATGTGGAAGCGTTAAAATCAGAACCATTAATGTAAAATGTTGCGGAAGTGTTTAAAAATAGTTTATGGAAGAATTACCAACCAATTGAAATACCACTTTTTGCACAACTTACTACTTGATTTAATTATAACTTTGAAAACTTAACTTAATTAAAACAGTTTCTCTTTTACCCTTTTTATATGCCTAGCCAGCCATGAACTCCCTCGCGCGTGTAAATCTTCATCTCTGCTTTATTATTTGATTATTGTCTTTAACTTTGACTCCTAATTCCGTGCATTTCCTTCCGTATAGACGTACCTACATCTACACCACAAGTAAACTGTAAGCCTGAAGGCTTAGTAAGGAAAAAAGGTAATGCAACATGAATGCCACTCTTTAGTCCTTTTCGTTAAGCCATTCGTTCGATTATTACTTCTTATTAGCCATTCATTCATTTGTCAAGCTAGTCTCCTGAGTGCATCCTTGATTCTAGACTACAACTAGTCTCCTGTGTGCATAATATTTGTCAGGCTAGAAACTAGTCTCTTGTGTGCATACTAGCTGTCAGGCTATACTAACCTCCTGTGAGCATATTAGCTGCCAGACTAGACTCGTCCACCCTATTATTCTGTCATTCATTTTTAACATTTTCCTCACTCAATGCGTGTGTCCTATTCTTTTCTATTAACATGATGCATGAACATACATTCTTAACCTAACATGATGCATGATGCTTCACCACATAATATTCATAATAATTGAAGTGTGCATTGTATAAAAGTAAATGGAATTGAAAGCAAACTGAATTTGAAATCGCATATAAAGAATAGCAATAATTGAAGGCGCACATTAGAGAACAATTATAATTAAAAGCGCCTAAAGAAAACTATTATGATATCGAATCTAAACGGCGAAAAAACAATAAACCAAACATGCTCAGGAAGATAAGATAATTATTCTAGTTCTTTAGCCTAGTTAACTTCCTAGTCCATTTACATGCTTCCTACATTCATTATTCTAAGTGATTATCCTGATTAGTTATCCTAGGTGATTATTCTAATTATTTACAAGCTCATAATTATCATGCTAATATTATTCTATCCTAGTTCATTTCCATATTCAAGATTAGAGTTAGTTGTTCTAGATCAATTTACATGCTCAAGATTATACTTGATTATCCTAGTAAAATTACATGCTGGGGAAATTATTAATTGAACAACTAGCAAATTGTGTATTCAAGTCTAATCAATTACCATAGTTGAATTAATTAACATGTTAAACATGCTTAAGGCTGATCAATTACTAATTAACATACTCGTCTAGTAAGTTAATTGACATGCTTAAGGATTAGTTACTAATTAAACAACTAGTCACATAAATTAATATACTTTAACATAGTTAATTACTCTAGTTAACTCGAGTTAGGTTAATGAACATGCTTGAGTCTAGTTAATTATTATAGTTGATTATTCTAGTCTAATTATTAACATGTTCAACTAATTAATCAACATGCTAGTCTAATTATTAACATGCTCAAATAGTTATTTTTCGACTAGTTAATCAATCAGTTGATTGAACATGTTCAACGTTTAGTTACTAAACACGCTTAAGGATAGATTACGATTATTACCCCAGAAGCTTTTATTTTTAGTTAATTGCACATGCTAATTAATTTCATAGCATATCTAATTAATTATCATGCTCAATAAGAAACCCTATTTAGTATCTAGTTACTTCACTTAGCTAATTAACATGTTCATTGATTATTTAATTAGCACTACACGCTTAGATTTCCTAATTTGTTAACATGCTAAATTGAGTAACAATTAACTAAATTGATTGGCAATTGAACATTCCAGTTACATACTAAATTAAACATGCTCAACTAAGTGGTTAGCGACTATTATTTAAGTGACTAGTTAAACATGCTCATTAGTTAATATATCGTTATCCTAATTAACTAATATGCTTATTGAAGTGATTAACAACTATGCATTGCACAACTAGCAAACATTAATTAGTTTATGTGTTTTAGTTAACTAATTTAGGATTCTAATTGGTAAACATCTAAACATACTTGGCCTAGTTGATTAATATGCTTATTAATCTAACATAGATATCCAACAAGGGAATGGCAAAAGAATTTACGGCGGCACGAAACAACACAATTAAATGACAGCAAGTAATTTAGGCAGTGGCCTTTCGTCATTTAACATTTTAAGCATTCATTACTCTTTTAATATTCAACCTTTTTTTTTTAAACAATACATTTAATCACAAAAACATTTATCATAGTCACAACCTTTATCCCTATCAAGTAACGCATTCATAGTAAGGGAAATAAACTAACAATCAAGGAGCTACAGTATCTATAGCAAAGGAAAATAGCAAGGAACACAGTAGCATAAGGAATTATCACTTAAAACTAACAATTAAAAGTAACTAACAACAATTTGCAGTAAACGTTAAGGGAATTGACACTAAACCCATGCACTCTACTTGCAGTGTAGGGCCTCCACATGGCCAACACACCCCTAATTCCTTACCAAATTGGAGAACTAAAATCAGGGACAGCTGCCACTTCCTAACAAGCAGCAGCTCACGGATGACAAGTAGGTTCACTGAGCAGCTCACTTCCAACCCACTCATGTAGCTCTCTCCTCTTAGCTCACTCACTACACTAACAACACTAACAACACTTAACTTCTTTCTCTTTCTCACTCTTCACTCGCAGCTGCCCCTCTCACTCTCTGGACTTTGACATAGGGGAAAATGAAAACTAAGGATGGTGCAGGGAGATATTACCTGGAATGGGGAGTGACACCATGAGTGCCTAAGGGGTCGAGAGGAGGTGGCCTAAGGCTTAGGGAGGGCGATTTTTTGTGGCCCATGGAGAGGGGAGGTCGATTATGTCTGCTATCCCAGATTTTCTCTATTTTTCTTCTATTTTCTTTTTATTTTATTCGTAGGTTCTGGGCTATTTCGGACGAGTGCAGACGCATAGGTCTCATCTGCATTCGTCCACAAGGCTAAATCATCTCAGGCTAATTCGAGGCTTTGGACGAGAGAATGAGTCCCTGCCCTATCCGTACCGTTTGCAAGTGGCCTGCGGACGCCATATCACGTCTGCATGTGGCGTCCATGTGTCACCCGAAAGCGTCCTAAAAGTGGACATAGGCAAATCGGACGACACTTCAACTTGTCCATAGCCATCCAGACTCATTCGAAACTGTCATGTTTTAGAACAGATTCGATGTGGATGCTACCACTCTCGTCCGAACACTCGTCTGCATCTCCATAGCATAGTAAAGTCAGGATGTGAAACTTCGTCCCAAGTCGTCGCTAGGCTAAGGGAGACTTGCAATACATTTGCGGATGACGTGACTTGTCCGCATCGTCAGAGACCTCGTCTGCAACTTCACAGCATATTGAAGTCAGGACAAGATATCGCATCCCCAGACTCGTCCCAATCGTCAGGGACGTGATGTAATGCACTTGTGGATTACATAATGCGTTCGCAGTGTCGTTCGCAAGTGTTTGAACACACCCTTGATAGCCTTTCTCACACTTTTCCCACTTAACTCCTATCCCATAACATCTTCTCCATAAATACACGTCATAAAACAACACGTATAAATACACGATGAGATCCCCAACGATCTCATCCTTTAATCACATCACGTATACGGGGAAAATGTTGATAGAATTACCCCTAGACTTATGCTCTAGATCATCCTTGGTAATACCCCGATAGCTTTCCAAGTTAAAAAAAGTTGGGGTGTTACAATAGCTTTACAAAATTAGCACATAATAAATATTTTCTTTTACAATATTTCGATCACAACTTCTCACGTCCCTTTCATTCCATCATAAATAATCCACAGATCAACCCTTCAAACTCTCAAACCTTTATTCTAAAACAAAGAAGCTCTTTCAATTTGTCTTTTTTTTTTATCTTCATATACCTCAGAAGAAAAGACTCTCTCCAGCTCTCTTTCTGCTCTTCTCCATCGTCCAAAATAACACAGCAACACACACTCCATTCTATCCAAAACCATCCAACCCCATCAACTATTTCTTACGAAGAAGCATAGAAGCAAGATATCTCACAATATTTCTCTCTCTTAGACTCCCAACTCAAACTCCATAGTCTCACGGCAATATTTCTTTGTCTCGTTCTCTCTCAAACCATTTTCGCAGAGGTTCCCCATTGTTTTCCAACTCCTCAAACTCTGCTGCCTTCCATCCAATTTATAGACCTCTAACAACGTCTCTTCATCATCCTCTTGAAGATGGAAGGCCACTAGACACATCCATTAATATCCAGACACTTCAAGATGCAAACCATTCACTTTTACTTCGGTTATCATCCCTTCACTTAACTCTCATAAATGGCCATTCGTCAGCATCCCTCCAACAGTCTTCTGAGGATAAAGAGATGACAATAGCAACATCCCATGCATCAGTGAAGCATCAACGTCAATGATTCTACAGTTCAAGTGACAGTTTACATCTTCAGACGACGTTCAGGATTTACGGTTGATAGATTTTAATGAAGAACGATCGACTGCCCTTCAGCTAAACGCCCGCACAAGTCATCAGAAAACTTCAACTTTTTATGTTGGTCGATTGACGCAGTTTCCAAATGAATGATTTATGCATTTTTCTCCAGATTATGCTTATCCATGTCATTTTCTTTAACGTGACACACACATACACATGTCTTCAATATATATTTTATATTGCACCCAAAATCTAAAGTTATAATGGAAATAGTAATATCCTCCACACAACTCCATCTTCTCCTAACCCTTATGCACCAAAACCATATATATATATATATCATCTACCTCCTCATTTCTATACTCAATTATATCTAACTTTAATTCCTTACAGTATCCTTACAATATCCCAATACGCCCAATTACGTTCAAATATATTTTCTCTTTGGCCAACACTTGGATTGTCCCAGTATCCATAAATTTATCCTTTAATACTCAAAGTATATATTCTATAACTCCCCTTCCACCTTGTTCTTTTATTAAATTCAATATACTCCAAAATATAATAGACCTTATAACTTTAACCTTATTATATCCAAGTGCATTTTCTCTTATTAATCCACTGACTTCCAATCCCTGACTTAGTCTTGATATCATCTTTTCTAAATCCAAGAATCATAACCCATTCTCTAATAACCCTAATTCTTTCCTTAAGCTAATCATGAATATAACGAGGTATCAGAATTCACTTAATGCAAATACGTTTCTCTTGACCAATATTTTCAAGTTGTCCAATTCAGCTCCTATCATCCCAAAATCATCACATAAGCCTTGCGCTTAGCTTAATGAAAATTCAGGATATTACAATCAGGGTATTACAATATCAATTGACCTGTCAATGAGAAATATTATTGACTGTGATATTAGATTTTGATGCTGCTCTCTGCTAATAATTTATTGGAAATATTAATTTGAATTCCTGATTAGTTATTATGAAGGATAAGTCGTGAAGTTAAATTTGTTGGATAACGTGATTGTTGGAAAATAAGGTTCTTTAATTGTTTGGAAATAATAGGAATTTATCCATTATTGGAAGTATTGAGCATGTTAGTTGAAGCTAGGAGAATTTATTATTGAAAAGTAATTATTAATAGCTATATGTGTTAATCATGATTTGCTTTCACGAAGGATAACTCTAAGTGCTAACTCGTTAAAGCTAAGGACTCCAAGTAAGGAATAATGCTTGTGTTTTGTCCGAAAGGACCTACATCACATGAATAGGATTTTTGTGTAAATTGCTATGTTAGCCTTTAATGATGATTATCTGGTTAGGTTGTTTTCCTACGATTAGTTTACTAATAATTGGGATGAAAGTGAATTTTCTATGATGATGGTCAGTGATAACGAAGGAAAGGAGTTTGCCTGATGATAGTCTCTGTAGTGCTTTTACAACAGTATTTCTTAGTTATTCCCTGTTAGTAAATCAGTGGTGTATACGTAGGAATCTCCATGTTATTGGCCGCTAAATTATATTAATATTTTGGGATGAATCTAGAGGTGAAATAGGCTAGTTATTGATAAATCATCAATAAATATTTCATTTATGTGGATATTCTCGACAGGAAGTAAAATAAATGGGAATATAATTTGTTAGGTTAGACTACAAATATTGATGTTTGGATGTGTAATATGGGTATAGAAAGTTTCAGATGATGGCACGATATAGGAAAATTAGATTAGTAATAATATAGTTAATTAGTATAGGTCCTCAATTTATGGTCCAAGTGTTGGATACCATAGGATTGTACTTATATTGTTCAAGACTAAGTTAGAAATAGTACATCAAGGATAGAGGATTAGGTGTATGATAATATAGTGTAATAGGAACGAGTTTAGTATTTATGTTATAGTTGAAGCATAGTGTTGTTTATTAGTTGTTTGTAGTATTGTTTGTGAAATATGAACTGTTTTGTGTGACATTCATGTAGACATGTTATAGGATTCCATGTAATGCATTGCATGGGCTAATAATGAACATAATAAATGGTGTTTCCTACGTGGGTTCAAAAATTGAAGAGGTTGCTCACATGTAGGAAGCATCTCGTTTGTGTAAGTTTGAAAACTGAAGAGGTTACTCTTACTCAACAAGGGGTGAGCTCGAAAACTGCACATGTTGCTCTCACCCAAGAGTAAATGAATGAAATGTAAGTGGATCCGTTTTAAGTGATTTCGGAAACTGAAGAGTTTGCTCTCACATAAAAACAAATCCAAGTGGTGAGTTTGGAAACTTAAAAGGTTGCTCTCACCCAGCTTACGAATATATCAGGCTAATACATATAGTGTAACATCCTGTAACCTTTTTCTATATAAAATTATTCTTTTCTTTAAAACCATTACTTTATAGAACATCAGAGTAATAAACAGCGGAATTCTTAATCATATAAAACATATAGCAGAAGTCTTTTACAATTTAAACAAAATCCATTGTTTAAATAAACATTTAAATAATCACATTAACTTAAAACATTTATTTGAAATCATAAAAAACTTAAAGCCATTTCAAACATTATTCCTTTCCGTGAGCCATAACCACAAGTCAATGTTGTCAACAGTACAAAAGTCCACATAGCAATACTCCACCAGCTTCGTCCTTTAATAGCTTTATCCATTCATCGGCTCCTTACCTACATCAACCAAACCTAACTATGAGCCTAATGCTCAGTACGTGATATAAATGTAAAACATGAATTTCACATACAATTTCTATAACATACTATAAGGTTTTATGTTTCTTTTTTTTTTTTACTGTTCATGTCTTTTATCGTTATTTCGTTTGCTTATGTGTCGGGCGTATCAAACCAGACCATACAAACATTCATTTACTATTTTTGTCTTTTATTGTTTATATGTCGGGCGTATCAAATCGAACCATACAAACATTCGTTTACCATTTCTGTCTTTTATTATTTATAGGCTGGGCGTATCAAACCGGACCATACTAACATCTGTGCCTGGCATAACAAACCAGTCGACAGAAACAACTATTTATGTGTCTTACTGTTTCATTCTGTTATCTCATATTGTTTCATTCTTTTATTGTTTATGTGCTAGGTGTATCAAACCGGACTACACAAACATTTGTGCCGGGCATATCAAACTGGTCCACAGTTATTTACTTATCTTCATTTTCTTGTACTTTATGAATTCATGTCTTCACATCGTCGTGCACATACAATCCTATCTAACGAGTACCTTAATCTTATCCTTAAAACGTGATCCGTCCTATCTAAGGAACTGAACTTAAATCTAATAAACATGCAAGCAAACAATATACGTTTCTATACAATAACATTATTTATGCATTTAGTAAACAAACATCAAACAAAACCCTAATTTCCCTAGATGTAGGTCCTTTCGGACAAAGCACATGCACTAGCATGTACCTAGAGTCCTTAGCTTTAGTGGTTTTACATTTAAAGATTCTTTCCCGAAACCTATCCATTATTAACACATACAACTATTAATAATTAATCTCCAATAATCAAGTCTTCTAGCTTCGACTAACATGCCTCATAATATGTCCATAATATTGAAGACCCTTATTTTCCAAGAATCACTTTATCCAATAATTACAACCCTTAATCCAATTCTTATTCCAACCTTATCCACGTCAATACGCTTCACATGATATTACTAACAATCTAAACCAATAATCATATATTCCCATGAATATATAATTATTAATTAATAATACATACTTGCAATAATTACACCAATATTTCCCCAAAATAGAATATTATTTCTCACTTAAACATTAATACAATATAACTAATACATCAGTAGAAATCCAACAAACATAATATTTCTAATATCACCATCACTCAATCGAAAAACAATTGAGGAAACTAATACATGAATACCAAGGATTTCACTTCACAATTATTCTCACTATTCACACCCTCTGTTGTTCTCCTTCAAAACCAACAGAATTATCCATGGCGTCTCAACCATTAAAGTTTCTAGCACCCAATATACACACCTTCACTTTCTTCAAAGTTGTTAAGAACAACGAGTTATGCTCCAGAGAAGATCAAACTCGGATTAGGGTTTTAAAACCCTGGTTCTGAACAACAACATTAGAACGACACTAACTCCAGCTACATACGCCCTTTAAGCCTTAAAATTGCAGGTCCAATAGTTAACAAAAAAGGAAACAACACTCTCAAATATTGGCTTCAAAGATCAGGCACACACGGAGTTGTGCATGATGTAAATCGAGATTCAGATATGGAATCACAACTAATAGATTTGCGGCAATGATTTCTTTCCTTTTAAAACTCTAATAATCAACTTTCAACTGAAACAAAATCTATACCAAATCAATCCTAACTGAATGCTTGCTCTAGGGAATCAAAGAAAAAAGTACCTTTCAGAAAAAGGAACCAAGAACATAACAAGAACAAGTTAGGTTCGCTGATCCCTCCAACACCAAGGGGGCGACTGATTCGGTCACTCGATGAAGTGACACTCCAAACCGGAGTTTGCTGAGGTCTTCTATCTCCACACCTTGAGCACAACGACACAAGGAGGTTGCTGGAATAGATAGCAAATAACAATCTACTTGAGACATAGCAAGAACAAGTAGATTGATTGAAGGGAGGAAGGGGGCCAAGAGAGAACTCCAAGGGTCTTCAAAGCACAAGGTCGAAATTCTTCAATTAGGGTTTTTCCAACTGATTCAAAAATTACATTAGAGGGAACTAAATACCATATAATGATACTACAAAAACAAATGATCAAATTGCCCTTGAAAATACAAAATTAGGGCATGAGGGCTCGGTTTACAAGCAAACCGAGCATCTCCATTCGTATAATCACAAAACATTCTAAAATTGTCAAAATTAAACCCAAACCAACCATCTATCAATTAAAATATCTAAAGACATAAGTTAAATGTAGAAACTTCAATAAAATGCTCCAAATTGACCTTATTAGCTTCGGCTAATATGAGCTCCTCCAAACAGGGACGATGTTAATCTAGCCGATTAGGTTTGCATGGCTGCATGTGAAAACATACTAAGTAACGTCCTCTTTTCCAAGCAAGACTTCTTTTCAAAATATGCATTAATGTAACATTTCCTACAAAATAATATCTAATTAATTAAACACCGAACCTCATGGCAAAAAAGGTCATGAGATAGGATTTGTGGGACACATCATCACCCTTCTCTGTAAAACACTCGTCCCACCTTCACAATTTATAGGCAAATTTTCCAACGTCCAACATTAACTCTAGAGGAAGATGGAAGGCCATGGGACAAAACATATCAATGATCAACAACCATTCATTGTCCAAACATCCATAACACCAAACCTTCCAACTTCAGACAATAGAACAACATTCCTTTCAAGTTCCAAACATTCAGATAAATTTTTCGCTTCATTTCTCGTCTGTTAAAACTCTCCAGAATAGTCTTCATTAATTGGAGGTTGATCACACCGATATATACCATATACCATATATTTCACCATTCCTCCTTCAACATATACCATATATTTCACCATTCCTCCTTCACATTATTTCACACAAAATTCAAATGGTATAAATCCTATAGTTTCAATCTTATAATATCCAATTGTGTCCACATATATTTTCCCCTACTATTTCTCATTGACTATCAATTCAATTGACATCGTCCAATATAACTCCAAGTTTCACTAATTAATTCTCCAATTGGCTTCAATCCTTCTCATAATCTAACTATGAACCTAACGGCATATCATAACTCACTTACTCCAATTACGTTTCTCTTGACCAATATCTTTACATGTCCAACTCAGTTCTTAATATCCCTAAAATTAACACGTAAGTTATACCTTTAGCTCAAAGAAGATTCGGGATATTACATGTAGAGTTTTCATATAGGTTACAGTTGCATTTCATGATTATATACATTACTGAGCAATAGACTCATTATTCCTCCTGTAATGTAGGTATGTATAAGATCAAGGATAGCAGCAGTTGATGAGGCATTTGTAAATTGCGGGATTGACGGTTGGTTGGACTAAGAGATTAAAGAATAATTGTAAAATTTGGTAATAAAATTTTGAGGAAAGTAAACCTTTGTTATAATATTTCATTTTTATCAAGAAGGTTTGCAAATTATGTTTAATACTTTTGGTATTATAAACACAAGGCTTCCGCTATTGTAAATGTTTTAAAGCTTTACAGTATGACATGTTTCAAGTGATAAATGGTTTAACAAAGGGGAGTTTATTTATGCACTTTTTGTTTAAGCTAGTTTTCAAACAAAAACACTTCCGCTGTAATTTAAAAGAAAAAGTTTTAAAAAATCGTGAGCTTTAAATTGAAAGAATAACTGGGATGTTACAAAGTGTTAGTTCAACTGATAATGAAATGCCACCTTTAGAATATTGTTGTGATGTAGTGATAGGCACCAAGGATCAATAGGAGCGCTAATTAGAAAATCGGTCACCAAGCTATAAATAATCTAAACTAGCAACGATAAACAGAATAATCCTCCAAATCCGTACGTGAACTTTGGCTAATTTTTGGAGAACCCTAAAAGAACACAATCAAGTAATTTGTATCAAAATCTCAGTGCAAAAACCATTATGGATCTCTAGTTATAATCGAAACAAAATATCTCCAAATATAGGCTTCACCCGAGATGATTTGGCGACCAGATTTCAATCGGAGAGATCTCACTGTATAAATCCAATAAATACCAAATTTTGAGGGCAGTGACGTAACCTCATTTAGAACAATTCAATAGAAGAGACGAAATCGAAAAGAATAATGTAAGGTCTTCGAATTACAGTCACAAACCAAAAGTTCCAGCGGCCATAAATCTAGGGCAGATCAGCGATAATGAAGCAATCAATCAAGAATCAGTCTTGGCCTAAATTTCTCAACAATAACCATCAAATACGAACTTAGCACCCTGTTATATGAAGGATAGAACAAGAAATACCAGAAGCTACTTGCACGAATCTTCAGAAAACCAAATAGAAAACCGTGGAGTCCGTTTTGACCTCCTACCGTGAGAGGGATTGAATTGTGTGGCTCAACCGAAGATTAAGCACTCTCCATGGGGTCCAACACTTCTCCTATTTCCACGCCACAAATACTCCACTTAGATGAAGCTTTGGAAGAAATAGAAGCCCTTCCAACCTGCTCACGAAGTGTTCCAAGAGTTGCAAGTTCGGGCAAAAATGGAGGATGGCTGAGGGAGGGTGTCCGCGTGGTTTTCTCTCTTCAAAGAACAAGGGTTTGTTTTTTTTTCAATTCAGCAAAAATCCCTTTTTTCATTCAGAAAGAGGGTTTTAAATACTAAAAGTTTACAATAAAGAACAAAGACTAAAATAACCCTAAGTAGCAAATGACTAAACAACCCTTAACAATAAAAGAAAAACAATAAATCCGAGTTTAGGTTTTGGTCTCTGTAAAAGAGACATTAGACATAGCAAACGATAGCCTAATATAACGTTCAATAGTCGTTCGAAAGCTCTTGATGTTGGTTACATTTGGTATGAAGGACTAAAATTAAAAACAAGTCGTCCTGATTGTCAAAATTGCCCTTGAACAGCCAAAGGTCAGGTTCAAGGCGGAAAGGACAGCTCACAATTTCCTCCTAGGATTGCATAACCTACACTAGCTAAAAGGCACCAACCCTTGTTTGCTAAATTGATCAAAAGCCTTCAAAATAATAAAAAGTTAGAAAATAAAGGAGCCCTGGGCTCGGGCCCAAGTGACAGGAACTTGGGGCACATCATACTCCCGGGGTTGAAAAGGATTTGTCCTCAAATCCAGTAAGTATATTTGATTGTCTTCAACAAATCTTCCTCCTGGATCAAATGGAAAAGTTTTGTTGACGCCAAGAGTTACTTCATTTATAGATGACTTCCCATCCTGGTTTTCCAAAAATGGAAGAATAATAGTGGATTCACACAAAACCGTATCCAGTTTGAGTAGTGGTAGCAACATTGAGTCAAAATAATCTTCAATCGTAAAATCTATTTCCTCCACCACAACATTAAAGCCTTCTTTCCAAAGCTCAAAAACAACACCATCATTAAAGGAATCTCCTATCCAACCAATTTCAAAGAACCATGTAATTAAGGAAACTAATGGCATTTACCTTTCTTGGTGAGCATGCTCAATCGGGGTTGATGTATAACTGGTAATAACAAGATCATGCGGAGGTAGGAAAATAGGGTCACAATAATTCTCAAACAAAACATCCAGATTGCCCACCAACACATCTTCAATCATCAAATCAACAATAACTCTTTCACAACCTAAGCAAGCATCATTAACCACAAAATTCATAAGTTTATCCCAATTGTGATCATCTCCTTTCTTAATAACTGGAATATCAAGCTCAATACCATGGTGTACTTTAATCAATAGTGTCTCTATAGTTGTACCACTAAGCATGCAAAGGTCAACAACCTCATTTGACATTTCAATACATGAAGAAGGCTCATTAACAGCAACATAAATGAAATTTCCAATCCGCAGTGGTATAACAAATTCAATAACAACAATATTTCTTAACCAACCTATTTTAAAAAGCCAAGTCATCAAAGTGTTTATTGGGGGGTACCTCGAGCAACTAGTTTCGGCTAGTATGCTTGGTTCTCCACTATCGTAGACTTGCAAATAAAGACTCGAAGGTGGTAATGCACCAAAGCCCCAAACTTTATCCATATGCATGTAAGCATCGATGTAAAATCTCCTTCCATTTGTGAATAAAAAATTTACATTGTCTATGCCGCACCATAAATCATAACAAATGAACCTGCCATGAATTTTCTCTTCTCGATATTCAATGATGAGAGGTCTTTCTACGGTCAAGAAAACAATTTCCTCTTGAATAAGAGCTAACTCCTTAAAATCATTTTCTCCTTCATTGGTTGTTGCAAAGAACTCATCTCCATGCTCCGCTATGCAAGTTTCTTCCCTTTTACATAAATTACTTCGGTTAGGCAAAGTGAAGGACTTCCCATCCTCTATTAGGCGTGTTTCCTCTAGGACGATAAGTGTCTCCCTTTGAGGGGAAGTTTCTTCCTTCTTAGTTGCTACCATTAAACCATCTCCATTCTCTATATGTTCATCCTCGAGAATTTCAACTCGTAAACACTCTTCCTCAACTACCTGGAAACAATTTTCTTCATCCACTTGAGTCTCCATCACGAAAAGTGGTCCTTTGGGAGCATAAATAGTCTCTTCTTCATTCTCTTCTTTGCTAAAACAAGAATCACCTTCCTCATCTTCACTAATCACTTCATTGGTTTCCGCTTTTATAATCATCACCTTTGCATTCGGACATTGAGAAGCAATGTGGCTGAATCCTAAGCACTTGAAACAATTGACATCTCTAGACCTCGGCTTGCTTGTGTCACTAAAGGCTTTCTTCTCTTCATCCCCTTTTGGAATTGTTTTTGGAGGATTGTTGCCCGTTTGGAAAGGCCAAAACAAGCCCTCCTTAACTCTCCTTTTTCTTTGCCTTTCTATTCTCAAAGCCAATTGAATAACATCATCAAGAGTTTCATAAGATTTCAACTCCACCACATCACCAATATCTTTATGCAGCCCCTTAATAAAACGAGCCTTGGTTTGCTCCATTGGTTCCACCACATTGTAACGTATCCTCAGAATTTCAAATTTGTTCAAATAATCATCGATTGATAGTGAACCTTGTTTAAGGTTTTGTAGTTATAGGAATAACTCTTGCTTGTAGTGTGGAGGAACAAATTGCCTCCTCATGAGCTCCTTCAAGGCTTCCCAACTTCGGATTTCAACTTCCCCCATTTTTCTTCTTTGTGATTTAAGATTTTCCCACCATATACTTGCATATCCGGAGAACTCTAGTGTCACCATTTACAACTTCGTCTTTTCAAAATAGTCATAATAATCAAAAATCCGATCCACCTTTTCAACCCATTCCAGAAAATCACTACCATTACTGGAACCCTTGAACTGAGGAATAGAGAACTTAACATTTCTCATATCATGTTTACTGTTCGATTTTCTCCCTGGGTTAGATGAGTCACTATCATCGGCTTCCTCCCACTCTTCACCAAAATCACTAACACCAAGACCACCTGAATCAATTGAAGTGCTAATCCTTCTTCTAGGTCTCGGGGTTCTAGGACCACGTACATGATCATTATCCGAAGCTTCCATCCTTTGTTGTAGTTTAAGGATCATTTCAAACATCTCTTTAATACTAGATTCGGTTTCCTCTTGAGCCTCCTCGGGTGGTGTACTCTGATTATTTCTCATCTCTCTAGGGTTGTGGTAATGAGCTCTGCTACGAGTACTCATAATAAACCACTATAAATCACAATAAAACAGCAAAAACGTGAGCCAAGGCTCTGATACCAAATGAGAGGCTCCAAGGATCAATAAGAGCGCTAATTAGAAAATCGGTCACCAAGCTGTAAATAATCTAAACTAGCAACGATAAAAAGAATAATCCTCCAAATCCGTACGTGAACTTTGGCTGATTTTTGGAGGACACTAAAATAACACAATCAGGTAAATTGTATCAAAATCTCAGTGCAAAAACCATTATGGATCTCTAGTTATAATCGAAACAAAATATCTCCAAATATAGGGCTTCACTCGAGCAGATTTGGTGACCAGATTTCAATCGGAGAGATCTCACTCTGTATAAATCCAATAAATACCAAATTTTGAGGGCAGTGACGTAACTTCCTGTAAAACAATCACTAGAAGAGAAAAAATCGAAAAGAATAATGTAAGGTCTTCGAATTACAGTCACAAACCAAAAGTTCTAGTGGCCATAAATCCAGGACAGATTAGCGATAATCAAGCAATCAATCAAGAATCAGTCTTGGCCTAAATTTCTCAACAATAACCATCAAATACGAACTTAGCAACCTGTTATATGAAGGATAGAACAAGAAATACCAGAAGCTACTTGCACGAATCTTCAGAAAACCAAATAGAAAACCGTGGAGTTCGTTTTGACCTCCTACCTTGAGAGGGATGGAATTGTGCGGCTCAACCAAAGATTAAGCACTCTCCATGGGGTCCAACGCTTCTCCTATTTCCATGCCACAAATACTCCACTTAGATGAAGCTTTGGAAGAAATAGAAGCCCTTCCAACCTGCTTAAGAAGCATTCCTAGAGCTGCAAGTTCGGGCAAAAATGGAGAATGGCCGAGGGAGGGTGTCCGCGTGGTTTTCTCTCTTCAAAGAACAAGGGTTTGTTTTTTTTTCAATTCAGCAAAAATCCCTTTTTTCATTCAGAAAGAGGGCTTTAAACCATAAAAGTTTACAATAAAGAACAAAGACTAAAATAACCCTAAGTAGCAAATGACTAAACAACCCTTAACAATAAAACAAAAACAATAAATCCGAGTTTAGGTTTTGGTCTCTGTAAAAGAGACATTAGACTAGCAAACGATAGCTAAATATAACGTTCAATAGCTCGTTCGAAAGCTCTTGATGTTGGCTACATTTGGTATCAAGGACCAAAATTAAAAACAAGTCGTCCTGATTGTGAAAATTGCCCTTGAACAACCAAGGGTCAGGTTCAAGGTGGAAAGGACAGCTCACAATTTCCTCCTAGGATTGCATAAGCTCCACTAGCTAAAAGGCACCAACTCTTGTTTGCTAAATTGATCAAAAACCTACAAAATAAATAAAAAGTTAGAAAATAAAGGAGCCCTTGGCTCAGGCTCAAGTGATAGGAACTTGGGGCACATCATGTAGATGTGGAAGAACCCGTGAGGGGTGAACTATTGTTTACTAGAAGAGCACTCAACATTCACTCTAAAGAAAATGGCGATGAAGATTTTTCATACTAGATGGCATGTGAAAAATAAGGTCTGTTGTTTTATTATTGGTAGTGGAAGTTGCACTAGTGTAGCTAATACTTTATTGATAGAAAAGTTGGCCCTAGAAACCAAGAAGCATTCAAGGCCATACATTCTACAATGGTTAAGTGATTGTGTAATACCCCGATTTTCATAACAGAATTAATTAAGGATAATCGAGATTTATTTGATAAGAAAATTGATTGGGAGAAATATTTGCATAATAATCAAGGATTTATTTAATGAAAAATTAATGTATGAAATAGAATTGAGAAATTTAAATTGGACCCGTTATAATCGTTAATCGATATTTGGAATAAGTTGGGAATTAAAATTGGTATGAAAATAATTAAATGAGGAATTAAGTACAAAGGGAATTCAAATTAAAAAGGAAAAATTTAGTGAAATTAGAAGTAATTAAAATAAAAGAAAATTCAAAACGAGAAAAGAGGATTAGTGAACCGGTTGGCTCGGTTCGCTGGTTCGGTTCTGCTATAGGGGTTATGAGGGTTTTTATTATTATTTGAAGAAGAAGATTTAGAGAAAAGAAGGGGGAGAAAATGGGAGAGAGTCCGAGAGAAATAGGGAGAGGTGATGACCGAGGGCGAGAGAGCGAGAGGCGAATGACTGGTGTTCGCTGCAACAAGGAGACGTTCGGTGAACGAGTAATGGTCGGGAACGATGTGGGCTGCTGCTGTGACTGCAGGCGGCGGTGTAGTCCGATGGGCTCACGGGTTGGATTGGCGAAGCTCCGTCAAGGTTAGCTGTTCTGCCGATTTTGATTTTCGAGTGATGTTTGGCAATGACTGGCAGCAATGATTGTCGACGGTGAGAGATGGCTGCGTACAATCGGAAATGGCAGTGGCCAAAGATGGAGGCAGGGCTTCGGTTCGCTGGTTGATCCAATTCGGGTCTGGTCCTGTTGGACTAAAACCGGAGTTGGTTCCTCCAGCTGCTCCTTCTCTGGCAGGCTTTCCATGCGGCAATTGCTCGTTGGACTAAAACCGGAGTTGGTTCCTCCAGCTGCTCCTTCTCTGGCAGGCTTTCCATGCGGCAATTGCTCGTTGGACTACTTCTCCCTGGGGTGGGGAATGGTCACTTCCTCTTGCATAGCCTTATCCCGTGCACTCTCCTTCCTTTTGTCAATCAAATGCGAACGTAACATGCAGCTGGTGGACTTTGTGGCTGGCAATGAGGTAAGTTCCTTGTATGTTCTACTTCGACAATTGTGGAGAGTGTGGAATTATTACCTTGCTGTAATGTAATTGGTGAGTGTTGCAGCCATGAAGAGTGAAGTTGTAACTACTCTGGATTGCAACAGTGAGGGAATCAGTTGGAGGTTATGGTGTTGACTCCTGTGATATTTAGGTAAGTTTAATTCTCTCCTTGCTGTTTGTGTACGGAGTCTGACAGGCTCCAAGAAACAAATGGGGAACCTTTGTTAAATCTGTTCGGGAAAAATACAGTTCACTGAATCAGCAACAATCAATCAAACTTAACTCTCAATTTGTGCGTGAGATCAAACTGGAACTTGGTAGAGCTGTCCTCAATACAACCACAATACTCGTGTCAAAATTCCATAAAGAAAACCATTCTAGATCAGAAGTTATGCTCTAAATACCAATGACCCAAAAACTGTTTTTATACAGGGCAGTTTCAGCAACGTTTACTCAAAACGACATAACTCGAGATGCATACATCGAATAAAGTTCAATTTTGGAGAGTAGCTCCCTTACTCAAGCTCAAACAATTCTCTAGAAGACGTTAACCAGAAAAGAGCGACGCAAATACTCCAAACAGAAGCCTCAATCAGCGATAACACAATCAATAATGAAAACACAGATTCAGCAGTTCACTCTATTCCGAAATTCATCACCTTTAAATTCAATAAATTCCACAAAAATACCTCCAACAACCAACCTATATCAGATCCACATATCCATAGTTCATCAATCAATAACAAAATCCAATAGTAGCACCAGAATAAAGAAAGGAACACCAAGGGAGTTGCAGCACCTCCTAAGTGAGAGGGCGTCTCTTTGGGTTGGCCGAAACCAACTATCTCCAATGGGGAAAAATTCTCTTACCTCCACACCACATTCACCCCTTACGAAAAAGAGGAATGGAAGAGGCAATAACCCGGGTTAGCAAGGATGAGAATCTTCAAGAGGACCCTTGCAAGGGATGGATGAGAATCGGCGCTTGTGGAGGGGTTGGCCGCGGTTTTGGAGGAGCTTAGCTCTTCAAAATTCTATTCTTCAAAAACTGGTCTTTCATCAGCAAGAAGGGGTATTAAACCCTAAGGTTTACAAAATAGGTCAAAGACCAAAATACCCTAGCAGAAAATTAATAAAAGAACCCTAAATAATAAAACATAAACAATAAGTCCGAGTTTGGGAAATTAGTCTCTGTAAAAGAAATATTTGACATAGCAAAAGATAACCAAATATAACGTCCAATAGCTTGTTGGAAAGGTATGGATGTTGGCTACATTTGGTATGAAGAATTAAAATGGAAAGGAAGTCGTATTAATGGTCCAAATTGCCCTTGAATAGCCGAGGGTCAGATTTTAGGCGGAATTGGAAAACCCACAATTTCCTCCAAAAGAATTCAAGATCTCCATTAGTCCAAATGCCCACTCCTCCTTGTTTATTTGGATTCAAAAACCTACAAAATAAATAAAAA
Organism: Begonia loranthoides; assembly: GCA_022433065.1. Classification (NCBI taxonomy): domain Eukaryota; kingdom Viridiplantae; phylum Streptophyta; class Magnoliopsida; order Cucurbitales; family Begoniaceae; genus Begonia; species Begonia loranthoides. The sequence goes on from CM039485.1 coordinate 16,364,168, forward strand.
GTTAGAAAATAAATGAGCCCTTGGCTCGGGCTCAAGTGACGGGTCCTCGGGGCACATCATACTCCCCGGGTTGAAAAGGATTTGCCCTCAAATCCAGGAAGTATGCTTGATTATCTTCAACAAAATCTCCTTCCTGGATCAAATGGAAAAGTTTTATTTTCACCTTGAGGCATTTCTTTCATATAGGACCTTGCATATTGTCTTACCAAAGATGGGAGAACAATGGTGAGTTCGCAAAAGACAACATCCAGATCTAGTAGTGGTAGCAACATTGAATCAAAATAATCTTCAATCGTAGAACTTCTTTCCTCAATTACAATATCAAAACCCTCTTTCCAAAACTCGAAATCAGCACCAACAACAAAAGAATCTTCCATCCAACCAATTTTAAAGAACCATGTAAGTAATGAATTCAACACCATGTCCCTTTCTTGGGGTACATACTCAATGGGATTAGACTCACAACAATCTGAAACAAGATGATGCGATAATAGTAAAACATAGTCAAAATAATTCTCATCCCACATATTCAGATGGCCCATCAACTCATTTTCAATTACACCACTAGGCATGCTGAGGTTATCAACTCCAATTGAGATTCCAGTATTAAAAGAGTGTTCAACTACAATGGCTACAACATTAACATCCAGCAATGGCATAACAGAATCAATAACAACAATACTCCTTAACCATCCAATTTCAAAAAGCCAAGTAATCAATTTGTTTAGTGGTGCATACCTTGAGCATCTAGTTTTGGCTAGGTTTCTTGTTTCTCTGAAATCATACACTAGCAAATAAAGACTTGATTGAGGTATTGCCCCTAAGCCCCAATCTTCATTCATATGCATGTAAGCATGGTTGAGAATTCTCTGTTCATCTGTGAATATAAAATCTACTTTGTCCATGCTCCAACAAAAATCATAACAAATCAGCTCGCCATGAATTTTCTCTTCTAGCCACTCAATAGTGAGAGGTCTTTCTATGGTCAAGATAAAAATTTCCTCTTGATCAAGAGTTATCTTCTTAAAATAATTTTCTTTTTCAAAGGTTGCTGTAAAGAACTCATCTCTATGGTCCACTATACTTGCTTCTTCCATTTTACTTAAAACATTGTCGTTAAGCAAAATTGAAGACTTTTCATCTTCCATGAGTGTTTCCTCTAAGGCCATGAGTCTTTTCCTTTGAGGAGGAGTTTCTTCCTCTTCCATCATTAAATTTGGTAACTCTTCATCAAAAGATAGTCCTTCAACACTAAGTGGAACAAGTAAAGTATCATTAGAAGTACATGTGTACAACAATTCTTGATGATCGACCATACCTTCTTCCAACTCGGTTTCAATTCTAACAAATTCTTCCCATGGACTCGGCATTTGTAGAATCTTACAATGCTGATCTTGCATCTCTTTCTCATGTTCCTTCTTGACCACATTAGTTGTAGCAAAAAAATTAACTTCATGTTCTACATAATCATCTTCATAGATTTGACCATTTGATAAAACCTTTTGAACCGCTTGAGTGTCCATCATAAATAGTGGCCCTTCGGGAGCATAAATAGTCTCTACTTCTAAAGTGTCTTCTTCATTAGTGGCTGCCAAAGAGTCAACTTGGCTTTCCCCATCAACCACACAATCCTTTAAGATAGTACCCTTGTGAATCATGTCGAAAGCGTAAATAATTCGTCCAAGAAGTAAATACTAAACCATTGAAGCACTACGTTTAACAAATGAAATGACAATTAAACGTCATTTTATTGCAACTGTTCACTCATTTTCTCTTTGCTTGGCCAACCTCGAGACTCGTGTATGCGAAATCATCCATCCCTGCTTCTTTATGTATTTATCATCTACTTATTATCTGTTCATTATTGTACCTACATCACAAGTAATATGTATGGCTAATGGCTCAATAAGAAAAAGGGTTTAATGTAATTATGCTTACGACTCTCTTTAGTTCATTTGGAGTGGGGGCCACACAAACCAATCCTTTCATTAGCCATTTACCATTTTATTACTTTTCTTTATGTGGTTCGTTCGTTACTCGTACTTCAAGTTGGAGATTGAAAAACCCGTATGGGATGTTAGAGTTGGTCGGACCTAACCTCTTATGGGCAACTAGGTCCCGTTCTCGATAAGGTAGGGGCATTGCCTAATTGCCAGATCAGGGCCGCTACCCATCCGCCTCTCAACTCCCTTATTCTTTTCTTTGTGTCTGTGTCAGGCTAAGCTACCGGACAACAAAGGCCTTTATTATCTTACTGTTTTACTAATTTTAGTCATTTATCCTCGCTCATGCATGTGTAAGTACCACCCCGTGGCACTCCCTGTTAGTTTCTATTAACATGATGCATGTTTATACATTCTTATCCTAGCATGATGCATGATGCTTCACAATATAACATTTATAGAAATTGAAGTGCGCATTTAATTAAAGTAACGGTAACTAAAAACGCATATAAGGAAAGTAAAGCACATAATAGAATGAAGGAACTACGCACAACAGAAAACATGTATAACATTAAATTAAGACAGCGAATGAACAATAAACTAGACATGCTCAGGAAGATAAGATGATTATTCTAGTTCTTTTGTTATTTAGCCTAATTAATCTCCTAGTCCATTTACATGCTTCCTACGTTGATTTCATGCTTTTATTTTACTTAACTATCATGCTTTGGTTTAACGGAAAATAACATGCTAAGGACCTGGAATCATAAGCAACACAAGAAAACAATAACAAAACATTCATCCGCTTAGTTAGTAAAGCCCTTAACATCATTCACGTTTCATTCCCTTTTTGTCTTCATTATCATTCTACTCTCTATAACATACATTCTATAACATACATTATAGTAATTGAAAATAGAAGCAACCGATAAATAATAGTAAGCAAAAGTAGATGTGCAGTAAGGAGACGATCAAGAAGCTAGTCCACTTACATGCTCCCTGCTTTCATTGTCTAAGTGATAATTTACATACTAATTGAACACCCTAATTACAAACTCGTTACATGGCATATCTTTATTAATTATCATGCGAATATTATTCTAAGTTAATTACATGCTCGATTAAGTCTTATTATAATCAAGGTTGAATGACTAGTTAATTATCATGCTTATTTATATGCTTAGATTAGCTAGTTAGTCCACATGCTCAAATTAACTAATTACCCTAGTCGATTAACATGCCACTAATTGAGTTAAACAACAGGAAAATTAACATGCTTAGTTAACTACATGCTCGAAGGTAGTCAATTACATTAGTTAACTAACATACAGATAATTGAACACGAAATCTAAGTTAAACGTGCTACGATTATCAATTAGTTGCTTTCTCTAGATAGATTAACATGCTTAAGGTTCATTTAGCGTAATATTAGTCTAGTTGGTCAAATTAAACATTCTAGTTAAGTAAATAACTAATATGCTTGGATCTACACTACTGCATGAAACAATGACACAAGGTATACATGTGTGTGAAGAATAGAAGCAGTAGATACATAGCAAGTAAATGTCTATTAAGGGGTTAACAATTATTGATTAACATTTGGCTAAATGACAGCATAATGACAAAAGAAGTGATTCCTCAACATTTTAAAACTCTAGTTCGTTTCTAGACTTCACAACCCCTTTATCGTGCTTACATTCATCACTAGAACCTAAACATTCATCCCTACTTCTTCATTACCACCATTCAAAGTAAAGCACTTTAATAAACACAGCAACAAGAACAAGAACAAACAAGGCAATCTCAACACTAGTAGTAAGAAACAACATATATCAAAAACTCATCCTAATAAGCACTAACATTTATTAGTAAGCATTTCTTCAGGGGAGCACTTTCAACTAATACTTAGCAATTAAGACTTGTTACAATTATCACAATAAACATTTCAAGATAATAACGTAACTCACACACCCATACTTGTGGTGCAGGGCCTCGAAATGGCCAAGACACACCCATTTTTCCTTACCAATGTTGAAGGACTAGCAGGGATAACTCTCTAGTCTTCATGGTTCTTCACAGCAACTCCCATGGATGGCAGCTCCAGCAGCAGCTCACACTTCAACTTCCTAGCTCTCTCACTCACATTCACTCAATAGTTCAGCTCTCTCCCCCCCACCCCCCCTTTAGAACTCTCTTCCCACATTGAACCCTCTCACTCAAGGTCTCTCTCTCGAATTCACTCTTTGGAACTCACCTCTTTCGTAAGTGGAAATGAAGGCTGAAGAGGAAGGGAGAAGACGTTACCCAACTGAGGGGGAGACAATCGTACGGGTACGAGGTAGGGAAGGATGGCTGGGTAGGGGAAAATCAGCTCGCGTGGTCTGGGGTCGGATTCGTGTCGGGGGACCAGTTTTCCATTTGTTAGGCGTCGTTGTCTTTCTGATTTTAAATCTCTGTACTCGCAGTTTTGTGATGATTCAGACGAGTACGGATGACTTGGCCCCGTCCGCATTCGTCCGCAAGGCTTAATTTCAAAGGCTAAATCATGCTTGGGGACGCGGAGAGGCGTCCTCGTCCGTGTCCGTACCGTCCGCAGGCGACTTGCGGATGCAATATAGTGTTTGTACGTGTCGTCCGCCGTAATCCAAAAGTATCCATAAAATGGACAGATTCAAATCGGATGATACCTTTACTCGTCTACAGTTGTCCCGACTCGTCCGAAGGTGTCCATGTTTAGAACAGATTCGATGCGGACGAGGCAACTCGCGTCCGCATTGTCTAGGACCTCATCCACAGGTGCTCAGGATTGGGACCAAAGGCGATTCAGACGAGAGTAATCCTCGTCAGTATTTGTCCAGAGTCGTCCGCAACATTGCAGCACAGTGTGTTCAGGACGAGAAATCTCGTCCTGAGTCTTCTCCCAACCCTTGTGTGTGTGCAATGAATTTGCAAATGATACATCTCGTTGGTAAGTGTCATCCTTAGGTGTCCGCAAATGCCCTAGATAGTTTTTCTCACACTTTTCTCGCTTAACTCCTATCCCGTAACATTCCCCCATAGGCACACGACACGTATAATTACGTGATGTAACGTCTTAACCGCTAAGCCATCTAATTTGCATCGAATAAATAGGGAAAACATAATGGAAATACCCCTAGGCTTAATGCTCTTGAACGTTCTTGGTAATAGCCCGTTAATTGTCTAACTTAAAAAGTCAAGGTGTTACGGTTCTCTTATGTAATGCATTGTATGATTATGCATATCATCTGCATTGTATTTCATTTTATCACTTATTGAGCATTAAGCTCATTAGTTAGGTCTTGTGATGTAGGTACATACGAGAAACATGTGATCAGGTCAAAGACAGTTGATGAAGGATTTGCACGGGTGGATCTTGTGTCTAGCTGGGCTAAAGAAATTAAAAGGAAATTATTTGACAAAAGGTTTGTAAAATGCTTAATATTCTTTATCATTTTGTTTTAATTCCGCTATATTTTATAAAAGGATTTTATTACTTCTACTGCAACTAATAAATGTTTTAAGTAAAGAGTTTTAACGATCGGGTTTTATAAAGGAAGAAAATTTTAAATTTCACGCGATTTTCAAGTAAATAAAAACCGGGTCGTTACAGATTGTGAAGAAGTAAAAGTAACTAAACAAGTTAAGGTTGCACTCTCAATTTGTAAGTATAAAGTTGAAGTTCTTTATGGCGTGGTACTTATGCAAACAACACATATTCTTTTGGGAAGACCTTGGCAATTCGATAGAAAAGTCAAGCACAATGGAGTTGAATGAGTACTCCTTTATTCAAAATGGAAGAACAGTAATCCTAACACCACTTAAACTATGGGAGGCTGGTGAGGACCAAGAGAGAATAACAAAAGAATTCAAAAAGAGAGAAAAGGCAATGAGTGAAAAAGAAACAGTGGAAAAAGAGAGAAAAATCAAGAGTGCGGAAAATAAAAAGGTAAATGAGAGTGAGTGAAACAAATAAGAGAGTGCAAAATGAGTGGCATAACAATGAAAAGTGAGGTCAAAAGTGTGATATTGGCAAGGCAACAAGTACTTGTACTTTTGTACAAGGATGTTTATCTTTCAACTAACGATCTAACCAATTCTCTTCCAAGTATTGTTTCTTCTCTTTTGCAGGAAATTGAAGATGTATTTCCTAAAGAGTTTCTGAAGAGATTACCTCCTCTAAGGGGGATTGAACATCAAATGGATTTCATACCAGGAACTTTTATTCCTAATGGACCGGCATATCATGCTAATCCCAAAGAATTACAAGATGCATGTTTATTTTCATGATTTAAAAAATGGATATTACCAAATTCACACGAAAGAAGGTGATGAGTGTAAAATCGCTTTTAAAACTAAGTATGGTCTTTATGAGTGGTTAGTAATGCCATTTGGTTTATCTAATGCACCTAGTAGTTTTATGAGGTTAATGAATCATGTACACAGATCTTCTATTGGCAAGTTTGTTGTTGTATTGTAATGACCTAGTTTCTTATAAGCCTTTTAAAAGAGGTTAAAATTTAAAACTTTTATAAAACAACTAAATTCTTAGTAAAACCTTTCAAAATAAATCAGAGTGCCTTTCAAATCGGACCATTAAAATTCTTTTTGTTCTACCCGCTCGTTATAAAATCTCTTATCAAAATTCAAGGGAAGTCAAATCAAGAAACAAAACGGGTTTATCAAAACTTAGCGGAAGCGTAAATAGTAAGAAATACTAAATTGAGCATTACACATTAATTACAAACCAACTTTTCATTTACGAGCCATTTCTCTTAGCTTGGCCAACCACAATCCCGCGCGTGCAAATCCTTTATGCCTGCTTCTGATCTATGCATTATCTTTGCATACAAGTACCTACACACACACCACAAATAAACTATAAGCCCAAAGCCTTAGTAAGGAAAACGGTTTGATGAGACATGATATGCCTCTCTTTAATCTTTTTTGGAATGGGGGCCATCCAAACCAATCTTTCATTACGTCGTTTGATCGTTCTTTACTTTACATTAGTTCATTCGTTCATTACTCGTACATCGACCGGGAGATTGGAGGATTTCCTTTGTGATGGAATAGTTGGTCGGATCTAACCTTTATTTGGAACTAGGTTCCTTCTACTGACAAGCTAGGGGGCTTCACCTAGCTGCAAACTAGACCAGCTACCCATCAGCCCTCCAACTCCCAATTTCCTTCATTTTCTTAACATTTTACCTCACAATGCATGTGAGTACCACCACCAAGCATGATGCATGATGCATGTGCGTACCCTATTGGTTTCTATTAACATGATTCATGATGCATTACAACGTTACTATAAGCATGATGCATGATGACATAATAATTGAAAAGCGCATAAGAAAGTAATTGAATCACATGAATTGAAAGCGCAAAGAAATGTAAGCAAACAATTATTGAATAGTGCGTTGAATGAAAGTAACTCTAATTGAAATTGTGCATATAATAATGAATAACAATTACAATATCGAATTGGAAATAACGAACAACATAAGGGAATAATGGATCATACAAAACAGAACAATATACAATGAATTGAAATGACTAATTAATGACATGCTTGAACTTACAAAACACCCCAACAAACGAAACAGAAGTCAGGACATACTATTGGTTAACATGCTAGTTATTATAGTTAATTTACATGCTCAAGAAAGATTACAAATTATAAACATGGTTTTATTTTAATTTAATTATGCATCCTCATGTTTAGTAAACTATAGTGGATAATTAACATAATGAAAACAAAAACAAAGGAAAGATAGAAACATATATTCACATAGTCAATAGAACCCTTAATTCGTTCATGCTTAGTTCATTCCTCCATTTTTCTCTCTTATTCTCTAATAAGGTAAAACAACAATTGTAGAAGTTACAGTAAATGAAATCGTAGTAAAAGAAAATAAATATAAAATCATCAAAGGAAGAATCAACATGCTAATATTTATCTAGTTAGTGATTCTAGTTTATTACATGCTCAAGAAAGAATTACATACTTTTATAGTTTAATGGTTTAAAGTAGCTAGTTAATTAAATATGTTTGGGTTAAGGGTTATTGTAATTATCATCCACACTAATAACAGCAAGGTAAAACACAATTATTACTCTAATTAACTAGTTAATTTGTTAGCTAAACCTACTCAAGTTAATTTACTCTTGTTAACTAATATGCTCAAGTCTAGTTAATTACTCTAGTTAGATTAACATGCTCCTCAAGTCTAGTTAATTTCCCTAGTTAAGTTAATTAACATGCAAACATTATTCTCGTTAATTGATTAAACATGTTAATTAATTAATCATGCTCATTTAACATGCTCTGATTGACATGCTAGTTAGTTAATTAAACATGGCATAACTTAGTTAATTAACAAGCTCTAATTAATTAAACATCCTAATTACATGCTACGATAACTATTGTGATTCTAATTAACAAGCTGGTAACTAAAAATGCTAATTACATGCTAATTACATGGCACAACTTCATTAATTAATATGCTAATATTATTCTAGTTTGTAAATTAAACATGCTAACTAGTTAAATATGTTAGTTACTAAACATGCTCAACTAGTAAATCGATTGTTGTCCTAGCCAATTAATGTAACGACCTGAATTTTTTGTTTGTCTTAAAAATACGTTAAATTTTAAACTTTTGCTTAATGACTAAGATCATTATTTAAATTTTTTTAAAAATAATATCACAGTGTTTTTCTCAAAATCCGATCGTCACTCAAACTCATTTCAACAAATCGTAAATTAGTGGAAAACTACGGTTTGTAAAATTTGCAGAAGCATAACTTGAAATAAATACATCTCAAGGCATATTTGAAACAGAAACAGAAATATTACTTAAAACATAAGTTAGAGTTTCAGGTTAAAAAACGTAGCCTACTAAATACTTAAAACAAGAGTTAAGGCAATAATTAACGTCTTACAAAACACGTTTGTCGTTAAAACCTTACAAATAATATAATTCTTCTTTTCTTTGAATCATGCCTCTACTCTGGTAACGTTTCCTCTGGATACACCGCAGGCTCCATGGGTAAGGCCTCTTCGGCTCTTGTTAAAATCATCTCATTACCTAGACCATAAGTAAGGACGTGAGCAAGACGCCTAGTAAGGAAATGGGTTAATACAAATGCATATGTCTCTCTTTAGTTCTTTTTGGAATGGGAGCCACCCAAACCAATTTTTTTCATTACAATCGTATCATTTTCTGTTAGACAATTGTATCGTTTTCCACATACCCCTGGTTTTTATACTTGATGATGTCATCTGCAGACATAGAGAAATTCTGATATTTTGGAAAGGTGGGATTTAATCTGAAATCCTTACATGCATCAACCCCTTACTAAGTTTCCCTTATTTGCTAGATACTAGATGGCATCAAAGTCAGCTTTGCTAATATCACGTCCAACTATACTAGAACCATCTACACCTCAAGCCCCTCAAAGTCAACTTTGCTAATATCACACAATCGGATCATTTTCCACATACCACTGGTTCTTATACTTGATGATGTCATCTGCAGATGTAGAGAAATCCTAATATTTTTGCAAGGTGGGATTTAATTTGAAATCCTTACATGCGTCATCACCTTGCTGAGCTTCACTTATTTTCTCGATAACAAACGGCATCAAAGTCAGGTTTGCTAATATCACGTCCAACTGTGCTGGAACCATCTGCACCTCAAGCCCCTGAAGGTCTCTCTAAAGTTCAGAAGGCATTCCTTCACATATCATGCTCCTCACAGCCACTTTGCTACTGAGAGCATCCGCAATGACATTGGCTTTTCCTGGGTGGTAGTTGATCTCACAGTCGTAGTCTTTGGCACACTCAAGCCATCGCAGTTGATGCATATTTAACTCCTTATGAGTAAAGTTATACTTGAGACTCTTATGATCTGAGTAGATCTCACAGCACTATCCATACAGATAGTGCCTCCATACTTTGAGAGTGAAGACAATAACTGCGAGCTCTAAATTGTGAGTGGGGTAGTTCTGCTCATAGATCTTAAGCTATTGAGACACGTAGGCGGTAACTCTTCCGTGCTACATAACAACTCCACTGAGTCCTCTCTTTGATGCATCACAGTAAATACTAAATTTACCATTCTCCATGGGCAATGTTAACGCTGGGCAGTAGTCAATATGCGCTTCAACTCTTAGAAGTTGTTCTCACACTCGCTAGACCACCAGAATCGGGCATTCTTCTTGGTTAGACTAGGAAGTGGGAGAGCAATCTTTGAAAATCCGTCTATAAAGCGCCTGTAGTACCCAGCCAATCCCAGAAAACTTCTCATGTCTCCCATATTCTTTGGCTGTGCCCAATTCATCACTGCTTGTACTTTTGTCGGATCCACTACTATACCCTCTACGGAGATCACATGGCCGAGGAAGTCAACTTTGCTCAGCTAGAAGTTGCATTTAGAAAATTTTGCAGATAATTGATGCTAGGTAAGAACTGATAATATTGTCCAAAGATGCTTATAGTGTTCTGCCTCTAATCGGGAATTGACCAGGATATCATCAATGAAGATGATAATGAATTTATCAAGGAAATCTTTGAATACCCAATTCATCAAATCCATGAAGGCTACCGGGGCGGTGGCCAACCCAAAGGACATAACCAAGAATTCATAGTGTCTGTATCTGGTGCGAAAGGCAGTCTTCAGTACATCATCAGCCTTAACCTTTAATTGATAATATTCTAATCGAAGGTTAATTTTTTAGAATACCCCGATGCCACTTAGCTGGTCAAATAGGTTGTCGATCCTTGGTAGAGGATAATTATTCTTTATCATCACTTTGTTTGACTCCTTGTAGTCGATACACATTTTCAGGTTCCATCCTTCTTTTTGACGAATAATACTGGTGCGCCCCAAGGAGAAAAACTAGGTCGAATAAACACCTTGGTGACTATTCCTCAAGTTTTACCTTCAACTCCCGCAGGTCGGCAGGTGCCATGCTATACAGATGTTTAGAAATAGGATATGTACCGTGTTGCAAGTTGATCTCGAATTTGATTTTGTGGTTTGGGGGTAGATTGGGAAGATCGTCAAAAAAAACATTTGGGAAATCTCGTACCACAACAACATCCTCCAACTTAGCCGCGGTGATGATGCTAGCATAAACTACATTGACTAGGAAACCATCGCATCCACTCTTTAGCAGTTTGTCTGCCTTGAGTGCAGAGATAATAGTGAATTTCCCCTTCTCCTTAGTCTTTTGGAAGGTATGTCATTCATCACCCAGAGGACAAAAGCAGACCTCATTTTTCTTGCAGTTGATGATTGCATAATGTGCAAACAGCCAATCCATTCCAATTATGACATCATAGACTTTCAAATCATTGATGATTAGATCGACCTGGAATAAATGGCCATTAATATCCACTGCATAGGCCTTGACCATTCCGTCAGTAATCAAACGATCGCCGGACGCCAACAGTACGTGATGCATGTAGTTCATGCTACCAGAGAAACAATCTATCGCTTGCAAAACTTTGTGAAAATGAATGAGTGCGTAGCACCCGAATCGGAGAGGGCATAGGTAGCATGCATATTTACATAGATTGTCCCTATTATGGTTAGGTAAGTTGTTTATCCTAAGGTAAAATCTTCTGCTTATCTAAGAATGGAAACAATTTTACGTATGCAGAATTATTATTTAAATTGAAACATACCTACTACCATTCATGGCTAAACATCGGCCCGATCATTATCGTACATGGTGAAAACTCGGGGGGCCACCCCTCTTGGTCCCGTGGGCTTGGTTGGGCAATTCTTGGCTTTATGTCCTAGTTTCCCACAACAAAAGCATTTCTCTGTTGGATGCTGGTGTCATCGGCTTTTTATCTGGCCTCTGTTGTGCTTTGGCTTCAGCCTAGCATTTGAGTCCCTTGGTTGTGTGAGCATCACTTCGTGACTACTACGCAGAATTAGTCTTCCACACCCTCTAGGTGGCCTCTCTCTGTCTAGCCGCTGCGAATTTCACTTGCTCTACAGCCAAAGCTCTAGACACCATCTTTGAATAAGTTACACCCTCGGTGTTAGCCCCAATGACTCCTTCTTGTACCTCCACTTTTAGCCCTCATACAAAGTGTTGCACCTTGTGCTCTATGGTCACCACTAGATGTGGAGCATAATGGGATAGGGCCTCGAATTGCTGACCATACTCTGCCACAATTCCTAAATGGTGCACACGCATGAATTCTGTTTCTTTCTAAGTATGGACGGTGTGGTTGAAGTATTTATCATTGAATAGATATTTAAAATCCTTCTAAGTGAGAACCGTTACATCTTGGGAGGGCTTGACCGTGTCCCACCAAAATCGGGCCTTGTGGATCAGTAGTACGTAGCACACTTAACCTTTTCCGCCTCACTGATCTTTGCATAGGGAAACTTATCCTCCATGGTGCGTATCCACTCCTTGCCCCTCGTAATATTCAAAACGTCCCCGTTGAAGCAAGGTGGTTTGAGCTTCTGGAACTTCTCCCACCCGGCCTCCCTCTGAACCAGCTGGATATGCATATTTCGGTGATTCCCATTACCGTTCCTAGGGTCTTGCCCCATGAATCTCTCCATATAGTGGAAGTGCTGCTCCATAAACTGGGTCTGTCTCTCCATTTGCTGAGACTGTTGTTACACAATTGCTGCTATGCGCTCAAGAGTCTCATTCTGGTCGTGATCCTCCTGCAAATCAGGCCCTCGGGGCCCACCTTCTACACCAGGCATACATCCTCTTCCTCTCTAGCCATTCGTAATCTCCTACGTGTCCACATTAAGGCAAGGTAATAAGTTCAAGGAAGAATTCCGAAGGAAAACAATCTTAGTTAATCCTATCAATTCTAGGCATTATGCACTACAACATAATTAAGTCAATTACTTAAATTGAGCAATTCAATAATATATGGCAATTGCATCAATTATGTACATTTCTATACTATGGCACAACAAGTGAGTAATAACAAAGAAAACTTACAGTCGAAGGGGCATTGCCCGATGAGTCTGGGTTATCTGTGGTGAAACGCACGAGAGTAGTATAGCTTTGATACCAACTGTAACGACCTGGATTTTTCGTTTGTCTTAAAAATACGTTAAATTTTAAGCTTTTGCTAAACAACTTAGATCGTTATTTAAAAAACTTTTAAAACAATATCAGAGTGTTTTTCTAAAAATCCGATCATCACTCAAACTCATTTCAACAAATCGTAAATTAGTGGAAAACTACGGTTTGTAAAATTTGTGGAAGCATAACCTGAAATAACTACTTCTCAAGGCCTAATGGAAATGGAAAAAGAAATATTACTTAAAACATAAGTTAGAGTTTAAGGATAAAAAATGTAGCCTACTAAATATTTAAAACAAGAGTTAGGGCAAGTTAAACCCTTACAAAATAGATACTTTCTCTTTTCTTTGACCACGCCTTTACTCTGGTCACGTTTCCTCTAGATACACCGTAGGCTCCACGGGTAAGGCCTCCTTGGCTCCTAGTAAAATCATCTCATTATCTACACCACAAGGATGTGAGCATGAAGCCCAGTAAGGAAATAGGTTAATACAAATGCATATGTCTCTCTTTAGTTCCTTTTTGGAATAGGGCCCACCCAAACCAAATCTTTTCATTACTTTCGTTCGTTCGTTCTTTACTCGTACTTCGAGCTAGAGATTAGAGGATTTCCTTTGTGATGGAATAGTGATTGGACCTAACATTTCACTTGCAACTAGAACTCTCATACCCGATAAGGGAGGGGCTTCGGCTAGTTGCAGACTAGAACCGCTACCCATCCTCCCCCCCAACTCCCTTTTCCTTTCTTTTATTTTATTTTCTCATCGTTTTTCCTTTCCCAATGCATGTGAGTACTACCCTGAGGGGGTACTCCCTACTTTGTGTTCTATTAATGTGAATGCATGAGGACACTTTCAAATTAAATAACGCATACATGGAAGACAAATGACAATGATTTCAAGAATTGACAATTGATAATTAGGGCAGAATTTAAAACATGTATTACATGTATCGACAGAAGTTAGACAATATGAAGCAAAATAAATGAACACATAGCAGCGTACGATCAATAGAATAAATCAATGGAATGTGCTTTTAACGATGCATAAAATAAACAGCAGTATATATATATATCGAACAAGATGGAATGATTAAACATGCTTTGACAATAAGCAGCAGTAAATAAACAAGAAAACATGCCTCTAAAGCGACTGTAAATAATAGCGAATAATAATCAATACGAAATAGCGATACATGTTTCTTAAACGATGATAGACAATAGTGAATAATAGTTGAAACGAAACAGCGAAACATGCTTCTTAAATGATAATATACAACAGCAGAAATATCGAAAGCAGAATAGTGCAACATGCTTCTTAAACGATAATAAATAGCAGCAAAAATATCGAAAGTAGAACAGCGAAATGTGCCTCTTGATGACTATATATAGTAGCAAAAATATTGAATGTAGAATGGTGAAACATGCTTCTTAAACGACCAATATGACAGTAGAAATGAGCAACTAGTCATGCTTTTAAACGACTAATAACACAACAGTAAATAAACACTAAACATGCCTCTCAAGCGACTTTAAATAGCAATGAACAACATCAAAACGGGGTAGCGAAACAAGCTTCTTAACGATTATAGTCAGTAGTAAATAATAACGAACGAAACAGTGAAACGTGCTTCTTAAACAACAATATACAACAACAGAAATATCGAAAAGAGAACAACGAAACATGCTTCTTAAACGATAATAAAGAGTAGCAAAAATATCGAAAGTAGAACAGCAAAACATGCATCTTAACGATTATATACAGCAGCAAAAATATCGAAAGTAGAACAGCGAAATGTTGTTCTTAAACGACTAATATGACAGTAGAAACGAACAGCTAGTCATGGTTTTAAACGACTAATAACACAGCAGTAAATAAATACTAAACATGCCTCTCAAGTGACTTTAAATAGTAGTGAACAACATCGAAACGGTGCAGTAAAACAAGCTTCTTAGCGATTATAGTCAACAGTAAATAAAAAAGAACCAAACAGTGAAACATTTTTCTTAAATGATAATATACAGCAGCAGAAATATCAAAAATAGAATAGCGAAACATGCTTCTTAAATGATAATAATAGTAGTAAGAAATAGAGAAAACGAAACAGAGAAAACATGCTTTTTAAATGACTATAAACATCAGCGATCAATGGTCGAAATGAAACGACGAACACAAACTGAATAAACCATACATATGAAATCTATTTATTGGAGGCATACTCAAAGATTTGCTAATTACACATGCTTAACAAATCATATCCGGAAGTCTACTTGATGAAAGATGGATAGAAACATGCTGAATAATCTAATATAATGAGAAACTTGTTGAATGAATTAGTGCTAACTGAAACTAAAAGATCTATTGTTCTTAACCTGAACCAAGACGCAATAACATTATAACTAATTCAAAAGTTATTGATCTAGTTATTTGTACACATCCAGATTAAGGGAGGCAATTGATATCCAAACCACATCAGGAACAGTAAATTTACAGCCAACAAAACAAAATCACTATTAACAACATCATTAGAAATTTATTAGATATTCATTCATACTTCTCATTCATTTAGGCATCTTCTCTTTTGATTCATTCAAGCTCAATACAGTAAACTTTCACTACTTCTTTATTGACATGAATATTTCAAAAAAAGCAGTAAAGAAATATACAGAGAATATTACCAAGGAAATAGTAAGGAAATCCAACATTAACCAAAAACGAAATGCAACAACTAGTATAGTACCTAAAGGAAAAACATGGGAGTTTAAGGCATCTAATAATGTACTGAAAGCAACTACGCAGGAAAACCTTAAGGTAACCACAAGAACAACAGAAATCCAATAGCAAGAAATATTCAGACTCTTTACTTGAGTGTAGGGCCTCCACGTGGCCAACGACCACACATGTAACGACCCGGATTCTTAACCATTTTTAGAAGTATGTTAAATTTACTAAAAATGAGTTTTGATATTTACCTTTCGACGCCATACTACTACTCTGCTGGCGTCTCCTCCGGATCTACCACAGTCCCCACGGGAACGGCCTCCTCTGCTCCTGGGAGAATTACTTCGTTACCTACAGCACAGGTGAGGGCGTGAGCTTTCGCCCAGTAAGGAAATGGGGAAAAAAATTATGAATATCTCTCTCTGTCTTTAATTCTTCTTGGAATGGGGGCCACCCAAACCAGTTCTTTTATTAAGTTCATTTGTTCTTGGTTCTTTACTCGGACTTCGAGCTGGAGATTGGAGGTGTTCCTTTGAGATGGCCCAGTTTGATCGGCTTGTAACCTCCTGTGTGCATACTAGTCCCTTTCCCGACTATGTGAGGGTGAATCCTAGCTGTCAGGCTTGATCCAAACTACCTTTCTACTCCAAATCCCTTTTTTTGTCCCCTTTCCGGCGTATCCCACCTTCAAGGTCCC